>JAKZZE010000032.1:377500-437500 GCA_024220505.1 Rhizopus arrhizus | reverse complement strand
ACATGTCCGAACCATCTTCCCAAAAGGCCATAGCCTCTCTATTTCATCAGTATAGAGCATGTGCAACTTTTATTCCCTCGTCACTATGGCATCGTGTGTCTATTATTACCCAAAGCCATCTACGTAGACCCATGATTGTTACATATCCTAGCTCTTAAGGGATTCGATATACCCTTGGTAAAAGAGAAACTACATATTGGGCAATGTTCTGTATCTGCATTTCTAAGGAGTATCCCACATCGCAATATATATTTACTGTTTATCCTTTATCCCTTTGAAGAAAAGCATCATACTATACTTTCGCCCCTCATGAACCCTTCATCAGGTATGCCAAAGTGCATAGACTCTGTTATCATCATTTGAGGGGTTGCTGGTAAAGATTTCAAAGCCATCGCCGCTTAGAGGAGGTACTAAATTTTCACTTGCTCCGCCCTCTATATGGCCTAATAGGGTCTTGCCGAATATATAATACACCTTCGCCCCTCATGAACCCTTCATCAGGTATGCCAAAGTGCATAGTCTCTGTTGTCATCATTTGAGGGGTTGTTGGTAAAGATTCCAAAACCATCGCCGCTTAGAGGGGGTACCAAATTTTCACTTGCTCCGCCCTCTATATGGCCCAATAGGGTCTTGCCGAATATATAATACACCTTCGCCCCTCATGAACCCTTCATCAGGTATGCCAAAGTGCATAGTCTCTGTTGTCATCATTTGAAGGGTCGCTGGTAAAGATTTCAAAACCGTCGCCGCTTAGAGGGGGTACTAAATTTTCACTTGCTCCGCCCTCTATAAGGCCCAATAGGGCCTCGCCGAATATATATTATGTATTTTGGAGTAAAATCAGCCGTCCAAAAATTATTTAAAAAAACACAGAAAAAACCATGTTTTTTTAAAATAACTCACCCCCATTTTGATATTTGGCAACGAACAATATGGTTCCTAGTAGCAAAAAAATCGCTGAATCTTTTGGTGTATTTGGTTTATCGTTCTCTTTAGTTTTCATGTAGTTATTAATAGTTGAAGTTGTGAATCTGGGAATTAACTTCATTCTCCGATTATTGCTGCAGCTCTGGTCAAAATTTCCCCCAAGACTAGGGCTCAACAGCCGATACAATCCAAAATTTCTGGCTGAAGACCCTATGGCTGGTATAATATATTCAGTCAATATTTTGTGGAGATTTAAAAATCTATACTTTTTTAAAAAAAAAGAAACAATTATACTATTACCTAGAAAAAACCAACTTTTTGGTTTAGAATGGACCAAACACTCTTTTTAATGAAAGAATAAATACATATTTTGTAAGCAGCATAAATAATAGTCAAGATCTTGATTATCTAAAAAGAATCGAGTCATGAGTTTAGAGACTTGATGTATATCTTTATTTCTATGTTCTTTATTACCTTCCTATGGAGCTGAGTTGTCGGCTCTTCTTATTATCAGAGTCAGTTTTTATATGTATAAAAGCACATTCAAACATAGACTTGTTGGATTTTTTTCTAATATTACATATCAAAGAGGACAAAAGAAGATGCTATAAAAGGAACAGACAATAAAGGAAAGGAGAGAGAAAATGAAGTACGGTTGAGATTAAGCAGTCGACATTAACAACATTCTTCTAATCTGTAGTGTCCCCGACATTTCTGTTTTCTTGATTACTTTTCTATTTGTAAACCCAACAGTTATTATAAGGATTGTCTATTTGGCAAGCTTTTATTATTTACTCTGTTCTGTTTGGTTTTTGTTCCGGTTTACCTTTTTTATTACTGTTATTCATTCGTTTAGAAAGTTAATTATGGTTGAATTGCGCGTATAAAAAAGTTAAAGTAGTAGCCACTTCTCTCTGTTAAGCGTTATTCTTCTTCTAAGCGACATTCTTTTATTATGAGTGGTTGAGTAAGGGAAAGAAAAAGTAGAATATGTGAATGAAGGGAAAAAGAAGGTAAGGACAACAAAATAAGATTAATTAGGCAAATCGTGTAACATTTTCTTCCTCCCAATCATGTTTCACAGTCATAAATTGTCATGACGTCATACACTTTCTTATGAGCCTGAAGAGCAATTGAGTCATAAACACAATTAGATGAACCATTCTTTTTTATTTTACTTGTTTTCATTCATTTTATAGTTACCAGTACTATTTCTACTGTCATTATTATTATTATAATTTAAATAAAGGGATTGATTCTTGTCTTTAATGTAATCTTTGGGTCTTTACACGTTGAGCTATAAGGAAAGCAAGAGACATGAACTTTTATGGAATGTACTAAATTAGCTTTGCAAGCCAGCTGCGTACGAACTTCTCTTTGAAGGTCTTTATATAAAAAACAGACAGACAATTCAAATATCTTTTTATATGTCGTTACATTGTATCACTATAGTATATAAACAAAGTAATACAACCCTTGTAAGATATTAATAGATCCATTTCACAGTTACTGAGTGTACAATTCTATTCTCGGGGGGGGGGAGAAAGAAAAAGAAAAAGAAAACTCAAGCCTTTTCTCTTCTTTTCTTTTTTTAATCCCAAAAAGAGAAAATCACCATTGTTCATTACTGAACTTGGCGGTTCAAAAAAAAGAAGAAAACAGCATACATATTCCTCGATAAACTGACTAAACCGAGAAACAGAGTTCTTTCTAAGCTTGAAGAATCACAACAGTAACAACAAGAATAGAAAAACTGCAAGTTGCAGCATTTGGAACTAGAATTCTACTGTCCACACATTTACTGCACACATTTATTTTATTCAATACTTTCTTTTTTATATAGAACTTGGAAAAGTAGCCTCAAGTCGACCTGCTTGCATACCTCGAAAAAAAGAAAAAAGGAGAAAGGATCTCTCTGTTTATAGATAGTGTAAGAATATCAACCAAGATAGAGGAGTGAAAAAAAGCAGTAAAGTGATGAGCGTTTTGTCTTTGTGGATTAATTCTTATAGAAAATGGGTCAAACATAATGAGTCTTGTATCTTTTACATTTATAGTGAGTAAAGATATGAATGAAAGGAGATCGTGTAAGTATATTGAAGATCAAATGTATGTTCAAACATGTAGTAAGCAATACATAGGAAAAGACAGCTAATAGAAAGTAATGATCACAAAAAGAAAGAAAGAGAGGGATTGAAAGGTCGAGGTTTGTTATAGTAGATTATGTGTATGATAATACGGAAGAGAAGGAGAGAGAGAGAGAGAAGGAGAGAGAGAGAGAAGAAAAATCACTAGTAAACTATATAATGTAGTAACTTGGGTATTCTTTAAAAAAGAAAAGATGCTTTATTTTACAATACTTTAATTTTTTTACACCTCTGCTCATGATATATAATATACATATGATTGCAAGAGAAAATAAAAGTAAAGAAGTAGAAAAAATGCCCTAGGCAATTAAAGCAGCAACTGTGTCTTTAGTAAGGTATTTGCATTTGTTTAAGCATATAGCTTGAGCAGAATTTCTAAAAAAAGAAAAAAAAAGGTACTCAAAGTACATTTGTCTATCCCAATTCTTCATCTGTGTTCTATCAACATCAATGCACTACCTACTTTGCTTCGCTCTGCTTTTTCAGTCAGTATGAACTAAGCATTATCTTTGCCTCCTTCTGGTTCGTCTGGTTCTTCTGATCGTAATGCTCTGATTTTCTTTAGTCTTCTCCTTTGCCTTCCTCTTTATTTTTCTCATATCCTTTGCCCATTCCCATTAATATCCTGTTGTATGCTGTTGATAGTACATATACTAATTCTTGATTCTTGACTACAAGTAGAGTTCTCCAAATTATGCTCTGCTTAACTCACACGTTCCATCATTAATTCGCTTTCTATAAGTGCATCTTTATGACGTTGGTATTTCCTCTGTGGATGGACCTGTTTATCTCAGTTTGTAATTCAATAGAGAAGACACCTCTGGCTTTGCAAGTATCTTGGAGGCTATGGCTTAATCTAATTGGATGAGTCTTGACTGTCAAAGGTATACTCTCTTGCTCTCCTATCGTCTGATCGCTGCCATTATTCGTTCCCTAAGCTTGAATATGACCTAGCCATTACATGGTTTACATGAAAGGATGATGACGTGCTTAATGACATTCAAGGCTGGTCTCTGTGTATGCTTTCGTTGGTGATCATCAAACTGTATCAAGAGGTGTGTTTCGGCTCATTTACAATCTATTATCAATGACATTCCGTGTTGATACCCTGGCCCTTGACTATCCTTCGCATACCCTTTCCTATGATTACGCATACATTTTATCATCATCATATGTTATTTGTTCGCCTTATCTTTCTTTTACCAAACCATGTCTCACTTCCCTTAAGTACATTTGTGTTTTGGTTGGATTACAAGCTACTAGCATCTTTCTTTCTTTGCTACTCTATTCTTCTTTTGGAACATGTTTGACAGTATATTATATTCATCATATCATAAGTACAGATTATTGTTTTAAGTAATTTGGTTAGAATAATGTATAGTAGCAGTATATGTCGTGCTATATCTTTTTCTGTATTTCTTTTAACTTTATGATGGATCTGAATAGGAAAAAGTTGGTAAACTCTAACGGTAAGACTTTTGATTTATGCTTCTTCTTCTTTTTTGTCTGTTTAATGTGCATTCCTAGTTCTGGTTGTTGAATTATTTCCAAGCTTGCTTTGCTATGAGAAAACGAATTTGAGGATATCACAGCTTATATAGCGCCATTCTTTTTTTTTTAAAGATTAAAGATTGCTTACTCATTATTTATAGCCGATACAAGAAACTGTTTCAAACACTCCTAAGCTAATCTCGGTTGTAAAATAAAATCCTGTGTATACATAAAAGAACATGAGATAAACACAAAAAGAAAAGAATAAAAAATAAAAAAAGGGAAAGAGAAAGGGAAGAAAAAAGAGATAATGTGTCACTCCATCAACTCAACATCAAAGGTAACCAAGTAAACACAAAGTCTCTTTCTCTCTTTTTCTTTCTCTTCCTCTTCTCTCCTCTTTTATTCATTTATTAATAGATCGTTTGTTTAAAGCATCGTCTTGTATCAAGTCATGTACATACAATGACTAAACATTTACAACTGTCTTTTCCCATTTTCATCATCTTGTGTCACTTACCTCGACTTGACCTACTCTACACATATTCATGTACTGAGTATCACTGTTCATTCTTGCATAGTCAACTACCAGATATACTTCTCTTATAGACCTCCCTTTAGCTATCGCTTTTGTTTTGTTTCGATAGATAAAGAATTGGTGCTGTCATGACCTCATTTCCTCTTTATATTCATTATTTGTCTTCCATTGTCTATAACCATTGCTCTTTCTTTTTTTTTCTTTTTCTTTTTCCTTTTCTTTTTATATAAGTGTGTGCACATTGTTCGATATATCTTCTAGCATAGGCCATACATCCTATACAATATTGCAACTGAAGCAAAAGTAAAGGGTCATCATAGGGTTGACTATTGATACTGTTATTACTGCTTCCGTTTAGACTGTCTGTTTTGAAGCTATTATGTAAAGAGTGTCCTAACTATAGAGTGTGGTCAAACAGCTTTGTTAATTATTCCTCTTCTTTTTTTTTTGCTATACACAGTTAATTTGGCAGACTTGCATCTCGTGGTGACAACCCCTCTCTTTTAGCTGACGAAATATTGTTATTTATCCTTTTGTTATTCTTGTTATGCATTATTTTTGGTATGTTGTTAGTTACAAAGGTATATAAGGGGGGAGGGGGAAGGGAGTTTCTTCTAAAGAAATGTGTCGAATTAAAGAGCATGTTGTAATTACTAACGTTGCGCTTTGAGTTGATGTTTTTTTTATGTTGAAAAAGGGAGACAGCTATCTTTTTTGTTTTGTTGGTATTTACTTCAGAGAGTTGTAATGCTGCTTTAACAAGATTCATAGTGTTTACAAACGAGAAGAAAAAGAGAAATCGTTGTTCAAATAAACTTTGTGCTTATGTAACACATTTTATTTATAACTCTAAACACAAGCATCTTGTGCAACAATAGTGACACCAGAGCAGTTGTTCTTGATATACCCGCTTTAGAATCCGTTTCTCTTTTACCCTTTTCTGAATTTGGTCATCTCGTACACAGTCAGTCTGCAAAGACACGACCTACTTGCTTACTTTTCCATATATGCTGATGTCTGTTTGTCATTTTCTCAATTGTATTTATAATCATTATATAAAAAGAGAGAAAAAAACCCATTCTATTTCTTTATTTCATCGATATGCAAATAAAAACAAAACAATCTTTTATTCGCTACAACATCCATTTGTTACATGCTATCATCTATGCTTATAAGCAAGTAAGCGATACATCACCAATTTCCTTAAAAGGAAGGTGAAAAGGGGGAAGTCGGGGTAGTTATGGTTACACGATGCGCCTTATTAGTCTAGCTTACTTGCTTGCCTTTAGCTTCTTTACTCATCCCTCCTTATTCTCCATCATTCCTACAAACATACTCTTTCTTAACCAAATAACTTTAGACATATAAAAAGCAGAAAAAAAAAGGAAACAGCCAAACAAAAGAATAGTAGTAGTTACTTTTTCATCTCTTGTCTTCATCTGAATGCAAACCTGCATGTGGAAAACAAAAAACAAAAGAAGCTTTCTAAAATAAAAGAAAAAAAAGGAAAATAGACAAGGCATACTATTAATATACTGAGTACTTAGCATACATACTGACTGAATAACAAAATAAAATAAGAGACTTGGCTCACCACTCATTAGATTCCTTTTGGGAATGTTGACTAAGGAATCTCAACTTTACCACCAGCTTCTTTCTTTTTGCTTTTCTTTTTCTTTGATTTAGTAATCATATAATACCTGGTCTTATGCTTACTTTATTACACAACTTGACTTTTCAATTAAAAGAGTAGAGATAGTATTAGAGAAATGCTTAGTATAACAAGTGGTTTAAAAACAAATAAGCGGTTTAGACCAAAAGCGAAAGGTAAAAGACAAGAGCAATATTTAGGAATTTTTTTTTTTCAAAAGTGATTTTTCATTTTTATTTAATATAAAAAAAAAGCTGACATTGTTAGCCATATTTTCAAAATGAAAATATGTTTCCGGGCACCGCCACGTGGAGGCCATGTCTTTAAGTGCCCTTCGATTTCGTCATAGTTATACTGCAGAGGAAGTCGACATTTGTGGCCGCTTATCTGGGGTCAGCCGCTCTACCTTGCCCAGGAAGCCGTCATGAACAATGAACACAGTCAACAGTTGTAAAGAAGAAAATGATTTTGTAATTTGGCTCCTCTTTTTATACTTTTTTTCTTCAGAAAAATTATTTGAAAAGAGGTCACTTTCTTAACAGTCAAACAAAAGTCACTTGCAGCAAAAGGATTTCATTTGTTCCTTTGGTTACATACGAGTACTAATTCAGTAATTTTCTTTTCCTTCATTCCTTGTTCAAAATTAAATATTGCTCCTTGTTCTAAATAATCCAACAGCATAGTCCGTATTAATACTCCTTTCCATTCACTTAATGCGGCGCTCCGTACAAAAATAAGACAGCTTTTGGACTGATAGCTGAAGCCACGGATCTTATTCGATAAAATTCGTCTGAGATGGCTTCGGATGATAGAATTTATAGCTTTTTGTAGACAATATGATATAAACGGTTCAATATATTTCATTATACAATAAAAGCATTCTTTAATAAATACAAACATTAGATATTTACCTAGCAGCAATAACATAAATCTTAATTCAAAGCATATTATGAGCAGATATAAAATTATTCTTTTCTAAAACAATTAGATATATTTTATTACGACAAAGCTTTATATCTAATTTTTAATGTATTTTTAAACCTAAAAATTATGACATGAAGCTACGACTACAAAATTAAGCATATAAATCTTATAACCAACAATACAATAACGATGATCAAATTCATGTAACAATGAATGGGGATATTTATGACTGTTAAAGCATAATATGACTTTGTTGCTTAGCTCATATTTTGCACGTCCATATAACCTACCAATATTAAGCACACAGTATTCAGAGTTCAATAACACTCACTATAATCAAATGTGGCTTTTAATTGGTATCCTCACAACATTTTATGTTCCATTCTACTACTATTCATTCAGTACACCGAACAAAGCATATAGAGAAATCCTGATTATTTTTTTTTCTTCGTGAGTTATAAAACATTATGACATTCTAGCCATACGATATACCCTTTACTAACAAACACCAAAAACAGCTATTCCCAGCAGCCATAGTATCAACAGTAAAGGATATGTAATAAAACAATAAATTTATTCCTTTGTGATTTGTTCATTTGGTTCCTTACCGGAATACCATCGTGCTCTTCTTTATTATACAGTAGTTTTTTCCTATATTTGTGTGGTTTGTGGAGCATTAACAAGAGGTCAGTTGTAATCATGTAGGCAAATATCAGAGAATATCAAAAGCATACAGGAAGAAACTACAAATCCTTCACTCATAAACCCCTCTTCCAAACATTTTATTGCTAAACAGTCTTGTTTCACAATTGACTAAGACTACAGCTCAACCTATTTCAAGAAACGTGATAATAACAAAAGGAGTAAATTAGATATACATCAAATGAACTAGATTTGTCACCAAGCGATCAAAGAACAGCAGAAGAGAACAAAGCATAGAAAGAACAACGAGATATGATATGTTCACAAAGTATCACTTGATGCTTCTTCATATCCAATTTCATACAAAGGAATGAGTAGATAAAGGACAAGATAACTCTCTTTGATTTGATGTCTTTTTGGCAAAAGTCATCATTTTATTCCATTCCTTCTTCTTTATTGTATTTGACGTGATTCATGCTAGGGAAAATAAAAGGCGTTGGTTATTTCTAGTAATAAAGTGACATATGAAGTAGACTTGACTTACATTCTATAAAAGACTGTAGCATCATCATTATGCAACACTGAATCCTAGGATATTAATTCTGGATCTATAGAGCATTATTACACTTTTCGGAGACCTTGTGATTCTAAATATTTTTATATGCTTCCTTGTCGACTGAGAGTGATGACTAGGTCAAAGTAGAATGATCATGTAAAACCCTAGGACTTGTGCTTCATTGGTTCTAAGGACGAATTGACTAATTTAGTATAACAACAAGCTTTATCGCATAGTTACTTACTGGTTATGTTTCAATATTATGACGATAAAGGGTAGAAGATGATTGAAGATGTTGGTTTCTTTTAGATTTTGACTGATGAATGACATGATAAAAGCTTGAAGAGTGAGAGAAAGACGGATTCTCATGGTCAAAAATGTAACAAACGGACTATTTTGCAGGAGCTTTTTTTTTTTTTTTTTTTTTTTTTTGTTAATTTCTTGTCATCGCGTCATACCAACACAGACTAAACTTTGATAAGATCAAAAAATGTATAAAAGGGAGCCAGATCCGATGTCTTTTTTCTTTCTCTACCAATCACGACAGCACAGTAAGTCAGCAACACAACGCACCAACAACACAGTAGATCAGCAATACAGTAGATCAGCAATATAGTAGATCAGAAATATAGCAGATCAGCAACACTGAGAGAGTTACAGCAATACAACTCTACACTTTTACCAGCTCAGCAGGGGTTCTTCGATTTATTGCTTACGCTTTATCTGATTCTCCCCTTTTTGGAAAAAAGAACGTAGAAGGGCACCTATTCGACATGGCCTCCACGTGGCGGTGCCTGGAAACATGTCTTTACAGTAAAGACATGGCTAACAATGTCGACTTTAGTACATGTACTTTTATATATATCCTATGTAATAAAATCATACTTTGTCTTTCTCTCTGTCTCTCTTTCTCATGTTACTTACATTGTTTATTATATTCTTTGGCTTCTTTCATGTATATCGACCATCATCCTTAGTATACAAAGGAAGAGAGCTGAAATAGATTTGTATAATACCATGCCTTCTTTGCCTTATATCTACAAGCCAAGGCTTTAATACTATGTAAATATTGAGACAAAGTACCAACCATATACCCTGTATAGCCTCGGTCCTATTACCTTTTACAAATAGTATGATCATAACTGTTGATCTAAAGTATACTTTGCTATTCTTTCTTGCTTGAGCTTTCATTGTTCATTGTTCATTCACCATTCATTTATTATTTGTTTATTACTTGTTTTAGCAATGATGTTGTCAGCAGAGAAAGAGAGTGTTCTTGTGAGTGTACAAAAAAAAAAACATATGCCAGCCAATATTCTCTGCTGATGAACGAAAAGTATTCAAATAAACCATGAAAGAAGCTCCCTTATTCTCTTAGAGATATTAGTAAAGTAATAGAATATGTTGTCAGAATGACTTACATTATGTTGTCCATTCCTTCTAGATTGACCCATCTATTCAACTTTTTCCTTCACAGGAAGTAGATCTGGACGACATTAGGACAAGCAATTCCACTTTGTAACGCAAAAGTATATATATTTGACAAGTACTTACGAAGTGAATAGAAAAGAAAGGGAAAGAGAAAGGGAAAGAGAGAGAGAGAGAAAAAGGAAAGAAGAAAAAGAGAGAACAAAGAAATAGGATCGACAACAATGTGCCTTAATTGATTTCATTGTCCGTCAATGACAGACAAGATCACGTGAAGGATACTGACCTTGTCGGACATTAGTTTATCCATGACCGTACTTGACCTTATTTCCATTTATGGGGTATCCTTATTTTCCTCCCTTTTCTTGGTCATTCTTTAGGTTACAAAGACACTTTTCTTCACATCCTCTAGTCACTGTGCCAGAATAGTGTAGAATGGAGAACATGGCTTTGTTTGTGTTTTCGCTTTTTTTTTATAGACTAATTAGTTTACATCGGAATGCTTGATTCACTAATGATAAAGCTTTACAGTATCTTATAAAAATCCCTCTCAAACAGCCTTTTGTGTACATGAAAAGCAACTAAGCAGCATATAGAAATAGCATATAGAAATAACATAGAGAAATAACATAGAGAAATAATATAGAGAAATAATATAGAGAAATAACATAGAGAAATAGTACAAGGAATGTCTTTGTAAATGGGGATTTATTAAAAAAGATATAGATTGATCAAGTGTAAGACCTTAAGATTGTCACTGAACAGTCTCATAGTAACTGACCCCACTGTCTTATTACTTGTTCCATCACTTCTTACCTTGTTTGACATACATGAATAATAAGCATGTATAGCATGGCTATGTCCATTATAGGCAATAGAGGATAAGCTCTACACGATGACTTTTGTCTATTACTGTATCATATCTTGTCATGTAAACTTGCCATTGGATGATCAGCATTGATGTTGAATTGTGAGTAACTGGTTGTCATGGTGAAATCATGTACACATAGTCTTGTATCTCTCCTAATTTCATAGTATTGCCATAGTAAGTGGATCTTGACTAGATCCATATATATATACACCCATGGTTGATCTATCACACAATCACTTTCACAAGCACAGTCCTCTCTCTTCCCTTTCTTCCCTTTCTTCGAAATAAACCATTCTTTTGCTGTCTTCTTGCTCTTGTTTTTCTTATCTCTGCTCTCTTTCTTTCTTAGATAGTTTGTCCTTTACTCTACTTGGATTCAAAAGCATACAGAATTCTATCTATGATCCATGACTATTTCTTTGTTTATAATGATATAGCATATACTTTCATCATCATCATCATCTTTTTCTTTTTCTTCTTCTCTTTCTTCTTCATAGCGTTATCCATTCATACTATTTCCTTTCTATTCACTATTATCCCATTTCCTATTTTTATTGACTGAGATTGCATTATGCTTAAAGTATTGTCTACTGCTATCTCTCTGTTCTCTATACTTCTATTTCTATTTCTATTTTTATTTCCTGATTTTTGTTTACTTCAAATTGTGTGGTGATTTCAGTAGACAAGCGTCTGTATTCCTGAACTAAGGCTTTTCTATCGCTCCTCTTTCTTTTTCCTTCTCATTCCTCTTTGCTTGATGTGTAGTTACTAGTCTGTTTGTTGAGCTGCTCTAAACCGCTTTTCGTATAGGAAGAATAGGTCTGGTAGCATCTTTCATAGACTTGCTTTCATCGATTGTTTGCTTGTTTTCAACTGTTGACAGATTAATGGAAAGAAGATCCTTTAGAGATGTCTATGACTACACTTGACTGTTTATGTCTTTGCTGTAAAGTAAGCCTTTTGCTTGTATAAAAAGACATGGGATAAACATGAAAGGTAAAGAAGAAAAAAGAGAGAAAGAGAAAAGGAAGAAGGAGCAAATAAAGATGTATTACTAAGCCATCTTTGTGCAACTCCATCATTTCAACATCAAAGGTAATCCAATAAATACAAAGTCTCTTCCTCTTCTTCTTCCTCTTCCTCTTCTCTTCTCTTTTCTTTTATTTATTTGTTAATAGATCGTTTGTTTAAAGCATCGTCTTGTATCAAGTCATGTACATACAATGACTAAACATTTACAACTGTCTTTTCCCATTTTCATCATCTTGTGTCACTTACCTTGACTTGACCTACTCTACACATATTCATCTCCTGAGCATCACTGTTCATTGTTGCATAGTCAACTACCAGACATACTTCTCTTATAGAGATTCCTTTAGCTATCGCTTTTGTTTTTGTTTCGATAGATAAAGAATTGATGCTGTCATGACCTTATTTCCTCTTTATATTCATTCTTTGTCTTCCATTGTCTATAACCATTGCTCTTTCTTTTTTTTCTTTTTCTTTTTCTTTTTCCTTTTCTTTTTATATAAGTACGTGCACATTGTTCGATCTATCTACTAGCATAGGCCATACATCCTATACAATATTGCAACTGAAGTAAAAGTAAACGGTCATCATAGGGTTGACAATAAGGTTTGTGGTGATGAACACTTGTCCTGCTTTTCTTTTTTCTCTCCTTTTTCTGCTACTACTATTGATACTGTTACTACTACTTCCGCTTAGACTGTCTGTTTTGAAGCTATTATGTAGAGAGTATCACAACTTTAGAGTTTGGTCAAACAGCTTTGTTAATCATTCCTCTTTCTTCTTTTTTTTTGTTGTTCTTCTAATTACTAAATTAAACCATATTTTGTTGTGTAGATCCTTCTTTTTTCTTCAGTTGTTCTGTTACAGTTGGCCATTTGTTTCATTAATGTTAAACTGCGTTTGAGGTTGCTGTGAATTATAAACAGAAAAGAAATAAAAATAAAAATGGAAGCCCTGCTAAAGAGGTGGGATTGGTTGTAACTCCGTCCTATATACACACCATAACATATGCCATATGCCATATAGTGTAGTGTTTAACAGCTAGACTAACTCATAGTACTCTTCAGTCTGACAGCCTATAGAATCATATACTGCAATATTATTTCGAGTGTCTTGTGCAATAGTATGATCATTAGTGAAAAATGCGATTACAGCGATAGGTGGTCATTCTGGCATATGATTGGCTAGAGTGTATCGGAATAATGCTAACCCGAATTATTAGTCTTGTGCCTTTAACTCAAAAAAAAAAGCCTCAAAAAAACAAAAGAAAAGATGAAAAATACCGGTTAAATCATAACAACACTATACAGAACTGGTTATATAGTGGAGAACAGAGAGAGCATATACTAGATGTCAAGTCTCTTTTGATTCCCATCTTCAATTCCATGTTTTTGCTTGACATCAGAAACTCGATAACTTTCTTGAACTTTTTCTTTACAACCTTTGCCGTTCACAAGGGTATCCTTTATAGGTTAGTTGAATGTACTTTTGGATAAACAATGCATATAAAAATGACTGAGAAAAAAATTGCAAGAAAATGAAGAGAATACTTTTTTTTAATACTAGAATACTAAAGCATATATAATAGATACACACGTACTCGAGTTCAATATAAATAATAACATTTTATCGCATGCATACTTAATAATCTTGGGTTCTTTATTCTTTGAACCGTTACTAAAACTTTGGATCCTCATGACTGACTTTATAATGCTTGCAAATCCTCCTTTTTTTTTTTTTTTTCGCCGATGCTATCTTTTAAAAGTAGATACTTTTTCCCAAATTTTTATTTCTTATAGGATAAGAACTAGTTTTATCCGACCATTATTTTTGATAAAAAAATATATATAAAATATATCACTTTTGCTTTTCTTAACATAAAAAACCCCTTATCAGCAAAACTCAATAAATTAAATTACTCCTTAAAGTCATGTGTTTATTTGTAAAACTTGAGCTTAAAAAGGATTGATTTGTTTTTATGGTAACCGTTGTTTTAATATCTACTTCCGTCAGTTATAGTTTATATTCTGTCATGATAATAGTTTAAAATAATAACATGCAATTGAGCAAAATTAATCGATTGCTGTTGCTAGTTTGAATGTCTAAACAATTTTTGAAATTAATAATCCTTTTTTTTTTTCCTTACGCAATTGTTTTGTTGATAAATAAACAAAGGCTGAGTAAAAAAAAAAATAACGATTTTATGAAACAAAACAACCCACACATTCTGAAGTCAGATTAGAGCAAACTTGTCAGAACTTGCTATATAGTGTTACATGTTATCATATGTTGCATGAAAATACATTTGCAATCTCAACACTAAGCTGTATAGGCATGATACCGTTGTTCACAACTCATGCTGTATTAAAATAGCCATAAAAGCCATGAAATAATGTGCAATGCAAAGTAGAATGCATGTCAGCACAAAGTTGGTTTTTGAAGAATGTTGAAAGGAAAAGTCAAGTTGATTTTTGTTATAGATTATAGTGAACTAATCAAATTTAGCTCATTTTTAACCATTCCAGAATTCTGTGTATTTTTTTTCTCTCCCTTTTTTTGAAAATTGTAATAGATAAAGGGTAGAGCATCTATACTATTTATTCGATCATAAAAGGATACAATCTGTATTTTATATCAGCTGTTTATTTATATAAAGCATCAACCACTCTTCTCTTTTGTATATTGCTTTGTTACGATTAATTGACATTCATTTAAGTTTTGTTTGATGGTTCTCTTTAAAATTTAACGTTCTTTCACTCTTCTATTTTTTCTTTTGGAATATATTATATGGTTTGCGTTTGGATAGGCAATTGAAAGAAGAATATGATGTAAAAGCAACACGAAACGTAAAACAACACAAAACAAAAACAAAAATGCAATAAAATATAAACTTGATACAGCTTTTACGATATAAAGAACGCTACACTACCATTAGTTTTTATTCATTTGCTACCTTCCTTTATTAATTATTCTATTAAATGAAACCGTGTCTTATTCTATTTTCTTTTCTTTCTTTCAGAAGTAAATTGACAAGCCAAAGATATTAATTGGCTTAATAAGGTGAGGTTAGGTAAGAATAACAAGAATACCACATGATTTTGATGGTATGTACTAAACTAAAGTTGGAATTGATAATATTTACCTCAAAACTTCTCATTCAGTCACAGAATGTAACAATTTGATAAGGAGTGAATACAAAAAAAAAAGTATATAAGGCACCGTATCGTTCCTCTTTTTTTTTTTTTTTTTTTTTTTTTTTTTTTCATTCATACTTTTGCTATCTATTGCCTTCTGGTTCTCTGCTCTCAACTTTCTGCAACTGGTTCATTATTCTTGTTTCTTGTTCGTTATTCATTGGTTTATTGCTCTTGCTTCTTGCTTCTTGCTTCTTGGTTCATTGGTTCATTGGTTCATTGGTTTATTGCTCTTGCTTCTTGCTTCTTGCTTCTTGCTTCTTGGTTCATTGGTTCATTGGTTCATTGGTTCATTGGTTTATTGGTTTATTGGTTTATTGTTTCATCGCTCTTGCTTCTTGGTTTATTGCTCTTGTTTATTGATTGACATTTGGTGTTCGATGCTTGGTGTTTGATGCTTGGTGCTTGGTGTTCGATGCTTGGTGCTTGGTAATGGGTAACGGGTAACGGGTAGTGAGGAGTGGGGTGTGGGGTGTGGGGGTGGGTGATCATGTTGTACTATTAGTTTTCGTGGGTTCTCCGGTTATGCACGTACGATTCTAGCTGGTCTAGTAGTCGTGTGTTCGATGGGTGATCAGATCAGCCTCGACTCGGGCTCTCCAGTCGAAGGTGAACGTCCTTCCACGACATCACAGTTGGTTGGGCGGCCTGATCGCGTGGGGCTCTCCGCAAACGTCTCATGCTGCATTACTGTAGAGTAGGATTGCAACTGGCTGCTTGGGTTGTCCTTAAGGACGGGGCGCTCAACGGGTTGACTTTCCAGCGACCTCTATAAGCTAAACCATGTGAACAGGAGGGTTTCTGGTAGCGTAGGTTTACAATAGGTCGCAAATATCCCCATCGCTGGCTGCTTCTCCCTGCGTGAAAAAAAAAGAAGGTAGAAGGATACCTATTCGACATGGCCTCCACGTGGCGGTATCTGGAAACATATCTTTTATGGTTTTGAAAGTATGGCTAACAATGTCGTAACTGAGTGTCTTGTCTTTTTTTCTTTCCAGTCTTTTTCTTTCCGGTCTTTTTCTTTTTAATTTTTTTTAATAAACTTTTTTAAATAAACTTTTTTTTTAAATAAACTTTTTTTTTAAATAAACTTTTTTTAAATAAACTTTTTCTTCATTGCGACTTTTATATTTTAAATAAAAATATGATAAAGTTTTAACGTGATTCTTTTCTTTTGACTTTGTTTCTTTTTCATGTTTATGATTGTTGTGACGATTCTTCAAAGAGATTCTATAAAGTAGATCAAGATTAATTGTGATTGTCAACAAGTATGAAAATTATTATTACTCTGTGTTCTGCTTGTTGCTGCTATTAAATAAAGACATACAGCTGACTGGTTGTACTTTATAAACATACTTGAAAGACTAACGATCCATTTCGTTTTGTTGTTCAATCATTAGTTCGAATTAGATTTAGAATGAACTCTGACAAGTCATTAAGAATATTGTCATACTAGCAATTGTCTTTTTGACCTTTCTTTTTTCATTTTGTAATTATGACTGATCGCAACGCTGAAATGAAGTACAAAGAAACAAAGACAATAAGAAAGGGGGGAAAGAAAGAGAGAGAGAGAGAGAAGGAACAAATAAGGAAATTCTGGAAAAGGCAAATGTGTAACAATAATTATCACCAAATAAAGAAGATCTCTTACATTACTTCGACGTTTATAAATGCCATTCTACTTTTGAGCGAGTCTTTTCTGACCTAAATAAAGAGGTATTTCATTTTCTCCGCTTACTGAATATCTCTATTAGGTAAACAGGGTATTCACTGAGGACTGACTCCCCTTAAGGGAGTAGTACATGCGTAAATGTTCAAGTACGTTCTTTGTTGTACAAATAAAAATAACCCACACAAAGCTCTTGTGCTCAGAGTTATAAATAAAATAGATTACATAAAGTACCAAGTTCACTTAACGACATTTCTGGTACATTATACTTCTGCCGGATTTGTGTTATCATGTTATTGTTAAATTTAATACATAAATCTTTATGGAGGTTTCATTCTTTACATTTTTTCATACAACTGGAGTATATCACAGAAAAATATTTATTGATTTTATAGTTATATTTAAATAAATTCTGCGTCTCCAATGAAACAAACTTAAGTTATTACCGTACTAACTTGCCCTTTAGCCTTGTTAGACTATTGAAGATGATCTTTGGCCACGAAGTTAGTAGCTATGTTATTTACCTAACTTTTTAATTATAGATTTTAACACAGCATAATATACTATTCAATTAGAAACCTAGTATGTTTATTTTAAGCACGTAGCAAAACGATAAAAAACATCTTGACATAAACAAAAAAGAATACTTGAAAACACAAAATAACCATAGTAAAAAGGATGTTTGAAAAAACTAAAGTCCTTCATGATAACATGCCATTGGGCTAGCAGGTTTCTTAAATTAAAAGCTGAAATAAAAAAGAAGAGATTATAAAAGAGATCTATGCTATAATATCACTGCAAAAAAGAAGCCGATTATTTGAATTGTTGTGTTAGTGAAGCATAGAAATACAAATGAATGCAGTTTCGCTCCTGCACATTTCTAGTAATCAAATATTGTTTTGAAGTAGTGGTGTAGTAAAATGTACAATATGCTGTATTATTTTCCAGAGTCTGCTTGTTCAGTAAAGGACAATGATTGTTAAACAAATCAATGCCTCTCTGTGTACTTTTTTTTTCCTTTCTTTCTTAGTTTTTACTATCATTCTATTTTTAAGCAAGAAATTTTGCAGCATAATTACACGTAAAACTGGTAACTACTCTTTCATCTAATTTATAGAGATTTTCTTTACAACTTATGCAAAAAAAAAAGCTAAACAAGGTTGGTTTTCACCGTCACTTTTTTTTTTCCCTCTTTTCACTCCAAACATTATCTGCTTTTTTTTTTTTTTTTTTTTTTTTCTCCAAACTGGTTTTCTTTTATAATTACGCGTTACTTTAATTTTCATTCACTGCTTAAAAAAACAAAACAAAACAAAACAATACTTTAAGAAGCAGTAAATAAGGGAAGAAAACAGTGTACACAGCCATATTATGGAAAGTCGTGAATATTCAAAATCAAAAGACAGATCGCTGGATCGATACAGCCCAGATAGAAAAAGCAATGCAGAGAAGAGAAGTAGGGATGAATATTATAGCAATGAGCACCGTTACCATAGTAGTAGCAGCCATCGAGACAAGCGACGAAATTATGGAGATGAAAGTAGAAGTGGTCGATCAAGGGATTATCGTGAACGAAGCCGAGAGAGGTCTTCTTGGTCTTCAAGAAGGTCAAGTAAAGAGCGTAGCGGCCGGAAAGAAAGAACCTATCACAGAAGAGACGAAACAAGTAATAATAAGAGTAGTGTGATACCTACAGGACCCAAAGCAGATACCTTACCTGCAACTACAATAAATACTACTGCTTATTATCATGATCCTCAACAACAACAACAACAACAACAACAACAGCAGCAGCAGCAACAGCAGCAACAGCAGCAGCAGCAGCAGGAGCAACAACAGCAACAACAACAGGCATGGGGATATTATGGATGGCCAGATTACAGTAATTATCATCAAACAACGGAATATACGGCAGAACAATACCAACAGTATGCTGAATACTATTATGCTTATTATGACCAAAATTATTATCATCATCTTCAAATGCAACAGCAGCAACAAGAAATACCGCCTCCACCACCTCCATCTTCTTCATCTGCAATAGAACCACCGCCTCCACCTCCACCACCTACTACTATTGACACAACCATAGCTAATAATGTACCATCCTCGCCTTATGTTATACAATCAGTAAATGAAGAGGCTATGAAAGAGGATACGCCCGAGGAAACGTCCAACGAATTAGGATATCCATTTAAAACGAATGAAGACCCGTCCATTTTGTTTGAAAAAATTGGACAAGTTGGAGAAGGAACTTATGGGTAAATTATATAAAAAAGGAAAAGTGAGAGTGAGGGGTAGAAATCTAATAATTCATTATAGCAAAGTATACAAAGCACGAAATGGTAAAACAGGTAAGCTGATGGCATTAAAGCGAATTCGAATGAAAACAGAAAAAGATGGGGTAAAAAGTCAATAGAAAAGGATAATTGACACAAGACTGACACTAATTATAGTTTCCTATTACAGCAGTAAGAGAAATCAAATTGTTACAGAAGTTAAAGCATGAGAAGATTGTTGAACTACAACAAATCATGGTATCTAGAGGGAGTGTATATATGGTGTTGGAATACATGGATCACGATTTATCTGGTATCTTGGGACATCCTAATTTTACCTTTCAGCCTTCTCATGCCAAATCACTCGTCAAACAAATGTTGGAAGGTTTGGCCTATCTTCATCATATGGGCATTCTTCATCGAGATATTAAAGGATCCAACCTGTTGATCAACAATAAAGGTGAACTCAAGATTGCAGATTTTGGATTAGCGAGAGTTTTTGAAAAGAACCAAGCACAAGATTATACGAATAGGGTAATTACATTATGGTATAGACCACCAGAGTTATTGCTAGGAGCAACAGCTTATGGGCCTGCTGTGGATATTTGGAGTGTTGGGTAAAGTTGAAAATCGTATTGATATAGTGGTACTAAGCATATCTATAGTTGTATTATGTTAGAATTTTTCACTGGAAAAGCAATATTTAACGGAACAGACGAAATATCACAATTAGGCTCGATATATAAAGTGATGGGAACACCTACTGTAGATACATGGCCCACCTTTACTAGTTTGCCTTGGTACGAATTAGTACGTCCAACAGAAGTGTATGCTTCACGGTTTAAAGAATTATATGGATCGTAAGTATTGGGTTTGTGTAGTATAGAATCGATACCAATTTTTAGTAGGTTGTTATCACCCGGAGCGTTAGAGCTTTCAGAAGCATTATTGTCTATGGATCCACAAAAGAGACCAACAGCAGCTGAAGCTTTAGAATTTGCTTATTTTAAAACTGAATTACCAGAGCCTGTGATGCCAGCAAAGTAATCAAGGGAAAAAAAGCACATGTTTATTTGTTTTAAACCTTTTTTGTATAGTTTATTAGATGTTCAAGGTGATTGGCATGATTTTGAATCCAAGCAACGTAAACGTCAAAAAGCCTTAAACAGCAGCAATAAATTAAAATAAAATATTACACTTTACCTCTGATGTCTTCTTTGTCAGGTAATAGATAAAAGACCATCTCGACAAATTAACATAAATACTGCATAAAAAAAATTCTAGAAAAACTTCTGAATAAATGAAAATTTGAGCATTTGAAAATAAGAAAAACATCAAAGTTCGATTGAGAATGCAAATAATAAAATCATGAGAAATGTCTCTTCAAGTTAAGAAATCTTGATTGGTAAACAGCTGGATATAGCAAATTTATATTTGCCTTGAAAAAAGGGAAGGGGGACACTTTCACTTTAATCGTATAAATACTAAACCATCCAAAAGATAGAGAGTTGGCTTCTTGAAATGTATAAAACCATATTCTTTTTGCATGGCTAAGGCTGTCGATACAGTTTACCCAAATTTGTCGCATGTCAGTTCATTGAAAAACTACAAATGCTTACAAAAGCTTCTATTCTACAGTTTTTAACGAACTCAGCCATAAACTACAAAAAATCATAGCTTTTTAATTGCGTCCGTAAAGATGACAGAACTAAAGTTATCAGGTAGTCAATCTTGCATTAGTCCCAAAAAAAGATGAATTGGGTAAAATAGGCTTCATATTAGCCTTTTTTTTATGTGTTAGGTGATTTCATTCATCGTAAGTATATTTGACTAGTAATTACATATTGGTTCCTAACTATCCAATGTGCAATTTTTACCTATTCATTCTATACAGATAATCTTAATTTAATCATACATATAGTTTATTATATTCTGATAAAAATACTCATTCATGAACTATATAAAAGGACACCATCTTTTAACTGTAGTAAAGGATAGTATTATATATATTTTTTTACTAGTCAGTACTTCTGCTTAAACTCAAGTTTATATCGAATTTCTCTTGAGCAATAGGTGAATGTGGCAGAAATATACGGTCCAAACGTGATATAGACTAAGTAGTATCATTCATCAAATCGTTTCGAAAAACAATGCATCCCGTAGTGGCCTTATGTTGGGTACAGAACGGCATATTCCTAATGTTGGCAAGTAATTTGATTTTTTTTTAAAAAAAAATGCTCTAAGTCTATATATTCAATATTGTTTGTAGGTGGTTTGAGTATGATGACTATTGGTGTAGAAGGTGCTGATGCTACTGATAATAGGACCAACATTCCTTGAGGATTCAAGACATCCTGCATGGCTAGTACTAAATTAATAGATAGCTTAGATTCCTAGGCTAATCATATAGATATCATCTTGAGACTTGTTAGAAAGCTTACAGTGCGTGAAGGTATTGCTTACGTTATTGGATACTTTTGTGAAGGTATAGAAAACTTGTTATGTACTGATACGGCCATTATTTGTAACATAGGTGCTAAAATTAGTGCCATAATCTCCGTCTTGCTTTACACAAGCAATCTAAGTGAATATTTGAGAGTCACTGAAAGATACCATATAGCTGAAATTAACCTATAAGTAGTCAAATCCCATGTCGACATTCCCATAACATCTAATTTGAATAGCTCAGTTGGTTGGGACAAAATCTGATGGATATAATATTACAATCGATGCTAAACATACAATAAGTCAAGATCAAATTGGCTGGAAATGCATTACGCCTCATTAAAAGTATAAACAGCTTATAATAAACAAGACAAGCAGGAAACAAAGTTGACAGATTTTTGTATTTGCTCTTGCTTTACATGTAATCCTTGAAGCTTCAAAGAATAAGAAATTAAGGTATATAGTCTTCTTCAGATTCCTCTTTTTGATCCGCCTTAAGCAGTCTTCATAATTTATTTCATTCCTAATCTCAGTTTCACCGTGTAACCTTTATCGAGACATCAAGGCAATCAGTATGGAAATAAAGAGGGCAAGGCACATTAATTTTTCCAATATTTACTTTTCATAATCAATTCAAGTTGATTTAAGCATGTACGAGATAACCAAACTTATTCAGAGTCATTAATCGGATTTAAGTATCAATTGAATCAGTTAATTTCTCATAGTCATCAGTCGGTATTAGTAAAGAAACACAATTGCTAATAGTTCGGATCTCTTTTTTTTTTATTTTATTTCAATACATTTGTATTCAAGCTTATAGTGAAATTAAGCAAATCTCATTTCTTACTTTTATAAACAAAATTGTCAATACATTTTTTTTATACTACAATCATCTGTAATATTTGCTGATTCTGTATCACATTCTTGTATATTTCATCTCAACAGTTATACCTTTAATCATAATCAAGTGTTTTGCAAAGTAAATCACAAAGCATTCTTGCAATGTACAAATATAAAAAATAGCACGTAATTATGATTATAAATAAAATGATAACCTTCTTTTTCTTTTGCCTTTTTTTTTTCACTTGATAACAAAAAGTGATAGAGTCGTAACACATGCAGTAATCAAGATTATATCTAAGAAATATTATCAACGGAGAAAAGAAGAGCCGTAATTTGATATTTGACAAATCCATTGAACATTTTAAGAAATTGTGAGAAAAATGGAGAAAAAAAAAAAGAACAAAAATCAATTAAAACTATTCTCTTAGTTTCCATCTTTTTATTATTGAAAAATGTTATGGAATCTACCTTTACTGTTACTTGTTGGTGGAAATTTAGCGCATAGTCATTTTGATCAAGTGCCTCTAAACTCGCAAGATATCTTTCCATCAAGACCTATTCTTGAAAAAGATAGTTACATGCCTTCCTTTGCTGGTATTTCTACGTTTGCACATTTACCTTATCTTCAATGTTGGGATGAAAGTGCAATCGAAGATTATGATATTGCTGTCATTGGTGCACCTTACGATATTGGCGTCACTTTTAGAACAGGCGCTAGATTTGGACCATCAGGTATTCGAGAAGGATCAAAGCGAATCAAGGTAAACAAAATGAGTTAAAATGACGACACAAGTGAAAAATAAAAAAAAGCTAAACGAGATAAAGGGATACAATAACGAACTAGATGTTCATCCTTTTCAATCATGGGCTAAAGTAGTTGATTGCGGTGATATTCCATTTGAACCCTTTGATAGTGAACATGCCATGACTCAAATTGAATCTCACACCAAATATATCTTGTCTCGACCCTTCTCTGGACGTACAACGATTCCACGACTAGTGACCTTGGGTGGTGACCACACGATTTTGTTACCCGTCTTGAGAGCCATGAGAGAATCGCACGGTCGGCCGATATCTGTGATTCATTTCGATTCGCACCTAGATACATGGGCGCCTGAAATTTACAACGTTAAGGCCAAACAGAGCAAGTACAACCATGGCAACCCTTTGTATCACGCTGCCAAGGAAGGATTGACGGCCAATGGGACGTCGATGCACGTTGGTATCCGTTCAACATTGTACGACAAGGATGATATGGCAAGAGATCAAGCGCTAGGATTCCAAGTGATTAAAGCAAATGATATCTTTACGTTGGGTTTGAGCGGTATCGTGGATCGAATGAGGCAGATTCTGGGAGAAGATAAGCATACGCCTGTTTATCTTTCCATTGACATCGATGTCATCGATCCATCCATGGCGCCCGCTACAGGGACACCAGAAGCAGGAGGTCTCTTGTCAAGAGAGTTAAAATATATTTTGCGTGGTTTGGATGGCTATAACATTATAGGATTAGATGTGGTGGAAGTTGCACCAGCGTACGATACACAAGCACAATTGACGACGTTTTTGGCAGCTGACTTGATATATGAGGTCATGTCTATGATGGTCAATTATGGCTCAGAAGAGAAATAAAGTATTTATTTTAGAAAGCTCAGAACCTTCTCTCCCCCTACATTAGTTTCAAATAAGGTACATTTGTCAATGTAACAAAAGAGAAAATAAACAAATCTGAGAATTAAGCACCTTGATATATTTTTAACATCTTGCATTGAAGGAAGGTCTAGAAATTTAAGAATAAGCTGTCAATATAAACAAACAAAAGTATATAAAGTTACATAATATCTTTATACTTTCTTTTCTTTCATCATGCGTTTACTCTTTCTAAATAATCATCACTCAAATGAAAAAATCAAAAAATCACTGAAAAAGACACTAGTCAACCTAATATCAAGGAATACAACCACTAACCACACAGTCAAGTTAACTTCAACTAAAGTCATTACAGTAAAGCCCAAAAAGCCTGTCACGCCCTCTTCTCCACCACCAAAAACTATAACTAAAGATATTATTTCATCAAAACCAATTATTCATGAGCAAATACATTGGAAGGAATCTAGTACACCAAAAGAATGTCTCAATTCACAATGTCCTACTGCTTTTATAACACATAAATACATTCGAAATACAAGATCAAACCCAAATCAACTTAGATTAATAGCTGCTGCCAATGAATCTCGTACGCCTGTCGCATTTTGTAGAGTCATAAAAAAGAGAAGTGATGAATTCGTGTGGGGTAAACAGAGTCAATTGAGAAATCAATTATAATATGTGTATGCTTCTTTTATGTTTTTTTTTGTATTATTTCTTTTGTGTATTTAAACTGATCATTTTTAATATTATTATGTTACTTTCTTTTATTCTTTCTTTTTTTAATATAGTTGTCAATAAATATACCATGTTCTTTTCTACTTACCCTATGCTCTGTAAGCCTTAGATTATTGATCAAAAGTAACATTCTGTGAATCAGATGCCATAAGTTTGTGATTTCATATATCGTTGCTCTCTTTATATTCTAAAAAGGATATTCTCCTTTTTTTTTCTTATTTGTTTATTGCAAGCCCCTTTTATTGGCTGACCACTTTGTAATAAAACGATTTCGATTTCTTGTAATTCTATTAGAGTAAAGAGAATGTTTCATGTTAAGATCATCATTAATAATCATTTTGGTTATGAAATTGCTACTAGCTAATCATTTTTTTTTTTTTAAAAAAAAAAAAAAAAAAAAAAAAAAAAACTAACTAGTATCATTTGTCTATCGAAGCACATCAAAATAGCAAGTTATTATAAAGAACTAGCTTCAACCACTCAAATGACAAGCAATAGAAAAGCTTCTTTGGTGTCGAGAAGCGTCTTCAATGAAGGTCGCTCGATTTGCTGTTTGATTCAACCAAGTAAACTATCTTGGTAAATAGTCCTGTGGGTTAACTTGTTAATCATCAATGCGACAATCAAGGGTAGCTAAGATGTTAAAAAAAGTATATCATTGAGAAGAATCAATCAATACATTCTCTGTGCAATAAACATGTATATAATGAATATGTTGTGACTTTCAAAATCAACATTCGATCTATAGACAATGAAAAGAAAAAGTAGCCTATTTGCAATGAAGGAGAAACACATATGTGAGGATGTTTCCCACTGAATTAGTGAGAATAAAGTACTTCATTTGATAGAGATAGGCTATCTACCACACTAAAGAAGCATCTTGTATATTAGAAAGGTCTTTTGAAGAGCATGTATAAAGTGGTGTCTACAAAAGTATTAACTTAAAGAGGTAGACTTATACTTTGTGTAGGTGCAAATGCTTCTACGATACTTTTCAATAGGAATATCATTCAATTCTTTTTTCCAAAGCAGTATATAATGTTAATATGACATCGTCCTTTATCTATATCATTATCATTTTCTGTTGACAACAGTAAGTTTGTAAAAAAAAAAAAAAAGTAGCACAATTTTAATCCATTGTTTATTCGGTCTTTTAAATGCTTCTGATACGTCACACCTTTACAATATTTTTTTTTTCTTGTTCTTCTTTTACACTACAATGATATCCGGCATTGCTCAAAAGAGACCCTATGCCACTATTGCAGCTGAAGAAAGTGAACCACCCAAGGATCGAGCACCGTAATGACATTTAGAAAGGGGAAGGAATTACAACGTGTTTTTACGCTTTTTTTTTTATTTATAGTGAACCCATGTCTCTTCAAGATAAACGACTTGTTACAGGAATATTCAAAAAATTATGGAATTGTCCTTTTGCAACTCCCTTCCTTCAACCTGTAGATCCTGTTTATTTTAACATTCCAGACTACTTTGACATCATTAAACATCCCATGGACTTGAGCACAATTCAAAAAAAGCTAGACGATTATCACTCCAAGGAAGAATTCATTGCAGATGTTGAATTAATGCTAAATAATTGTTATTTGTACAATAATCCAACGGATCCAGTTTGTGACACAGCAAGAGAATTTGAAAAGGTGTTTAAAAAACAATTAATCAAACTAAGAGCTACTCCACCTGTAAATTTTGTTTTGCTTTATAAATGTACATAGACTCAATAGATCCTCTAAAATATATTTAGGCAGAGAAAAAGACAACGGAAGAACGAACTGATATATCTGAAGAAGAGCATAAGCATGTTGGATCAGTTATTAAGGAATTCAAGAAACCAAAACATGCTCATTTAACGTGGCCGTTTGAAAGGCCTGTGGATGCAGCGGCTTGGGGTGCAGCAGATTATTATGATATTATTAAACAGCCTATGGATATGGCGACAATTGAAGAAAAATGGAAGCAATCAAAATATGCGAATGAGGATGAATTTTACAATGATTATAAGCTTATATTTGAAAATTGTTACAAGTACAATCCACCTCACCATGAAGTTCATCTACTCGGAAAGAAATTTGAAGCTGCCTTTGACAAGTATTGGAATAAGATTCATGGAGGATCAAATACGGTGAAAAAACCGCATGTAGAACAAAGTAAGTATGTCTGTAAAGATGTTGAATGTACATATTTGACTTTAGAATATAGATGTGAACATCACTCCGCCTTCCATTAAGAATGATACACCAATTAACCATGATACAAATATAGTTAATAATAATACTTCACAAACGAACAGTTCAACAGCAAATGGTAAATACACATTCTTATCGGATAACAGAAAACTTATTGTATGTAGACGGACGCAATGTCTTGAGAATCAAATTAAATATAAAAAAACCTGCAACAGAGGAAGCAAAGGTATTTTTTTTAAAAAAAAATCAGTGCAATATTTACATTTTATGCACCTCATCTATTTAGCCTCCTCCATCAAAGCCTGTTGTAAAAATACCTGGATTAGCGCTTTCAAAGGATCCACCACCTTCATCAACACCTAAATTAGCACTTGATCATCAACCTCCTCCACCTCAATTAGAGAAAAAGGAGCAACGACCACCTATTGTATTACAAAATCAAGATAAATGGCTCGCACAAGCAAAACAGCGAGCCTTTGAACAGCAACAATCTAATAAAGTAAATGATGCAAGGCCTTTGTCTGAATCACCCAAGACGCCAGTGTTTGATATTGGTGAGCTGTATAACAAGATTAATGATGAAAAGAAAGCAAGACAGCAGCAGGTATGACCACTATCAAAAATTGCTTTGTCTGTACTGACATAATTGAAAGCTGCGTGAAGAGAGAGAAAGGCGTGAGAGAGAAGAACGGGTGAGAAGAGAAAGAGAAAGAAAGAGATATGAAGAGCAGATGGCGAAACGTAGAGAATTTCGTGAAAAAATGATGAAAAAAAGGGAAAAGGATAGCAATCAAAGAATTCAAGCACTGGTACAAAAACAGATTATCAAGCGAATTTATGAATTCATGATTATTGTATATAGAATAAGCGAGTAGTTGATATAAGTGCACAAAAGATGTCTTCACATACATTTGAATTAAATGTGCTATGTAAAGATCTCGATTGGAGAGAATTGAACAGCTGGCAGAGAGAGACTGTAGATTATCGACATATACCTGTACCTGCCTTTGTGCGTCGATCACATATCAACTTGCAAGAGCTTCGATCCAAATTACTAAGTAAAAGTGTTCGATTAAAAAATGCAAGTAAACAAGCTCAAAGCACAGAGCAGATAACCAATCAAGATTCCGACATGGAAGTAGAATAATAAACGTATACAATGGCTTTTAAAATAATGAGGAGGTGCAGTATTATTTGCCTCCTTTTGAATCAATCATTGTTGATCAGCTTTTCCCTTTTTTTTTGTGCTTTTTTCTTTTTATAATGTTAATATTATTACTGATATCAGTTGTTCATTGTGCAACTGTTACTCCTAATTATCAATCATGTAAAGAAGAGAAAATGGAAAATGAATGTAATAGTAACGACTTTTATATTTTAATTAGCCTGTGTGTTGATACAGGATAGCATTTACTGCTATTCAGGTGGTTATGTCGCCATTGGAAGTATTTGGCAACACAGTACAGTGGATGAATTTCATTTTTTGGATTTAACACAAACACTCCCAGTAAACACAGATCAATGGAGTTGTGTACCGTCTCCAGCCAATTACCAGACAGAACCCTCGATGAGCAGTAGTATAGCACTGATATCTAATACCAGCTTTGTGCTAGACGGAGGCTATAGTGGGGGTAATATGATCACGAATGTGACAAAAACCTATGATAAACAAAATAACCAGTGGAAGACAATCCCAAATAGATGTGATTCTGAAGCAAGCATGTAAAGGATACATACAATATAAAAAAAAGAAAGTGTTGCTTACAAGCATGGAAAATAGATTTTCGGGAACAGCGGTGAGTGTACCAAAACAAGGTCTGGTGTATTATTGGGGAGGACTATAGTAAGTGATGATAATAAGAGAAATCAAAGAATTAACATCGGTTAGTGATAATTACACAGGAGATCCTGTTGTGAATACCACCATTTTAAACATTCAACTCATGGTAAAATAAAGACTTTTTTTTTTGTTTTGCTCTGCTTTTGTATGTACTCATCAACAAATAAAGACTTGGTCAGTAAATGCAGCTGCATTGCCACCTAATGCATTCTCAAGGAACGGTCATACAGCCACACTCGATACGGATGGCATAAATATTGTTTATATTGGCGGTATGATAGGGCCACCAGGGCAAGGTAACATTTCATCCATGAAGGATGTCTTATTTTACAATACTTTGGATGGTAGTTGGGTATTAAACCAAGTCAATACTTCACTTAATATCTCCGATCGGTACCATCATACTGCTACTGCATGTAAGTTCGCCATGAAATTCTTATAACACCTTATCCTAATTGAACGATGCATGCAAGTACCTTTTTCTAGCAAGATTCTGATATATGGTGGTGCCATGCGATTCTCAAGACGTAAGTAAAA
Source organism: Rhizopus arrhizus (assembly GCA_024220505.1). Classification (NCBI taxonomy): domain Eukaryota; kingdom Fungi; phylum Mucoromycota; class Mucoromycetes; order Mucorales; family Rhizopodaceae; genus Rhizopus; species Rhizopus arrhizus. The sequence goes on along the minus strand of JAKZZE010000032.1, from coordinate 407,903 downwards.
ATATCACTAAACAAACAATCCGTCCTTACTTTCACATTGTATATAGGAGCTGCTGTCGCTGTACCAGATTATTTATATTTGTTTGATACAAAGTCATTAGAATATTCAAAGATACAAGATCAAGGTTTATATTTCAGTGGTGGACCGAGATATGGGCATGAAGGTGACAATAACAAAGAATGCTTCTATGTGAACTATAACGAATGTTATTAGCTGTACTTTACAAAAATACCTTAATTGTTCTTTTTGGTGTAAATCAAAAAGGAATTCTTACAAACGATGTCCGTTTTTTATCGCTTAATAATAATTACACTTGGCTGGATTCATTCAATTCGACAGACGAAAAACTAACAACACCAGCCATCATTGGTCTTTCAATTGGTTTATCTTTTGCCACTATTCTCATTCTATCCGTTGTGGTAAGGCAAAAAGAAACAAAATTTATAGACAAGAAAAATAATCCTGTTGTTAGGTATTTGTGTACAAAAAAAGAAGAAATAAAAGACGGAATTCACTTCATTTCAGTAAGGATTTACCTACACTTTATCAAGAATACACATGCACACCCAACAATCAAAATGATTCGGTTACACTGCATGAAAAGCCGGATGAAGCAACGCATGAATCCATCATTGCTCAGTCACCCTCAGCTACAGACAATGCAACCATTACGATCATCAAGCCATTTACTACTGTATCTTAATTATTTTTATGTATGAATACAATATCTGTTTTGAAAAGCATTTCTTTTTTGAATAATCATAAAATGACCGTAAATGTTGTAAAACAACTTCTTTGAATAATAATAAATAAGCAAGGAAAGTGCCTTACTCCTCCTTGGTACGAGTTGAACGACTCATAAAGATACAAACGATACCTGGCTTGTCTCAGTACCATCAACACACATACACCAGGATCTGGTTTGTTTGCATGCTGTCCACGCCAATCTACATTTACCAATACTCAAACCAAAGTTTTACTATAGCTTACTCTGTTTATGTGTTACGTTTAATAAATGTAAACTCAATGTATCCTTTTTCTTTCCATTTTACATTTATATTTTACTCTGCATATAATCTAGATGAATGCGATAGTTCATTTTAAATACACAAACAAATAAAAAAACTATATAAAAAGAAAACTTCTATTTTTATTATGTGTTATATCCTCGCTCTCCTTTTTCTTCTTCTCATCTACTTTTTTAAGCTTGCTTGGGTGTGTTGATGTTCAATAATAAAGTGTCAGAGTCGAGCATGACCTTGTTTCCAGATCTTGAAATCACACCGGCAACTTCACGAGCGGCTTCAATACGCTTCAACTCAAGGAATCCAGGCTTATTCTTGATGGCCTCACCGATCAGTTCAGCAGACTTGGCCTCACCTTGAGCACGGACAATGATCGATTGCTTCTCTTGACGAGCACGGTCGACAATGAAAGCAGCACGTTGAGCGTCTTGTTGAGCGATTTGCTTGGCTTCGACTGCACTTTCAAACACGGGTGAGAATCCAACATGGGTGATAGAGACATCGTCAAGGATGATGTTGAAACGAAGAGCACGACGAACAAGGTTTTCACGGACAAGACGTGAGACACGTTCACGCTGGGTAATCAATTGAGAGGCAGTGAATTGGGCAACAACAGATTTAAGAACTTCATTGACAATCGAAGGCAAGATACGTTCGTCATAGTCTTGACCCAATGTACGGTAGACTGTGGCGAGTTGATCAACACGAGGCTTTGAAAGTACACGACAGGTGATGTTGACCATTTGTAAATCTATCAAACATGTCCTATTTAATTCTCTCTCTCTTATTTTTTTCTTGTCCTCCAGCGTTACCTTTGGTACCAGTCAAGGAAGCAACGTTACGAGGCTTTGCACGGACATCGTAAACGACGGGGGTTTCAAACCAAGGAATCATAATGTGGGTTCCTTCAGCATAAACGGTATCTTGAACACCAAAAAGACGAGTGTACTTGATAGCACGGTGACCACCATCGACTATATGAAACAAATCAGTTTTTATTCAAGGGTCCCTGAATTCCTCTTTACCGTTGAAAAGAGACGCATTCACACCATAGCCAACACCACCAAGAACGGCAAGGGCACCGATGGCGCCACCAATGCCTTTACCGGATCCCTTGGGGAACATGCCTCCTAATCTTTGAGCTGCTTGCTTTGCTTGCTGTGCCATAATTTATAAAAGTTCAAGAAAAAAAGAAAAAATTTTCTGTCACAGAGGGAAGGAAGGGGGTGGAGGGTTAAAATTCGGGTCAGCCAACCAGATTTTTTTTATCTCGACAATTTAGAACCCAAAAGTGACAGTATGGCCTACAGTCAACGGATCGTTCATAGCTTATAAAATCCAGTGTAAATCACAAGCAAAAACCAGAGATACAACAAATTGCTATGATCAATCTGGATTATCGTGTAGGCATGTTTATAAAGAGACTTTGTCTTACAAGCATTCTGTTTTAAACAGCACATTATTCATTTTTCGACAGTGTTCTTCAGGATATCTGAGCGTCTAATAAATATTGGATTTTTCATTAAGATCAGAGGCAGGGAGTTATCCAGCTCTTAGGAAGAAATTAGTTTTTTCTTCAAACAAAAAATAAAAATGATTGGAGTAAACTCAAGAGATTGGTTGACTTGTGATCATCAATCTTTGTAAAATCGCATCCTATCTTGCTTTGCAAACTTTGAGACTGAAGATCTTGGAATTGGAATACAAAGCTTTGACAATAAAAGGCACTGAAGAAATTTTGCTTGGCACTGTCTCTTGATAAAAGATAATAATAATGTTTCGGTCCATCAACAATTGATTAAATTATTCAAAGCTTTTAAATTGAATAGTATTTTGCGAATCATTTTCAAAGGCCAAATACTCAGACTCTCATCCAGATTGTAATGTTGAATTTATTGAGAAAAATACGCCAAGTCAAAAGAAGAAGAAAAAAAAGGTAATATTCCTTGTTTCTCCCTGAATGTACATTACGTATGACAGCATGGCACAGTGAGCCCTTTAATCCTGATGAAAAGTATTCGCCCCTTACAAGCACATGTCTTTATTCGGATATAACTCTATTGACTATGTAGTCTTCATGAATGCCTGATAAACAACCTTAATCTGTAAACGATCCAGTTGTACTATATATTTGTATAAAAGTAATCCATCCTTTTACATCATTTCGATCTCGTTTTTTATAAAATTTTGCTTGCATTGTTGCTGTGCATGAGCCGAATAAAAAAAAAGACCTTTGGGATTGAGGCAAAACAAAATAAAAACTGCAGGATATTGTTATTATTAAAAAGAGAAAGGATACAGTTTGTTTACACCAAGAAAATCAGCTTTAAGGCTAACCATACCATGGTTTGTTATTCGAGTAAACCAGATCATAGCATCGTTACAGTTAAGATGGATATTTTGGATCAGGCAAAGGTTTTCAATGCTTCTCTCAGTTTCTTTCTTTCAAGAGCATACTATAAGAAAGCACCCACTAATACAGAATCTTTAAAGCAAACTGAATGAATCATTCAAGACAAAAGCCGTTTCCTCTATTAAAAAAGTGTCGTCATGTCTCTGGTTGAAGCAATCAAGGAATATACAGCCTCTTCATTGTTTTTATTGTTATTTGAATACAACATTTTTCACTTCATCTACTTTATTACTATGAAGCATAAAAGAAGGTGTGATCCATCGACCGCACGAACACTGATCTCCAGACCAGTTGTAGGATCCAATCTTGCACTGACACTTTGGACAGTCAATACGTCCCTGAAGATCCTCAACAAAGCCCTCCAGCCACTGCATGGGTTCTATAAAATGAGAAGAACAGGTATTGTTTTTGGCAGCCAAGGAAGCAAGCAGAGGATTAAGTGCCTTGTTGGCTTCTACAGGTTCTGAGGTTGTTGTGGTTGCTGTGGTGGTGTTGATGTCCGCATTACGTTTATGGTAAGAAAATGACATTTGTCCTTTTCCAGGTTCATGGTCAATCACATTTTCACCTCCAACAAGTAAACGTCGACATTTACGACATCGAAGTGCTTTGAGTGGTTTTTTGCTGTTATTATTGGAGCCTGAATATTCTGGATCAGGTGCGAATGATACTTGTTCGTATTCTGACATTTACAAGTAAAAAAAAAAAAATTTACAAAAAAAAAATTTCGCATAAAATTCATCCCAGTAGTAATAAGGTGCTTTTCCTCCTTTTACTTTTTCTAAATATAGTTACTTTTTATCAACTTGTAAAGAAGCATTTTTTTTTTTTAAGATCCAAAATCCATTGTAAAAAAAGTCAATTGCATCGTACGGAAGCGAAAAGAATGCAAGAGAATATGTAAGGGATCTAATGATGAAACACTATGTGACAAATCACATTATTATGCCACACTTGTAAAATTGTAACACATTTTTAAATTTTATTTTATTTTTTTCTTTCCTTTTTTTTTATATACATTAAAATACAATGGTAATCATCTACTTTTGATGTTTTAAAGCTCTTTTTTTTTTAACTCTTGTTCTATCAGATTCCAATTATGCCCAGACAGACAACTGATGATGACAATAGACCCATGGGTTTGAAATTAGCTCGAACCAACTTTTTCAATTTTCAAAAGAAAGAACCTTTAAAATCCTCACCTGTTAAAGAAGACGATAGACAATCTGTTCGATCATCCGCTTCACCTACATTACCTGCTCGATCTCCTTTCCGCATTCGAGATTCTCAAGCGTCTGCACGCAAAAGCTCTCAGCAAGGTACTACTTATTTTTTATGAAAGAAAGAGTTTTCTTATGTATTATAGCTAAAGTAGAAGAACCCAATATTTATCATTCTTCTTTATCTTCTTCTACTTCTTCCATCACCACATTAGACGACGATCTTTCTCAAGAACTTGAGAATATGTGGAAAATAAGGTCACCCACAAAACATATCAAGTCGGAGGTTCATCAACAAGATTTATTTTTACAGTTGCTTGTCTCTCAAGCCATGATTGACGCTCGCGAATATAAAGTGATGTCATTTGAAGAAATTGAAGATTTAAAAGAGGTACGAATCGATGAGCCCATCTTTTTATGACTTGCTCATGTTCCACACAGCGTCGTGATAAATTGAAGATAAAAGTAAGAAATTCGGCATCCAAACTGGAATTGGATAAAAAAATTCAAGAGACGTCCCACTCACTCTCCCAACTCGCATCCAACCGACAATCTGTGCTCTTGACTCGAGACGAAGCTCAGGAGGCGGATAGGAAGGTAGAGGAACTGACGAGACAACTAAAAGAGCTAAAGACAGAAGAGATTCAGACACAATACAGGATACTGGAACACACCGCAGGCGTGCTCTGTCATGGACTAGAGCAACTCGAAAAGCGATCCAGCACATCACCGCAGATGCGATCCGATCTAGAAGACATCACACAGACGCTACTCTCCATCCTCAAGAAACACAATGTGCATCACAGCACGACCACCGATACCCTGAGTTTACTAGCCAGCCTTGAACAGCACCTGAGGCAGCCGCCCTCCGGGCCTCCATCACACCCGTCCGAGGACCCAGAGGCCGAGGTGGCTCGGCTGAGAGCGCTGGTGGCCAGCATGGAGACCCAGCTCAAGCAGATTCAGGCACAAGCCGCGGAATTTGAAAGACAAGAAGTGGCCCTCAAGGACGAGATCAATCGATGCCGTGAGGAGGTGCTCATGCTCCGAAACCAACCGTTGGACGACAGAGGGGAGGCACAGCAGGAGCAAGCGGCCTTGCTGGACAAGACCGATCGTGAGTACGAAAGGATGAGGCAGGAGCATGACAAGCTGCTGTCGACCTGCCGCGACCTCGAGTGGCTCGTGAAGGATAAGTCGAGGGCACTCGAGGCGCGTGAGGCCCACATCAGCCAGTTGGAGGCCGAGCTTCAGCAACGGATCCGTCCCGGTGCCGAGTTTTATGAACGAGAGGCCGCCTGGATTGAGCAAAGTGCAGCGATGGAGGCCAACTTTGAAGGCATCCTGAAAGAATTCGATAGGCTGACGGGGACCGCGATGGAGTTTGAAAATGATAGGGCCAATTATGAAAGACGGATCGAGCTCCTGACAAGGGAGGTCAAGCAGCTGGAAGGCCGTCTGTTGGAAGAAAGAGCAAAGAATGTGCGTCTAGGGAAAACAAAGGACAATACGACCACTGCCTCACTGCGTAAAGAATTCAAAAAGATGATTAGTGATATCCAAATCGAACATCAACGTGCATTAGAAACAGAAGCACAGGAAAAGAAAAAGCTGGAAAAACAATTAAAAGATTTGAAGCATGAGAGAGAAATGTCTAGATATGAACGTATCAATAAAGGTGTACAAACCCCTCTTTTCATTCCTTAATTTTATTTAGCGGCGTTTACATCAACACTCTATTCGTACTTGCTCTTTCCTCAAGTGCATCCCAAGATAGAGTCCATTCTCTTTTCACTTTTTGCCAAGTGGTTGGATCAAAAAACACATAGACGCCACGATCCAGCCCATTGGAAGATGTCCTTCGAAAGTTCTGTACAGGTCGGCCGTTTTCGTCTGTTTCTTTTGTTAACCACAACCCCAGTTCTTTATGATAACGCCAATTACGCACATATCTATGATATTCTTTAGTCAATAGGATAAGAATGACGTCTTGCTTACAATTCTTGTGCTGCTGCCTCCTGGGCGATATCTTTTGGCATACAATAAAAGACGTAAAATAAGATTTCATCCGAAAAGGTTCTCATGCGTTGATGCGCAGGTGGTGTTGCTTGCACTTGACGATAGCATGCAGGTAAATAATAACCTGGTTCGATATTAAGGCCTGGTAAAGTCTGTGTATCTGACCAAGGAGATATGAATGTTGAATAAATTGAACTAGAGAGTCGTTAGCTACAAGACAGACGCGTTCAATCTTATTTACTCTGCTGTGTTCAAGTCTAAACCGAGTGTAGTTAAATCGCTGCCGAGTGCCAACATGCTACGATCAGGATCCGTCATTCGAATCACACCTAAAAGTCCTAGTAATCCATAGGGATCTGTTGGCTTCCCATTACTTGTTGATGATTCCTCTTGTTTCCTTGCCTGAGACTTTTTTTTTTAAAAAAAAAAAAAAAAAAAAGTGAGTTTTCTCTATTGTCAACAACAAAATAACATTGTACCCAAGTATCTGATAATTCACTTTTTTCTGGAAATGATTTTCCACCTTTTTTTTAAAAAAAAAAAAAAAGGGATGAATAAATCATAATCTCCCTTTTAACTATAATTTACCTTGTTGTTCCCTTAAATTAGCATAGTCTAACCATTGTTCTGGTTTTCCAGATTCTCTACCTATCGAACTATCAAAAGGTGATTGAGCACTGCGTAATGCTGGGAACTCATCCATTGAAAAAGATCTCGGTGCTGCAAGGTTTCGTTGATCTGTCTGAATATTTCTAAATGAGCCCAACTTGCTAAAATCGTCCATGTCTTGAATATTGCCAGCTGTAGAAGCATAACTTGCAAGTCGATTAGGAAGTCTATTATTCATGGAAGGTGGTGGTGTTCCAAGCACAGGAAACTCATTCAAGTCTGCTGCTGGTGTTGTTGCTGTAGTAGTAGTATTAGGACGAAACATGTAAAAAGATATAGATGATGTAGATATATATAAAAAAAAAAGTCGTATATAAAAAATTCTTAATTCTCTTCATATATTAGGATGACGTGCGTAGTCGGCTATTGAAACTTTTTTTTTTTTTTTTTTCTTTTTCTGTTATTGTTGATCATGACAGCTGTGCATCATGGTGTCTATCTCTTTAGACATGTTCAAACAAACCAAGTTTTGGTCAGTTTGAAGCAGAATATGAAGGTTTTTGAAAAAGAAAAATTTGTCACTAACTGATATTGATCTTGTTTGCAATAATAGAATAAAACTTTAAATCAGTTAGGAACGATCCACAGACCGATTCGATTAAGAAAAGATTTATGGCGTCCGTTGGTTGCCTTGACCGGCTTTGACACACCTCAATCAGCACAAGCTCTTTCGGATGCTCTACTCGAACGATCTCAGACATGTCAAAAAGAATTAAAGGTCAGTGCTGATCATATAGCAAGACCCAGACGATTGAGAGTAGTGGATGAGATGAACATGGTCGAAAGCTCAGTTCTTTCACTGCGTGATGCTCTCGAAAGTGTCGGTGCCAAGAGACAACAAGGAAAATTATTGGCACTTTGGGAACAACCTCAGTGGATGGAATTAAAGGGAGAAAAAGAATGGCCTTCCTTTCTGGAACATGGACAATTAGAATTAAGAAATAATAGATTTGTAAAGGAATAAGTGTAATTGTAAATTTAATAAACAGAATGGTTTTAATCTCTATTTTATTCTAAAACAGAGCGAAAGAGAAAAGATGATGGGATCAGCAACCATCTCTCCTCTTTCTGTCTAATAATTCAATAAAAAAAAAAAGTGATAGGAACAAGAATAATTAGCCGAGAGGATTGCATTATTAATTTTTTACTAATGTTTTGTCATCTGGTAAAGATAAAAATATCCGATGCTTCATTTATTTATTTATTTTTTTAAAAAATGCTGACAGTTCATCGTACGATGCGAACACCTGTATTTTATATTTCTCACGGAGGTAATTTTATTTAGAGATATCTCCCCTCTTATTGAATTGTGTGTCTAGGACCCAATTTATTAGAGGATGTAGAAAAGCCAGGGACATTCTATAGTTGGTTTGGAAATTATGTCAAAGAGATACTCAAACCAAAGGCGATTGTGATCATCAGTGCACACTGGCAAGGAGAAGGAAAATGTGGGATGAAAGGTAAGGTGAGAATGGGGTGGGGAAAGAATGATGGCTAATGTTTTTTTTTTTTTTTTTTTTTTTTTTTTCTAGTGGAGACTTCTGAGAAACCTAAATTAATTTATGATTTTTATGGTTTTCCTAAAAGATATTATGAACACACTTGGGATCATCAGGGATCTCCAGAGATGGCAAGTCGTGTGATTGAGCTATTAAATAAGGCAAGAGGATAGCAATCCATTGAGAGAAGCTTGGACTGATTGAATTGATAGGCTGGATTTGAAGCAAGAGGAGAAAAGAATGGTAATGATCATGGTGTCTGGGTTCCTTTGAAACGTGCGATGGAATCCAATCGTGATATTCCGGTTGTTGAGGTATCCACATTGGGTCATGAAAACATGGAGATGCATACAAAAGTAGGTGAAGCATTGGAACCTCTGAGGTAAGATTGAGAGGGGATGGATGATGATGGGTTATTCATGCGATATAGAGATGAAGGGGTGCTTATCGTTGGCAGCGGAAGTGCTGTTCACAACCTGAGAGAGTTATGGTCGACGGCCAATAAACCGACGCCCAAGTTTGTACTTGATTTTGATAGAGAATTAGATACGGTGGCCTGTCGGTTGACTGTAAGTAAACAGGGATTGAGATGGGCTCTACTGATTCATAAATAGGGTGAGGAACGTAAGAAGAAGGCAAATGAATTAAATCAACATTCTGATTTCAGAAGATGTCATCCTACAGCAGAGGTAAATAGTGAATGGGATGTACTCTGACTAACATGAACAGCACCTTGTTCCTTTTCATGTTGCAGTAGGAGCAGCGGGTGATGATGAAGGAAAGAAATTGCTGACTGATTATTTTGGTACATTGAGTGGATCATGTTATGGATTTGGTTTACCAAAAGATATTCAGTTACCAACATATCAATAAAGATAATAAACTTTTTTTATTCAGTTAAAGCAGCCACTCTATGATTAGCATTTGTCCAGTCAAGACCATATCTTGATTCAGGAGCGATATAATTGATTAATTTATCCAACACACTTTCTGTTGTTTCACAGGTAACAAATATATTCACATTCTTTTCTGCTATGAATTGTTCTACAAAAATTGTTTATAAATCTTACTGTGATCCATCTCAAATTACCTTTAGCAGCCAATTGAATCCACTGAATATAAAGATCGAAAAAATTCTTGGTGTTGAGTAAAATGATAGGCTTTGAATGAATATTGAGTTGTGACCAAGTGATCATTTCCAACATTTCTTCCATGGTACCAAATCCACCTGGGAGTACAATAAAGGCATCACTCTGTTCTGATTAGTTTCATTCTTTATTAGAGCATTCATTACCTCATCTGCCATACGCTTCTTACGGCTGTGCATATCAGGGACAATGATCGTCTCACATAGCTGTTTACTGCCATGTTTAAATAACGGTTCGGGTACTATACTAAGTGCTTGACCTCCATTATCAAGTACAGCCTTGGCTATGGTTCCCATCAGACCAACCGATCCACCACCTAAAGATTCATAGTGAATAAGAGAAATAAATATAAAAAAGAGCCTTACCATAGACAAGTTTAATACCATTCTCCGCCAAAAGTTTCCCAAGTTCTATTAATCATCAGAATCCATTCCTTTCCTCCCTCACACTTACTCGTCGCTTCTTCAGCATAAAGAGGACTTGTGCCCATGGATGAAGCACAATAGACACAGACTGACTTGATGGTAGTAGGCTTGGCAGAAGGTTTATCTAATTTTGGAAGTGTATTGTTCATGGTTAAAGAGAAAAAAAGAAAAAAAAAGAAAAAAAGGTATTTATAACTGAGTTTTTTTTTTTTTTTTTTTTTTTTTTTGAGCTGATGGATGAGAATCAAAAGGAGGATTTATCTCAGTTTCTCTATAGCCGCAGCAAGATGGAAGAGTCATAGTGAGTTCAAGTTGCTCCACGTATTTATAGTGTGACATCTGAATAAAAACCTTTTATAAAAAAAAAAGTATTTATAGTGCGACACTCAGCAATTGATTATATGAAAATAAAGATATAAACATGTAGGCATCAGTATAAGAGATATAAAGTGGCGAATGAGTGAATAGTGAATCAAAAGAGAAATCTTTGTTGATTCTTTTACCAAATTTTGTGTTGGAAAGGATAGTGTCAGAATGAAAGGGCTGAGAGTCAAATAGATATCTCTAATGAAATTTCTATAGTTTAGATAGAGCAATAGTGATGGCAGTAGAAGGTGTTTCTTTATAGATTGTGTTGGGTCGAACCAAAGAAAAGTTGAGAGAATAAATAGAAGCAATCATGGAATCAATGTGAATTGGCCAAAGAAATTCTTGGATCAGTTTATCCCAAAAGACAGACAAACCTTTCTTCTTTTCACAAAATGTATGCACAAAAAAAAAAAAATTGAAGGGAAAAGTAAATCCGAATGAAAGAAAAATGATTTGATTGGACTTTACTGATACGAAAAAAAGGGACACTCTTATTGGTACAGGATGATTTCAACAGGACTCTACAGAAGAGTATATTGGATAAGCATAAAGATGCAATCCTAGAGTACAGTTTTATATTGAACTGCTCTTTCTTTTTTTACATCAGAACTCAGGAATGGATTGAATCAACACAAGCAATGATCAGTACTGTCTTTGGGAATTCCCTTTTGCTTGGTGTCACATGCTTGTGTTGAATCGTGTTTTTATTCATCGTATTCAAGATGGTTGCTGATGTCTGTTGAAAGTCAAAGGGATGCTATAAAGAAATAAAGCCATGATCCAGTCCAGTGAGTTTTATTGAATGTATCATTGATAAAATAAGGGCAGATCTATTGAAAAATAATAAAAAAAAGGTAAGCTCACATTTCACTCATCTGACAGTATTACAGCAAGCGAGTGAAAAAAATATAAAAAAAAAGGGGTGAATCCAGTAAAAGAGTATCTATTGTCATTTTTATTTGTCTGGGGGACATGAATGAATACTTTCTGTTTAGTCTAGAATATGTAAAAGTGGCATCTTTGAATTGATTAGGAATTGCAAAGGACTGGTGTGAATCGGTTTAGATGGGTTTCGTCTGTGGCTCAACAAGAGACGTGTTGGTCAGTCAGTGTGAATGGAAAGAGAAATAGGCTTAGCTTCAAAGTGAATCATTCATTAGGAAGCACGGTTAATGAAAGCGAGGGACTTGAGTAAATTGATGAGGATAGTATGTATCGATTGTCACCAGCAGTACAGGAATCATTGGATTCAATAAGACTGCTTTACATTCTTTCTTTCTTTTTTTTATTGCAGAATAAACAGAATATAGTTGTTATGCACTTTTATTTTTGTCTACTGAACCCAAGCATACCATCCTACTTCCGCCTTTTTCCCCCCTTTTTTTCCTTTTTTATTTTTTTGGGAAAAAAAAAGAAATTGAATCGGCGAAAAGGATCATTGACGTAGGAATAAAAGCAGAATAAAATTGGAATCATGCATTGAATCCTTTCTTTCTGTTTAAAATGAATACAAAACAAAGTCATCACTCAACATTATTTTCATTTCGTAAAAGCATAGATGGTTCGCTAAAGATCACACCACCCAACTCATTTAAACAAAGAGTGTCCTCTCTGCTGACTTCACCCGTGATGACAAGTTTCAAAGGATTAAGAAGGAAGAGCAAGACGTTAGAGAAAGAAGAGAGGATGAGTGAAGGAGATGAAGATCGATTGGAACCAATACCCGTCTTACCGACACCACCCACGACACCTTCTATGATGTCATTTGAAAAAGAAGTGAAATATGATTTAGCTTATCGCGTTCATGAAATATTAGGATCTGCTGTAGAAGAAGTAGATGAAGAGATAGATGATGATTGGGAACAAAGAAGAAATAGGCTACAACAAAGCCTTTTGTATCAAAAGACTTGGACAATTACCTTTGAATAACAATAACAACTAGACCCCTTTTTGTTTCGTGTCACCCCATCTTTTTCGGACATCAGTGCGTACAGATGATCCACATGAACCTTGGAAGTCAGTCGGAATAGAAACAGAATGCGGTAAAGATGAGATTAAAGAGGATGAAGGTACAGGGAATAGATGGGTTTCTCAAAATAAAATGTCCTTTTGGTTAAAGAACCAGTCGAAAAGAAAACTTTTTTTTTTTTTTTTTTTTTTTTTTTTTGGCAGTGAAAGGAGTGTTTGAATAGCCTTTGGGATGTGCCTTTACATGGCAAGTACATAAATCAAAAAGCGTTGATGACACATTATATTATTGATCCGCTCTAAAGAGTAAGAAATTAGGATAAACGTGGATGAATCGATTACATCCTTATCCCTCTGTTCTCGTTATTTTTAGTAAACAATTCACTTTGGATGAAAACAAACAGTTCGTTCCTCCTCCTTGACGCAACACACGTCAGGAAATAATGTAAAATCCCCTGCTGAGTCTGTGAAAATGGACTAAAGTCAACATGTCTGCCAAGAGCTTTGAGTACTAAATGACTTTGACTTTATTACAAAAGATGAAAACATAGATACACATAATAATATATACACAACAGACAGCTCTCTTTTATCATCCTTCTCTATTTGACCATTCTCTTTCAATCTCTTCATCTGCTTGCTCTAGAGTGCATCCCAAGATTTGCTTGACTTGACTTGCCAGATTCAATTTTGGCTTTTGAAAAGAAGGAGAGATAATTAAGATACTAGAAGGGATCTGCCAAAATTGATGTTCTTCTGATGCGATATCTTCTTCATCGGTTGAATACGTAGAAGGATGATGTGGTGGTAATAAAGGTGGTAATGAATCCATGCTTTATATAAAAATGCTTTTTTATTGTCTTTTATACTTTTTTTTTAATTTTCTATTTTTAACTTCACGTCATTTTCAGTCCAAAGTAGGCCCCTTTTGTCTATACTAAATTAGGACATGTGGCTGCTACAGTGATTTGCATTTGAAAATAGAACTTTTGGGAAATACAGTCGTTCCACTGCCAAAATGAGGATTTTACAAAAAAATCATTGGTTGAAGTTAATTTCGTGAATTGCGAGCAACTGATTTCACAGATAAAAAAGTATGCATATATTAGATTGGTATGTAGTTTAAGCAGTTATCAAATTGGGTTTTTGAGTGTTGGATTATGTTTCAAAGATGCTCAATAGGAACTTCATTTGCAGCATCAATAATTCTATCTTGCCATGTTTCACTACCTTGGAGCTTTTCATGTCGAATTTTACGCTTAACCAATGCCCAGAACTGTTCAATAGGGCTGATTTCTGGTGAATACGGCTGAAGAAAGACGTACTTGTAATCTCTATTTGTCTTATTGAGTGTATCTTCTATTTGCTTATGGATTGGCGCATTGTCCATTATAAAATAGAAACCTCTCATTTGATCATCTAAAATATTTAAATTTTCCTGAATGAATCGCATACAGTGGCCAGCAATTGTGCCTTTTGGAACTTCTTCGTTAGAAGCTTCAGGATCTTTCCTTTTTCTACCTCCCTGAACTTTTCGAGGTTGCTTTGGTACACGAATACTCAAGTTTACCACTCCTACAGATGATATAGTGTCGAGAATAATATGTGAGGGTGCTTTTGTTGTAGGGGCAGTGGTTACTGTCATTTGCCCTCTAGGTGCCCATGCTCTGCTTGCCCTCATATTAATATCAAAACCAGTTTGATCAATAAAAATACAGTTTCTTGAAAAATCCATATCCGTATTGCTCCGCTTGATGATTCCTTCGTAGCGTTTTTGAACATTTTCTTTGCTTGTTCTTGTCTCAGACCAGCAAGTGGTTTGCTTCATACTAAGATTACACTCATCTCTCATGAACTCGTGCACTCTGGACTTTTTAATCTCGAGACCTTTAAACTTGCTTGTGAGTATCTCGACAGCATCTTGGATGTATGCATTTGCATTATCGACAAATAACTCAAAAGTATCTGACTTCTCTTGTAGTTTCTTTCATCAAGTACCCGCAGTACCTTCTTTGACACCAGCTTTTCGGGCAGCGGCAGCAACTGACATTACATGTTGGATCTTGAAATGAAAAAAAAAAAGTTCTCTTGAAGCAAACGTATATTCCATATACTTATTTGAAGATCCCGAGTTTAGTTTCATATTAATATCTTTTCTTTCTTCAGACTACCCTTGATCTGGTAGTGTATTAACTTTTGGTTCAAGGTACGGGTTGAGATTAACCAACTGCTTTATAGCAAAAGGGTTCGATTTTTCGTCTACAATGTCCATAGCTTCATTCCCATTCTCATCGTAAATATTTCCCTTGCCATCTTTAAAAATACTAGTTTCGACATATTGTATCTTTTTTTTTTTCACCATGCACGTCTGTTTCATGCCTTGTGCGCTCGACACGTTGGGTCTTTTTGATCCTAAAGATGATCTGGGGCTCGAGAAATGCTGAGCTGCTGTGGCATATCACAAATTCTGGATTATCCTTTGCTGAAAACCAACGACTGGCATGGGCCAAAACAGAATAAAAGTCCCATTAGACTTATGCTTCTGTATTTTATAAATCATTGTTATTAAAAAAAAAAGACCTATTGATTTTCCTATAAGTGAAACTTTAGTTGCTATTCATATTGAAAAAGGGTATCTGATAAGAAAAAGGAGGTCAAGATGTTTAGACCAAGAGTGTGCCTTTGAAAGTCACTTTTAAATAACCTGAAACTGACATTGAATTGTTTTATGACACTTTATACTTTTTTTGGTTGCTTGTTATTTGCTTATGGACCCATCCTGTCCATCTTTCTGTTGTCCATTGCACCCAATGCACAATATGTCTTGTTGACTGTGTCAAGGTAAAAAAGGATAGAGAGAAACTATGATAAAAACTAAGTTGTAAACAGTGCCTTCTTTTGTCTTATTGCTTTATTGATATCAAGTGTTATTTGGTATTTTAGCAAGACAAACAACTACATTAGTATTGTTTATAGTATTGCCATTCAAGAAATATGCAGATGGGGATTTTACTTGATGACACATAAAGCAGAGAAAGGACTCAACAGTATATCAGCCAATCCAAACTCACCTTTAAACAAACACGTATTTTCATTTGGTAGGCATACACTCTTTGACAATGTTTGTTCTGAAATGATAGAGTAGTCTTTGGATATGGATATGCATTAACGAATGCTTCAGTTGGTTATATTTCATTACTTGTCGAATCCATTGGACCAGGTGTGATGATGTGTCCCAGTTGCCCTCAGGCATCACTTTATTTTATTTATGCCATCACGACCACTTTATTTTCATTATTGCACATAGGCTGGATGATGATTGCCTGTGAAGGATACAGTGAGATACCTCAGAAGAAGGGTTATTTCAAGGTCATCTGGGTCATCTTGAGCCATTATGGTGCTTCTTTTGCAGTAAGTGAACTGAATAACAAAAGATCATTTGACCCATTCCTTTGTATAGACAACGTTGAATTCATCCACATCAATCAACTATGGATGTATCGCCTCCATCTTTATCTGCCTGTTCATCATCCTCGTCTCTTTATCCATCATCATCTATTCACTCAAATCAAAATTCAAACTTTTGCATTAGCCCTCCCAATAAACCTTGAATGAAACAAGATCCATTCACCACTGTGATACAAAGACCCTCTCCATATCAATCCATGTCGTCCTCGACCCTGTATCATCATTTTTTTATAAACGACGGTTCAAGGGGGGCCGAGAGGGGCAAATCGTGATGGTATTTGTGAGGAATCTGCATTTTCAGTTTCTAGTCAAAAAAGTCGGCTTGGTAACACAGATCTATCTCATTTTGGACATGGTTTTGATTTCTTCAGATTGTTGTGTGTGGTTTATCGCCAGATGGATCTATCTCAAAGATATTCTATTCATTTGAAAATAGAGACAATTTAACAGGCCATTTGCAATAAGAACATAATTCTAGCAGTCTTTTGAACGTTTGACAAGTGGAAATCAGGGGAGAGAGCACTGCGGAGAGTTGAGTGAAGAAATGAGTGATTTTTTTAGACGGTTTGAATTAAAAGAGTTTAGAGTAGAGAGAGAGAGGGGGGGGAGGCTTGCTAGTGACGACAATGTGTATAAATCACACATTTCTTCTTCTTTCCTTCTCTTTCACAAATGACTGTTTCTGAATACCTCATCTGGCATCGATTTCTCTCGTTATCTCTCACCATCCTCCTCGTCCTTCTCTCTCTTTACGACTACAGCCTGACATCCGAAGCGGTCTCTGTACACGAACGGAGCCCGGTGATCCTGATCTCACAAGTCGTCCTGGACCGTCGATTGATCTCGACCTTGGTAGCTTCACAAGCGTCCATCTTTTGCTCTCTGCTCGTCATGCTGATCGAACCTGGCACGGAAAGTTCAGTGACCGAAAGAGTCTGTCAGGTGCTGATGCCACTCGGATTATCGGCCAGTTGGCTGTTTTCGATCGCGTTTGATCTCAAGACGATGAGTCAAAGCGCTCTGTTTGGATTGACGCATGGTATGAAATACATTTGTGCCTTTTTGTTTCTGACCGAAGCGTTTGTGACGGGTATGGAACGTAAAAAGATTGAATTGTCTTTGGATGAAAAAATATAAAATATGTGGCAGCATGCCAGAAAAAAATAGAATAAAATTGATCTCCCCTTTTTTTTTTCATCATGTCACTCGTTTCCTATTACAAACATTGGACTTCCTTTCTTTATCTTACCTTACGGTATCCAACAATTCGAATCTATACAAAGACACCATCGATCATTGCTGGAAATGAACTTTCAGGCACGATAATGATAGAGTATCCTAGCAACCTGTTTGGTATCACGGTAACCATGATTGGTAAAGAAGGTACACAGGCATGCGTTGTATGACGATGAGTTATTGCTAACGTTGTAAAGTGTGTCAACATAAACATATATTTCTAAAAGACACCATTCTTCGCATTGATTCGTTGGATATGCAAAAGAGATCGACGAGGACCATACCATTTCAATACAGATTACACCATCTATTCAGTGGTACCTACAAAAAGCAAAGAGGGGGAAAGTCGATTAAGTATCATATTCAATGGTAATCCATCTCGTATTTATCCTATTGCATGTATTGATATTTCACATAAGCGAACTGTGGTATATTCGACTTGGTAAAATTGAATATGTAAAGATAAAAAAACCGATCACGGTCTATTCGAATGTGAGTCGTTGGTTACGTGAAGAGCAGGCTCTGTCTTTTTTATTTAATGACAGACAAGTATTGATTGATGTCTGTCTGCCGCAGAGAGTATGGATATCAGATAATACAGCGATTTCGATTCATCTGTTCATCCAAAACAACCATCTTCGACAGCATGTAAGTCACATGCTTGGAGTGTGTCCCATCTGACAATACGATTGAATAGCTAAATGAAGTAAAATTGAAACTAATAAGACAGATAGGAAACAGAATAAAGATAATAGCTACAAATTCAAGTCGAGAATGGTGGCAGCCTTTGATGCCCAGAGGACAAGATGAGCTGATAATGACCATTCAACCACCGGTAAGGAAAAAAAAAAAAAAAAAAAGGGCGCTCTTTTTGACGGATGGAATGAATAGCCAAATGAGTTTTCGATTGATCAACAAAAGGAACTGAATGTTTCGTTCTTTGTCCAAGTCTTTGTCTGTTTTCAAAAGTAAGCAAGAAAACCAGTAGGACAATGTGTTAATGTACAAAAAAAAAAGATGTAGCGAGATACTCGTGGCTAACCTACCCATCCTGCTCGTTCACCCCATGTCCGCATCCTCCATTCATCCTTCATCCACTCATGCCTCGCTTTTGACTCAGCCGCCCACCCTGGCGATAACGCAAAAGACACTGTCGGGCAGGATAAAGCACGGTCTGACGGGCTGGATGAATCTGTCTTTGGCCTCTGTGGGTTCTGAAGCAAGCACGATACAGAACGTGGCGAGCTTTGCTTCTGAAAAGGTTGAAATTCCTTCCGAGTGAGGAAGAGAGGGTATTTATTATAAAAGAGGCTTTTTAGCCATCCAACAATTAAATCGTGTGAACGACCGGTATCTTTCTGTTTCTTCAGCGGCTTGACTCATCAATTGATCGTATGCAGTTGATGTCAAACCCCAGTTGGACATGTATTCATTCTTTTTGTTTTTAAATTTTGCTTTTTGTATATCTAAATTCATGAATCCAAAATGTTTTAATTCTAACAGACAGTGAGTATGAGCCATGAAGCATGAGCACCCGATTACCTGTCTCATCTGGCCATTCTCCAAGTGGCACATCAATCACTTTACACTCGATTCCTTCAAATCCAATCTGGTTTAATAAAATGGGTATTTGCTGTGAATCCAAAGCAAGGTTCTGTTGTTTGCATTGATCTTTGTAATGCTCCTGTAGTTCAGTGGAAAAGGGTCCCAGTTGATAATTGAATAGCTCATGTTCCACTAATTCTATACACGCACCCTTCTTCAACACTGTAAACATCTGTCTTAGCACAATAGGCCAATGCTCTTTTTGAAGCCTCGTGCCCATGTTCCTCTGAAAGACGCTATCAAGCACATATTAGTTTCCCCTTCTCCTTGTGATTATCTCTCATATTACAAATCGACAGTGTTTGCAGGAATAGGCCAAGTGTGTATGATGTCAGTACGATAATAGGTTTGATTTGGTAATTGAATATCAGGCAACTTAGTATCTAACCCAATGACCTTTGCATCTGGATATTCCGTTGCTACTTCTATTGTCCAGATGCCATCATCAAGCCCACTTTTTACTATGATAGATGGTGATTGATTGAAGGTTGTTAATATATTACGTTTATTGACTATTTTCAACATATAATGCTACAACACTTGTAAATAAAAAGATGAATACAAACAGAAGGGTTCATTACCATCCTCTGATAACGATCCATTTCTTTTATTTCTTCTTCCTTTTTCATAGAGACTGAATTTTGATTTTGCTTTATAAAACAATCTATAATAGATCCGCGTCTGCTACCAGCATTACTAGTATTACTCGAGGATTTTGAACCTTCATATTTCTTTTTGTGTGATAACACTCTACTCGTTTGATTTCCCATGTTTCTTTTTTAATATAAAGAAATTATATAAAAAAAGGAGGGAAAAAAAGAAAAGTGGTTCCTTGTTTTTTTTTGTTTTTTATTTTTCTGGGTTGACAGGTAATACAAGGAAAGGGAAAAAGATTTTACCTTACAGAAAAAAAAAAAAAAAAAAAAAAAAAGCAGATATGGATAGATTTTTACTTTCTATTCTTCTTTTCGTAATTTACGGGGTTTATTTTCTAATTTATGGTTTAATAAGGGTTTTAAAGGGGGTATTTCATCATATGGATTAGCTGAACACCAAGGCTTCTACTTGTTTAATTAGTTATATTTCATCTTTTCTTGTTCTATACCTTGGATATATGCTTTGAAGGGTCGAGTGGGCGAAGATCAAGTGAAGCGGGTGGGTCTGGTTTCAAATAAGCGCTGTTACCTAAAACATTGGGTATTTTACAACAACCAGGTGATTTCCATGTTTCCTTTTTTATACTGGGTCAATATTTCATAAAGAAGGTCCTTCTTTTCTCTTGGCTTACTTTATTATTTGAAGTCATTTTGTTTTTTTTTTTAAAAAAAAATGGAAAAACAAAAAACAAAAAAATGCCCAAAAATTTAAAGAGTTGTGTATGTGTGGTGCATGTGTGTTATTATTATCACCTGTCATTATAGTTTATTAAAACGAGGAGATACAAAAGATGATAGGAGCGATTATTTATTGACATTAAATTCATTACAAGTTTCATTTATTTTTACCTTTTGGCTGTCAGTGCCCATTCTTATTGTGAACAGTTCGTTTCTGACTAATAAAAAAAGTACACAGCTGAGTTGATAAGGAGGAATCAATGCTCGTAGTGTGATTGACACAATCCAACATAAAATAAGACAAACAGTATAAATTGACAGTGATTCATAAAGAGTAAAAGGAATGTCATCATCCAACTTGTTCATTTCTCACAAAACAGATCAACCCAAACACAGCTTTGCATCTTTATTTGTAGATCTTCATCCACTTTTCATTGGTCATCCTTCTCATGCTTTATTCATCAACTTGGCTACGAGTCACATCAGTTTCACAAAATTTTTTTTTCGCAAGTCACGCTAAAGATGAAAACTATAAATACCAAGCTCACTTTGCAATCCTTGTTAGAAGGGGGGGATTATTAATATCCCCCTCTTCTTCTATTTATCTAATAAACCCTTCTTTAAAAACAAACATGTCTTCATTTCTTGATTGTTCTACTGCCAATGATGTCTTGAAAGAATACGGTCGTCGTGATGGTCTTTCTGTTGAAGGTCTGATGGATGAACAACTCAGTGGTGGGTTGACCTACAACGATTTCTTGATCTTGCCCGGTTTCATTAACTTTGCTGCCGAAAAGGCTTCTTTGGAATCCAAGATTACCAAAAATATCTCTCTCAAGACTCCCTTCTTGTCTTCTCCTATGGATACCGTGACTGAATCCGAGATGGCTATCTCCATGGCCTTGTCTGGTGGTATTGGTATCATTCATCACAACTGTTCTGCTGAAGAGCAAGCCAAGATGGTTCGTACCGTCAAGAAATTTGAAAACGGTTTCATTACTGATCCTGTCGTCTTGTCTCCTGAACACACCGTGGCTGATGTCAAGAACATCAAGGAAAGATCTGGTTTCTGTGGTGTCCCAATCACTGGTAAGTGATAGTGCATGTAAATTAAAGGAGAGAGAGAAACTGACTGTTTATAGAAAATGGTAAGCTCCACAGCAAATTGCTTGGTATCGTCACCGCTCGTGACATTCAATTCCATGCTGATGATAGCACTCCATTGAAAGAAATCATGACAACCGAACTCGTTGTTGGTCAAGAAGGCATTACCTTGAAGGAAGCCAATGAAATCTTGTGTTCCAGCAAGAAGGGTAAGCTCCCTATTGTCGATGCCGCTGGTGCTCTTGTCGCTCTCTTGGCCCGTTCCGATTTACTCAAGAACCAAAACTATCCTTATGCTAGCAAGAGTGCTCAATCCAAGCAACTCTTGGTCGGTGCTGCTATCGGTACACGTCCCGATGATAAGGAACGTTTGGCTCTTTTAGTCGAAGCCGGTTTGGATGTTGTCGTCTTGGATTCCAGTCAAGGTAACTCTGTTTATCAAATCGACATGATTCGCTGGATCAAGCAAACCTTCCCCAAATTGGATGTCATTGCCGGTAACGTCGTCACCCGTGAACAAGCCGCCAACTTGATCGAGGCTGGTGCTGATGGTCTTCGTATCGGTATGGGTTCTGGTTCGATCTGTATCACCCAAGAAGTCATGGCCTGTGGTCGTCCTCAAGCCACGGCTGTTTACCGTGTTTCTGAATTTGCTCGCAAGTTTGGTGTTCCTACCATTGCTGATGGTGGTGTCGGAAACGTCGGTCATATTGTCAAGGCTTTGGCCCTTGGCGCCAGTGCTGTTATGATGGGTGGTCTCTTGGCCGGTACAGAGGAAACACCAGGTGAATACTTTTATCACGAAGGCCAACGTCTCAAGCGTTACCGTGGTATGGGTTCTATTGATGCCATGAGCCAAAAATCTGCTACTGGTAAGGACGGTAATGCGGCCACCAAGCGTTATTTCTCTGAAGGTGATGCAGTCAAGGTCGCTCAGGGTGTTGTTGGTAACGTGTTGGATAAGGGTTCCGCTCGTAAATTTATCACTTATCTCATCACTGGTGTTCAACACTCCTTGCAAGACATTGGCTGTAGCAGTGTCACTGACTTGAAGAACAGTGTTTATGCTGGTCAAGTCCGTTTCGAAAAGAGAACTGCTGCTGCTCAAATGGAGGGTGGCGTTCACGGTCTTCACTCTTTTGAAAAGAAGCTCTTTTCTTCTTAAATCATAAATATTACTCATTGATACACACATATATATAGACTCTTTTTATCATTTGTAAATTACGAAAAAAGAAATAAAGCATTTGATATACATATTTTTTATAGCTCTCTTTCTCTTTATTAAAGCACAAAAATGGGGTAAACTGATGAAAAATAAGTATACAATTTTACATTGACTCAGTGGTTGTAATAACATCGTCAATCTTCAAGATCATCTTGACCAATTGAGTAGCCAACAAAAATTGTTGACGTTTTGAGATAAGAGGGTCATAAACGTGCTGTTCCTTCATGTTGTTGGATCCTCTATATAAACAGTCTACACCCAATTGAGGGTTGTTTGTCGTAGCTTGTTCGGCCTTGACTTCAGTCAAGGTTTCAATAGGTGGCAAACCAGAGTTTTCAGCAAGAGCCAAAGGTGTAGCATCCAGAGCATCAGCAAAGGCACGCATAGCATATTGTTCAATCGATGAGATCTCATCAGCCACTTTGGAAATGGCCAAAGAACAACTGATTTCAGCAGCACCACCACCATAGACAACACGGTTATCACGCACCAAGTTTCTAACAGCACACATGGCATCGTGAAGGGAACGCTTGGCTTCATCGATAATCATCTTATTACCACCACGAACAAAGACAGTGACAGCACGGGTATTTGCACATTCCTCAATCACCAACATTCTATCCTTGGTTGTACCAAATGCCAATTCACGAACAACACCAGCCTGACCTAACTTTTCAGATGAAAGATCTTCAAAGCGAGGGACGATACGGCCGTTGGTGGCGATAGCAATCAACTCAATCTCAGGTCCACCTACCCAACGAACAGCAGGCAACTTGTTTTGTAACAGCAAGTGGTTGGCTTCATCATCAAAACCCCATTGACAAATAACCAAGTTAGCGCCAGAGTCCTTGACTTGCTTGATCATCGTCTCAAACTTTTCTTTTTCGTAGCTTTTGAGCTTTTCGTATTCCTCAACGCTGGTGATATCAAGCTTGTGCTTTGTCTTGGGTCTAGGGGGTTCAAAGGCACAGGTCAAGATGGCAATCTTGGCATCGTGGACCTCACGAGGCATCTGAGGGTGAGACATGTCCTTGTCAACTACCACACCATGTACCAAGAGAGTATCCTCTAATGATCCACCCAATTTACCGTCTACCTTGATCAATTCAAAATCAACATCCTTTCTTTCTAAATCGGCAACGGATAAGACTGCGTTCACTGCAATATCAGCAAATTGTTCATGACATTTGGAAACACTAACAAAAAAGAAATATGAATACGCTACTGCTCTATTTTCTTGCTTTCAGAACTTACATTTTACTGCCCAAACTAGTCATTGCTGTCTTTTTCAAGTTATCCAAGTGTTCTTTACTGAATTCAATTGTATCCGAGATTTTATCCAAGTGTTGAACAGCTACATTACAAGCACGTTCGAAACCATCTGCAATACGAATGGGATGAATACCACGGTCTAAAAGTTGTTCACATTGTTCTAAAAGAGATCCAGCCAACACTATAAAAAGAATATTAATCTCCAACTGTTCCCCATCCCTCCTCTTTTTCTCTTGCTCTTTACCAACAACACCAGTTGTACCATCTCCAATTTCATCATCTTGACTTTTAGAAAGTTGAACTAATAATTTCGCAATCTGATGTTCAACAGACATTTGATCCAAAATAGTAGCACCGTCGTTAGTTACTGTGATATCACCATCAGGAGAAATTAAGATTTTGTCTAAACCTCTTGGTCCCAGTGATGATTTAATGATGCTTGTAACAGCTTTTGCAGCCAAAATGTGAGACTAAAAAAGTGTGTAAAAAAAAAGATGGAAGCGCGTGTCTCTATTTCTCTCTTACTCGAATAGCATCTAAACCATGTAATCTTGATTTCTGTTGACCTTCACGAACAATAATAAAAGGTCTACCATATTCATCGGTTGCATAGACTGCAGAGTTGGGATCAATTTTAGCATTTGCCATCTTTCTTTTTATTTAAAAAGAAAAAAAAAGGGGGAAAAAATTTGCACGTCAGTTTTGGACAGAAAGTTTCTGGGTTTAGAAATCAGTAGGGAGCGAGCCTTTTCTCTTTTTTTAGTATCCTTTCAATTGTCAATGTATCGCATTTGACTCTAGGCATTCTCAATATTGATAAATGAATCCATGTCTGAATGCTAGACAAAATTTATTTATATATTTGATATAAAGAAATATTATAAGCAAAATAAAATGGTAATTTGTCTTTATTCATTTCATACGGTCGACTTTAAGTCTGAAACCAAAGAACTCTATCAAACGAGCTCATTCTATCTTATGCCTTGTTGATTCGTCTTATGAGAAGCTTTTGTTTCTTGTATAGTTCTTAAAAAAACGGATAAACATCCTGAAAGAATAGATTACTGTCTCGGAGTCAATGGAGATAAGAGATATTCTCAAATGATCGCAAACACGAGGTGCATATTGTGAATTTAATAATGCAAGTATAGTAAGAAAAAATCACCATTCAATCTGTAGACTAGCAATGAGAAAAGATCTATTGAAAAATGGCTGATAAAGCACAATTAATAACAATTGCATTTGCTTCTAGCCATGAAACATACAAGTACAAAACTTTGTCTTTTTATGCCCTCATGAGCTCTTAAAGGGGTAATGCATAAAGGCATTAAGCCATTACACATTCAATAATCAAACTACCCCTTACGATGTATTTAGAATGGTTACTGTTAAAAAGGAAACTTGCATTTATTGCCAATAAACAACTGTCTTTTCTTTATAACTTTTTATAGAGATAGTCAATATGAAGATGATGTTCAACACAAAAATCGTATTATCTTACATCCATCTATTTGCAACAAAAATTGAAAACCACTAAAACTAGAATGGGTAAAGATATTAATGTCTATATTACTAGATTCAAGTGTCATCATCTATCCAAAGTATCAAGACGTGATAGACCTATGATTACAGCAGTAAAGGCAATGCCATCTGTTTTTTTTTTTTTTTTTTTTTTTGGTATTCGTTACTAGCCCAAGCGTAATATTAAATCAATTTGTGAAGCATATCCGGTTGCTTAATTTATTTATTCCATTTATTGAAACATCAAAATTGTTCCCTTAGAGCAGTATCATTACTGTCATGTATTTTATTTTCTAATTCAAATCTTTCAAGTGTTGTTGGTATGAACCAATCACATCATATCATCATTGTACCCGACAAGTATGACTATCATTGTATGAATATTACAGAAAAGTTGAATAGAAGCGATGTGTGTCTAGCGCTGGAGCAATCAAAATTTACCAATTGGTCGAGTCTATGAAAAATGTTACATGACGAAAGCCTGAGTATACTAATAAGAATTGAATGCATTTGATAAAACTGTACTTTTTTTTTAACAAGGTACACATATATGAAGTCAAATTTTTAACAGTAACTGGATATATTAGCATGAATATACTTGTATAACTTTACTATGTCGCTTGTTAGAGCTTATTCTATTTCACAAGTAAAATACTCTCTTTCTTTCTTTCTGTATACGCCTGAGCATCCTTACCAACTTTTATATAGATTCTAGCGTTTCATTCTTTAGAATGAATTTATTTTTCAACAAGTTGTATACTTATACAAAACTATGAAACTAATATACTAGTGAAACAGACTGAATCGCCAAGTATGTTGCATCAACTGTATGACTTGTATAAAATAATACAAATATATTACCAACAATGCACTCAGCTGGATAATGACTCTGTTTTGCCAAATGCAAAATCTGAAAAACTAAAAGTAAAAAAGGCAATAGTTGTGAAACTAAAAGCTGTATATATGACTTTATTAATAAAAAACAATTGAAGCTATTTATGCTTTTTGAATGTCTTGATATTTACTGCTATTTCAATTGATCGGTTAAAAGTAATTATATGTGAAGGATGGGAAGATAAAGGAAAGATAGTGAATAAATGTTAGTCGCTGCCTTCTCGACAAATCAAGAAACAGTGAAGTGGATAAACTATTGATCTGACATTTCTGAAATCAGCCTCTGATACACTAGTTAGAATACCTATAAGAGCAATAGGACAAAAATGGCTATTGCAAAAGTCCCACACTTATTAATAGAGAGCTAATTTGACTATAGTTCCACGATATCTAAGCTTATCCATGAATGTTCACTTGTCATCTATGTGAATACAACGTTTCTCCTTCTAATTTGAAGCAAACGGCAAAAGGAAAAGTGAAGGTTCAGGAAAGAGTACGGACCATACACAATAAGTGCGATAATGACCATACAATAGATAAATAGACATAATATAACTGAGGGTGGATCGTAGTAGTAAGTTGTCATAAAAACTGAGGAAGAATTATCTTACGGAAAAAGATGGTCAACTACTCAGACAATTTAACGCCTTGATCTCTTGCTTCCACTGTGATGATCACGAGTAGGAACGGTACGTTTAGATAAGCTTGCTTTCTTTGAGACAGCAGTATTATTTCCTGCTTGACGACGAGCCCAATATGTTTCAATTGAAGACTAATCATCAAAATTAGAAATAGGTTCTCAAGTATAATCTGTAGGATCCTCGTACCTTTTCCAATGAACAAGACACTGGTAGTTACCTGGAGTTCCTTTGTGTTGTATAATTGCTTGTTTTGATAAAATATGTGTTATCTACATCCTGAGTTTCCTTAATTCGTTTAGCCAAAGCAGAGATAATGACTTCAGTAGCATATTTAAACCTGTTTTCTATTAATCTAGAATCTATAGCTTCACTTCTAAGAGTGGACTTAATATGAGAACGGTCTTTCATATCATTTGGTACTTCATTGAAGGTTACTGTGTATGATCTACTCTTATGAAGTCTGGAATACTACAGATTCATAGCATGTTGGGTTGCAGGTACATATAAATCCCAATCTTCTTTTCTTCCTTGCAGCTGTTTAACGGTGGTCTTTTTAGCAAATAGTAAGTTTAGTAACGATGGTAGCAGTAAACTCTTTTCCATTATCGCTAGCAATGACCCTAGACCAGCCGAAAGTACTGAAGATATCAACAAGCTGTTTGACAATAGTAAGAGCTTGTTTATCAGGAATGGCTTTCAAGATAGTAAAGCGAGAAAATAAATCAACCATAACAAAAAGGAAATTATTTCCGCTCGTAGATGTTATATTAAAAGTGTCAAGGTCCATATCCTAATGATCTAGAGATCCGTCAGGTAGGATACTTCTAGGGGGGATGATAGCCTGTTTTGGCAATGCCAAACATTTTGCATTCGTGACACTTTGATACGACATTCTGAATATCTTGATATAAATTAGTCACATGGGGGTTATCACCATGATGGCTTGTTCTATGGCTTTAATTCCATAATGACCTAATAAGTGTATCTTTAATCTTATATCTTTTCTTTCTTTAGGAGAAGGTGTGATATAATCTTCATATTGCAAAGCGCGATGCAATAAGGGTTTTGATGATGATGATGATGGTGTTGCAGAAGTGACTGCATATATTTGTATTTCATAACAGATTTTACTTTAAAATTTGGTTTCCTTTTCTTTTACCACGGATATTGTATATGGCAACATTGTTGACATTATTACCCCCCTCCAGTTTATTGTCATATAGAAATAAATGACTAAGTGCGAGTTGTCAAGATAAAATGACGGCTATATATACATTTGTTATATCTCTCAAATATGAATACAGTTGCTTACAACTCTTGTTTGTTGGTATGATAGTAACGTTTAATAGGAGGAAGAGATCTTGCAACAAGGCGTTATATTTGATTTCTTGATTGATGGCTTGATAAACGACACTACGGATACCATAAATACTAGCACTCGTTGCAACATAGAATGGGTACTTAAGGTTAGGAATATGAATGACCAGAGCATTCACCAAGATGTCCTTTATATTACGAAAACTTCAGTAGTAAGACGTTTCAACGCTTTGCAAACGTACTCAACACGCTGACTCATATAACCGGAGCTGAAGACACATAAATCATCAATATAGAGTGCAATGTAAGGAAGGTCTGCTAACAAATTTGTAAGAACACACTGTACAACGTTATTGGTACTTGTTAAGCCAAAAGAACAATGACAAAGTTGATACTGCACACCAGTAATTGGATGAGCAAACGTGGTTTTAGACCTATCAGATCCTTGGATAAGAAAACGATGGAAGCATGTTCGTATGTCAAAAGTGGTAAATATAGCAATAGAGCCCATACGTTGATGAAGATTACTGATTAGAGGTAAAGGCATTCTATCAACAACTGCTCTTTTCTTAGTGTATAATACGTTGACATCCTTTTTTCCAACAAGAAAAATAGGGTTATTGAAGCGAGTATTGGAAGGAGTAGGCTCAATGACACAATCATCCAACCAAGTTTGAATTTGGTCTTCCATGATCTTTCTATTAGTAATAGCAATACCAGGTTATCCTCGGTAAGCAAAGGCATTGGACTCAGTATCAAGAGTGATGATAGCACCAGGTAAATTGCAATGAGAAGACATAGGGATACTTGTATTGGCATCTAATAAAGGTTGAATAGTGCTCATCAAATGATGTCTATCCTACATAGTGCCAACAGGAGCTTCATTTGGCTTATAGTCATCAGGGTTAATTGGATCAGGTATTTTAGGAATATTAGAACTTAACCAGGAAGTAGCTACTCTTGTTGAACCTGTTCTTAGTTTAGGTAAAATGCCAAGTCCTAAATAAATGGGAACATCACTGCTACATTCAAACACTTTGAATTCATGTGACAAACGGATTTGGTTGTAATGAACAGTAAGATATGTTATGATGAACAGTAAGATTTGTTATACCTAATCGGCTTACAGTACTTGAACTATTATGTCCTAACTTGATCGAACCTTGATTATGTATTGGAATTAAACCAAGTGCCGAACAGAACGAAGGAGACGCACACGAAAAAGACAAATCGATATCAATCATGACCCATGTTTTAATGTGCTCTATAATAATAGGAACATAAAGCATAATAGTGTTTGAAGGCGCTTTGGAAAAGATGTGATGTATAATATACTTATAGGTTTGAGCAACTTCAGTCACAGTGGAGGCTTCTACAACATCAGTGACCATATCATCCGACGAATTGGAAACAGGAACAACGGGACCAGCAGCATCAGTCTTACGATCAAAAGAGACATCACTATTACCTGCAGTAGGATTGGCAGAAGAACCAACAGAGACAGGGGTACCATTATCAGAGGAAGCAATGGAAGACAAGGAAGAAGCAAGGGATCGACTCATTTCACGAAACATATGAGAAGACCCAGCAAAAGCAGAATCGTCAACCGAAGAACCAGTTGAACGACATTTTCCTTTACATGGGTAACTAGGATGCCAGTTGTCAGCACCACAAAAGCGGCACGGTCTTCCCAAACCGGAAGGTAAGTTTCTTGGATTCCACTAACAGGTAGTAGAACTAGAAGAAATATCAACTCGTGTAGAACCCGAAGAAGAGGATGCTTTCTTCACAGCGTGACATTCATCGTCGCTATGGTTGGTGGTCTTGTGGAAGTTGCAATACTTCTTAGAATCCTTTGGATAAAGTGCAGTATGAGCAGCAGAACCAAAGACAAAACCAAAAGATTCCTTCCGATCAAAAGAAGCAAAGTCATTGATCATGTTGAGTATGGAATGACAATTACTTACCGGATCATTAATCATGGAAACATTTATCCTGAATGAGATATTATTATAACAATGATATTCA
>JAKZZE010000032.1:275000-372500 GCA_024220505.1 Rhizopus arrhizus | reverse complement strand
TTCATCAGTATAGAGCATGTGCAACTTTTATTCCCTCCTCACTATGACATCGTGTGTCTATTATTACCCAAAGCCATCTACGTAGACCCATGATTGTTACATATCCTAGCTCTTAAGGGATTCGATATACCCTTGGTAAAAGAGAAACTACAGATTGGGCAATATTCTGTATCTGCATTTCTAAGGAGTATCCCACATCGCAATATATATTTACTGTTTGTCCTTTATCCCTTTGAAGAAAAGCATCATACTATACTTTCGCCCCTCATGAACCCTTCATCAGGTATGCCAAAGTGCATAGACTCTGTTATCATCATTTGAGGGGTTGCTGGTAAAGATTTCAAAGCCATCGCCGCTTAGAGGGGTACCAAATTTTCACTTGCTCCGCCCTCTATATGGCCTAATAGGGTCTTGCCGAATATATAATACACCTTCGCCCCTCATGAACCCTTCATCAGGTATGCCAAAGTGCATAGTCTCTGTTGTCATCATTTGAAGGGTTGCTGGTAAAGATTTCAAAACCGTCGCCGCTTAGAGGGGGTACTAAATTTTCACTTGCTCCGCCCTCTATAAGGCCCAATAGGGCCTCGCCGAATATATATTATGTATTTTGGAGTAAAATCAGCCGTCCAAAAATTATTTAAAAAAACACAGAAAAAACCATGTTTTTTTAAAATAACTCACCCCTATTTTGATATTTGGCAACGAACAATATGGTTCCTAGTAGCAAAAAAATTGCTGAATCTTTTGGTGTATTTGGTTTATCGTTCTCTTTAGTTTTCATGTAGTTAGTAATAGTTGAAGTTGTGAATCTGGGAATTAACTTCATTCTCCGATTATTGCTGCAGCTCTGGTCAAAATTTCCCCCAAGACTAGGGCTCAACAGCCGATACAATCCAAAATTTCTGGCTGAAGACCCTATGGCTGGTATAATATATTCAGTCAATATTTTTTGGAGATTTAAAAATCTATACTTTTTTTTTAAAAAAAAAAGAAACAATTATACTATTACCTAGAAAAAACCAACTTTTTGGTTTAGAATGGACCAAACACTCTTTTTAATGAAAGAATAAATACATATTTTGTAAGCAGCATAAATAATAGTCAAGATCTTGATTATCTAAAAAGAATCGAGTCATGAGTTTAGAGACTTGATGTATATCTTTATTTCTATGTTCTTTATTACCTTCCTATGGAGCTGAGTTGTCGGCTCTTCTTATTATCAGAGTCAGTTTTTATATGTATAAAAGCACATTCAAACATAGACTTGTTGGATTTTTTTCTAATATTACATATCAAAGAGGACAAAAGAAGATGCTATAAAAGGAACAGGCAATAAAGGAAAGGAGAGAGAAAATGAAGTACGGTTGAGATTAAGCAGTCGACATTAACAACATTCTTCTAATCTGTAGTGTCCCCGACATTTCTGTTTTCTTGATTACTTTTCTATTTGTAAACCCAACAGTTATTATAAGGATTGTCTATTTGGCAAGCTTTTATTATTTACTCTGCTCTGTTTGGTTTTCTTTCCGGTTTACCTTTTTTTATTATTGTCATTCATTTGTTTAGAAAGTTAATTATGGTTGAATTGCGCGTATAAAAAAAGTTAAAGTAGTAGCCACTTCTCTCTGTTAAGCGTTGTTCTTCTTCTAAGCGACATTCTTTTATTATGAATGGTTGAGTAAGGGAAAGAAAAAGTAGAATATGTGAATGAAGGGAAAAAGAAGGTAAGGACAACAAAATAAGATTAATTAGGCAAATCGTGTAACATTTTCTTCCTCCCAATCATGTTTCACAGTCATAAATTGTCATGACGTCATACACTTTCTTATGAGCCTGAAGAGCAATTGAGTCATAAACACAATTAGATGAACCATTCTTTTTTATTTTACTTGTTTTTATTCATTTTATAGTTACCGGTACTATTTCTACTGTTATTATTATTATTATTATAATTTAAATAAAGGGATTGATTCTTGTCTTTAATGTAATCTTTGGGTCTTTGCACATTGAGCTATAAGGAAAGCAAGAGACATGAACTTTTATGGAATGTACTAAATTAGCTTTGCAAGCCAGCTGCGTACGAACTTCTCTTTGAAGGTCTTTATATAAAAAACAGACCGACAATTCAAATATCTTTTTATATGTCGTTACATTGTATCACTATAGTATATAAACAAAGTAATACAACCCTTGTAAGATATTAATAGATCCATTTCACAGTTACTGAGTGTACAATTCTATTCTCGGGGGGGGGGAGAAAGAAAAAGAAAAAGAAAACTCAAGCCTTTTCTCTTCTTTTCTTTTTTTAATCCCAAAGAGAAAATCACCATTGTTCATTACTGAACTTGGCGGTTCAAAAAAAAGAAGAAAACAGCATACATATTCCTCGATAAACTGACTAAACCGAGAAACAGAGTTCTTTCTAAGCTTGAAGAATCACAACAGTAACAACAAGAATAGAAAAACTGCAAGTTGCAGCATTTGGAACTAGAATTCTACTGTCCACACATTTACTGCACACATTTATTTTATTCAATACTTTCTTTTTTATATAGAACTTGGAAAAGTAGCCTCAAGTTGACCTGCTTGCATACCTCGAAAAAAAGAAAAAAGGAGAAAGAATCTCTCTGTTTATAGATAGTGTAAGAATATCAACCAAGATAGAGGAGTGAAAAAAGCAGTAAAGTGATGAGCGTTTTGTCTTTGTGGATTAATTCTTATAGAAAATGGGTCAAACATAATGAGTCTTGTATCTTTTACATTTATAGTGAGTAAAGATATGAATGAAAGGAGATCGTGTAAGTATATTGAAGATCAAATGTATGTTCAAACATGTAGTAAGCAATACATAGGAAAAGACAGCTAATAGAAAGTAATGATCACAAAAAGAAAGAAAGAGAGGGATTGAAAGGTCGAGGTTTGTTATAGTAGATTATGTGTATGATAATACGGAAGAGAAGGAGAGAGAGAGAGAGAGAAAGAGAGAGAGAGAGAAAGAGAGAGAGAGAAAGAGAGAAAGAGAGAGAGAGAAGAAAAATCACTAGTAAACTATATAATGTAGTAACTTAGGTATTCTTTAAAAAAAGAAAAGATGCTTTATTTTACAATACTTTAATTTTTTTACACCTCTGCTCATGATATATAATATACATATGATTGCAAGAGAAAATAAAAGTAAAGAAGTAGAAAAAATGCCCTAGGCAATTAAAGCAGCAACTGTGTCTTTAGTAAGGTATTTGCATTTGTTTAAGCATATAGCTTGAGCAGAATTTCTAAAAAAAGAAAAAAAAAAAAGGTACTCAAAGTACATTTGTCTATCCCAATTCTTCATCTGTGTTCTATCAACATCAATACACTACCTACTTTGCTTCGCTCTGCTTTTTCAATCAGTATGAACTAAGCATTATCTTTGCCTCCTTCTGGTTCGTCTGGTTCTTCTGATCTTAATACTCTGATTTTCTTTAGTCTTCTCCTTTGCCTTCCTCTTTATCTTTCTCATATCCTTTGCCCATGCCCATTAATATCCTGTTGTATGCTGTTGATAGTACATATACTAATTCTTGATTCTTGACTACAAGTAGAGTTCTCCAAATTATGCTCTGCTTAACTCACACGTTCCATCATTAATTCGCTTTCTATAAGTGCATCGTTATGACGTTGGTATTTCCTCTGTGGATGGACCTGTTTATCTCAGTTTGTAATTCAATAGAGAAGACACCTCTGGCTTTGCAAGTATCTTGGAGGCTATGGCTTAATCTAATTGGATGAGTCTTGACTGTCAAAGGTATACTCTCTTGCTCTCCTATCGTCTGATCGCTGCCATTATTCGTTCCCTAAGCTTGAATATGACCTAGCCATTACATGGTTTACATGAAAGGATGATGACGTGCTTAATGACATTCAAGGCTGGTATCTATGTATGCTTTCGTTGGTGATCATCAAACTGTATCAAGAGGTGTGTTTCGGCTCATTTACAATCTATTATCAATGACATTCCGTGTTGATACCCTGGCCCTTGACTATCCTTCGCATACCCTTTCCTATGATTACGCATACATTTTATCATCATCATATGTTATTTGTTCGCCTTATCTTTCTTTTACCAAACCATGTCTCACTTCCTTTAAGTACATTTGTGTTTTGGTTGGATTACAAGCTACTAGCATCTTTCTTTCTTTGCTGCTCTATTCTTCTTTTGGAACATGTTTGACAGTATATTATATTCATCATATCATAAGTACCGATTATTGTTTTAAGTAATTTGGTTAGAATAATGTATAGTAGCGGTATATGTCGTGCTATATCTTTCTCTGTATTTCTTTTAACCTTATGATGGATCTGAATAGGAAAAAGTTGGTAAACTCTGACGGTAAGACTTTTGATTTATGCTTCTTCTTCTTTTTTGTCTGTTTAATGTGCATTCCTAGTTCTGGCTGTTGAATTATTTCCAAGCTTGCTTTGCTATGAGAAAACGAATTTGAGGATATCACAGCTTATATAGCGTCTTTCTTTTTTTTTTTTAAAAAAGATTAAAGATTGCTTACTCATTATTTATAGCCAACACAAGAAACTGTTTCAAACACTCCTAAGCTAATCTCGGTTGTAAAGTAAAAACCTGTGTATACATAAAAGAACATGGGATAAACACAAAAAGAAAAGAATAAAAAATAAAAATAAAAAAAGGGAAAGAGAAAGAGAAAGGGAAGAAAAAAGAGATAATGCGTCACTCCATCAACTCAACATCAAAGGTAACCAAGTAAACACAAAGTCTCTTTCTCTCTTTCTCTTTCTCTTTCTCTTTTCTTTTATTCTCTTTTATTTATTTGTTAATAGATCGTTTGTTTAAAGCATCGTCTTGTATCAAGTCATGTACATACAATGACTAAACACTTGCAGCTGTCTTTTCCCATTTTCATCATCTTGTGTCACTTACCTCGACTTGACCTACTCTACACATATTCACCTCCTGAGTATCACTGTCCATTGTTGCATAGTCAACTACCAGATATACTTCTCTTATAGAGATTCCTTTAGCTATCGCTTTTGTTTTTGTTTCGATAGATAAAGAATTGGTGCTGTCATGACCTCATTTCCTCTTTATATTCATTATTTGTCTTCCATTGTCTATAACCATTGCTCTTTTTTTTTTTTCTTTTTCTTTTTCCTTTTCTTTTTATATAAGTGCGTGCACATTGTTCGATATATCTACTAGCATAGGCCATACATCCTATACAATATTGCAACTGAAGTAAAAGTAAAGGGTCATCATAGGGTTGACTATTGATACTGTTATTACTGCTTCCGTTTAGACTGTCTGTTTTGAAGCTATTATGTAAAGAGTGTCCTAACCATAGAGTGTGGTCAAACAGCTTTGTTAATTATTCCTCTTCTTTTTTTTTGCTATACACAGTTTATTTGGCAGACTTGCATCTCGTGGTGACAACCTCTTTCTTTTAGCTGACGAAATATTGTTGTTTATCCTTTTGTTATTCTTGCTATTGCATTATTTTTGGTGCGTTGTTAGCTATAAAGGTATATAAGGGGGGGAGGGGAAAGGGAGTTTCTTCTAAAGAAATGTGTCGAATTAAAGAGCATGTTGTAATTACTAACGTTGCGCCTTGAGTTGATGTTTTTTTTTATGTTGAA
This sequence comes from Rhizopus arrhizus, assembly GCA_024220505.1. Lineage (NCBI taxonomy): Eukaryota > Fungi > Mucoromycota > Mucoromycetes > Mucorales > Rhizopodaceae > Rhizopus > Rhizopus arrhizus. The sequence goes on along the minus strand of JAKZZE010000032.1, from coordinate 366,851 downwards.
AAAGGGAGACAGCTATCTTTTTTTGTTTCGTTGGTATTTACTTCAGAGAGTTGTAATGCTGCTTTAACAAGATTCATAGTGTTTACAAACGAGAAGAAAAAGAGAAATCTTTGTTCAAATAAACTTTGTGCTTATGTAACACATTTTATTTATAACTCCAAAAACACAAGCATCTTGTGCAACAATAGTGACACCAGAGCAGTTGTTCTTGATATACCCGCTTTAGAATCCGTTTCTCTTTTACCCTTTTCTGAATTTGGTCATCTCGTACACAGTCAGTCTGCAAAGACTCGACTTACTTGCTTACTTTTTCCATATATGCTGATGTCTGTTTGTCATATTCTCAATTGCATCTATAATCATTATATAAAAAGAGAGAGCAAACCCATTCTATTTTTTTATTTCATTGACATGTAAATAAAAATAAAACAATCTTTTATTCGCTACAACATCCATTTGTTACATGCTATCATCTATGCTTATAAGCAAGTAAGCGATACATCACCAATTTCCTTAAAAGGAAGGTGAAAAGGAGAAGTCGGGGTAGTTATGGTTACACAATGTGCCTTATTAGTCTAGCTTACTTGCTTGCCTTTAGCTTCTTTACTCATCCCTCCTTATTCTCCATCATTCCTACAAACATACTTTCTCTTAACCAAATAGCTTTAGACATATAAAAAGCAGAAAAAAATGAAACAGCCAAACAAAAGGACAGTAGTGGTTACTTTTTCATCTCTTGTCTTCATCTGAATGCAAACCTGCATGTGGAAAATAAAAAACAAAAGAAGCTTTTTAAAATAAAATAAAAAAGGAAAGCAGACAAAGCATACTATTAATATACTGAGTATTTAGCATACATACTGACTGAATAACAAAATAAAATAAGAGACTTGGCTCACCACTCATTAGATTCCTTTTGGGAATGTTGACTAAGGAATCTCAACTTTACCACCAGCTTCTTTCTTTTTGCTTTTCTTTTTCTTTGATTTAGTAATCATATAATACCTGGTCTTATGCTTACTTTATTACACAACTTGACTTTTCAATTAAAAGAGTAGAGATAGTATTAGAGAAATGCTTAGTATAACAAGTGTTTTAAAAACAAATAAATGGCTTAGGCAAAAAGCGAAAGGTAAAAGACAAGAGCAATATTTAGGAACTTTTTTTTTTTTTTTTTTTTTTTTCAAAAGTGATTTTTCATTTTTATTTAATATAAAAAAAAGCTGACATTGTTAGCCATATTTTCAAAATGAAAATATGTTTCCGGGCACCGCCACGTGGAGGCCATGTCTTTAAGTGCCCTTCGATTTCGTCATAGTTATACTGCAGAGGAAGTCGACATTGGTGGCCGCTTATCTGGGGTCAGCCGCTCTACCTTGCCCAGGAAGCCGTCATGAACAATGAACACAGTCAACAGTTGTAAAGAAGAAAATGATTTTGTAATTTGGCTCCTCTTTTTATACTTTTTTTCTTTAGAAAAATTATTTGAAAAGAGGTCACTTTCTTAACAGTCAAACAAAAGTCACTTGCAGCAAAAGGATTTCATTTGTTCCTTTGGTTACATACGAGTACTAATTCAGTAATTTTCTTTTTCCTTCATTCCTTGTTCAAAATTAAATATTGCTCCTTGTTCTAAATAATCCAACAGCATAGTCCGTATTAATACTCCTTTCCATTCATTTAATGCGGCACTCCGTACAAAAATAAGACAGCTTTCGGACTGATAGCTAAAGCCGGGGATCTTATTCGATAAAATTCATCTGAGATGACTTCGGATGATAGAATTTATAGCTTTTTGTAGACAATATGATATAAACGGTTCAATATATTTCATTATACAATAAAATCATTCTTTAATAAATACAAACATTAGATATTTACCTAGCAGCAATAACATAAATTTTAATTCAAAGCATATTATGAGTAGTTATAAAATTATTCTTTTCTAAAAACAATTAGATATATTTTATTACGACAAAGCTTTATATCTAATTTTTAATGTATTTTTAAACCTAAAAATTATGTCATGAAGCTACGACTATAAAATTAAGCATATAAATCTTATAATCAACAATACAACAACGATGATCATATTCATGTAGCTATGAATGGGGATATTTATGACTATTAAAGCATAATATGACTTTGTTGCTTAGCTCATATTTTGCACGTCCATATAACCTACCAATATTGAGCACACATAGTTCAAAGTTCAATAACACTCACTATAATCAAGTGTGGCTTTTAATTGGTATCCTCGCAACATTTTATGTTTCATTCTATTACTATTCATTCAGTACACCGAACAAAGCATATAGAGAAATCCTGATTATTTTTTTTTTTCATCAGCTATAAAAAATTGTGACATTCTAGCCATACGATATGCCCTTTATTAACAAACACCGAAAGCAACTATTCCCAACAGTCAAAGTATCAACAGTAAAGGATATCTAATAAAGCAATAAATTTATTCCTTTTGTGATTTGTTCATTTGGTTCCTTACCAGGATCCCATCGTGCTCTCCTTGGCCATACAGTAATACTTTTCCCATATTTGTACCGTTTGTGGAATATTTAAAGGAGACCAGATACAAACATGTCGATAGATTTCAAGCAATATCAAGAATGTAAAGGAGCTAAGATTCCGTCCCTCATAAAACTCCTCTTTCAAATATTTTTATTGCTAAATAGTCTTGCTTCACACATGATTAAGACTACAGCTCAACCTATTTCAAGAAACGTGATAATAACAAAAGGAGTAAACTAGATACATTGAATGAAACTAGATTTGTCACCAAGCAATAAAAGAATAGCACAGAAGAGAACATAGCATAGAAAGAACAATGAGATATGATATGTTCACAAAGTATCACTTGATGCTTCTTCATATTCAATTCCATACAAAGGAATGAGTAGATAAAGGACAAGATAACCCTCTTTGATTTGATATCTTTTTGGCAAAAGTCATCATTTTATTACATTCCTTCTTCTTTATTGTACTTGACGTGATTCATGCTAGGGAAAATAAAAGGCGTTGGTTATTTCTAGTAATAAAGTGACATATGAAGTAGACTTGACTTACATTCTATAAAAGACTGTAGCATCATCATTATGCAACACTGAATCCTAGGATATTAATTCTGGATCTATAGAGCATTATTACACTTTTCGGAGACCCTGTGATTCTAAATCTTTTTATATGCTTCCTTGTCAACTGAGAGTGATGACTAGGTCAAAGTAGAATGATCATGTAAAACCCTAGGACTTGTGCTTCATTGGTTCTAAGGACGAATTGACTAATTTAGTATAACAACAAGCTTTATCGCATAGTTACTTACTGGTTATGTTTCAATATTATGACGATAAAGGGTAGAAGATGATTGAAGATGTTGGTTTCTTTTAGATTTTGACTGATGAATGACATGATAAAAGCTTGAAGAGTGAGAGAAAGACGGATTCTCATGGTCAAAAATGTAACAAACGGACTATTTTGCAGGAGCTTTTTTTTTTTTTTTTTTTTTTTTTTTTGTTAATTTCTTGTCATCGCGTCATACCAACACAGACTAAACTTTGATAAGATCAAAAAATGTATAAAAGGGAGCCAGATCTGATGTCTTTTTTCTTTCTCTACCAATCACGACAGCACAGTAAGTCCGCAACACAACACTCCAACAACACAGTAGATCAGCAATACAGTAGATCAGCAATATAGTAGACCAGAAATATAGCAGATCAGCAACACTGAGAGAGTTACAGCAATACAACTCTACACCTTTACCAGCTCAGCAGGGGTTCTTCGATTTATTGCTTACGCTTTATCTGATTCTCCCCTTTTTGGAAAAAAGAACGTAGAAGGGTACCTATTCGACATGGCCTCCACGTGGCGGTGCCTGGAAACATGTCTTTACTGTGAAGACATGGCTAACAATGTCGACTTTAGTACATGTGCTTTTATATATATCCTATGTAATAAAATCATTCTTTGTCTTTCTTCTTTCTCTCTGTCTCTCTGTCCCGTTCTCTCTGTCTCTCTTTCTCTCTTTCTCATGTTACTTACATTGTTTATTATATTCTTTGGCTTCTTTCATGTATATCGACCATCATCCTTAGTGTACAAAGGAAGAGAGCTGAAATAGATTTGTATAATACCATGCCTTTTTTGCCTTATATCTACAAGCCAAGGCTTTAATACTATGTAAATATTGAGACAAAGTACCAACCATATACCCTGTATAGCCTCGGTCCTATTACCTTTTACAAATAGTATGATCACAACAGTTGATCTAAAGTATACTTTGCTATTCTTTCTTGGTTGTGCTTTCATTGTTCATTGTTCATTCACCATTACTTCGTTATTCATTCATTATTCATTCATTACTTGTTATAGCAATGATGTTGTCAGCAGAGAAAGAGGGTGTTCTTGTGAGTGTACAAAAAAAAACATATGCCAGCCAATATTCTCTGCTGATGAACGAAAAGTATTCAAATAAACCATGAAAGAAGCTTCCTTATCCTCTTAGAGATATAAGTAAAGTAATAGAATATGTTGTCAGAATGACTTACATTATGTTGTCCATTCCTTCTAGATTGACCCATCTATTCAACTTTTTCCTTCACAGGAAGTAGATCTGGACGACATTAGGACAAGCAATTCCACTTTGTAACGCAAAAGTATATATATTTGACAAGTACTTACGAAGTGAATAGAAAAGAAAGGGAAAGAGAAAGGGAAAGAGAGAGAGAGAGAAAAAGGAAAGAAGAAAAAGAGAGAACAAAGAAATAGGATCGACAACAATGTGCCTTAATTGATTTCATTGTCCGTCAATGACAGACAAGATCACGTGAAGGATACTGACCTTGTCGGACATTAGTTTATCCATGACCGTACTTGACCTTATTTCCATTTATGGGGTATCCTTATTTTCCTCCCTTTTCTTGGTCATTCTTTAGGTTACAAAGACACTTTTCTTCACATCCTCTAGTCACTGTGCCAGAATAGTGTAGAATGGAGAACATGGCTTTGTTTGTGTTTTCGCTTTTTTTTTTATAGACTAATTAGTTTACATCGGAATGCTTGATTCACTAATGATAAAGCTTTACAGTATCTTATAAAAACCCCTCTCAAACAGCCTTTTGTGTACATGAAAAGCAACTAAGCAGCATATAGAAATAGTATATAGAAATAATATAGAGAAATAACATAGAGAAATAACATAGAGAAATAGTACAAGGAATGTCTTTGTAAATGGGGATTTATTAAAAAAAGATATAGATTGTTCAAGTATAAGACCTTAAGATTGTCATTGAACAGTCTCATAGTAACTGATCCCACTGTCTTATTACTTGTTCCATCACTTCTTACCTTGTTTGACATACATGAATAATAAGCATGTATAGCATGGCTATGTCCATTATAGGCAATAGAGGATAAGCTCTACACGATGACTTTTGTCTATTACTGTATCATATCTTGTCATGTAAACTTGCTATTGGATGATCAAAATTGATGGTGGATTGCGAGTAACTGGTTGCTATGGTGAAACCATGTACACATAGTCTTGTATCTCTCCTAATTTCATAGTATTGCCATAGTAAGTGGATCTTGACTAGATCCATATATATATATATATATACCCATGGTTGATCTATCACACAATCACTTTCACAAGCACAGTCCTCTCTCTTCCCTTTCTTCCCTTTCTTCGAAATAAACCATTCCTTTGCTGTCTTCTTGCTCTTGTTTTTCATGTCTCTGCTCTCTTTCTTTCTTAGATAGTTTGTCCTTTACTCTACTTGGATTCAAAAGCATACAGAATTCTATCTATGATCCATGACTATTTCTTTGTTTATAATGATATAGCACATACTTTCATCATCATCATCTTTTTCTTCTTCTTCTCTTTCTTCTTCATAGCGTTATCCATTCATACTATTTCCTTTCTATTTACTATTATCCCATTTCCTACTTTTGTTGACTGGGATTGCATTATGCTTAAAGTATTGTCTACTGCTATCTCTCTGTTCTCTATACTTCTATTTCTATTTCTATTTTTATTTCCTGATTTTTGTTTACTTCAAATTGTGTGGTGATTTCAGTAGACAGGCGTCTGTATTCCTGAACTAAGGCTTTTCTATCGCTCCTCTTTCTTTTTCCTTCTCATTCCTCTTTGCTTGATGTGTAGTTACTAGTCTGTTTGTTGAGCTGCTCTAAACCGCTTTTCGTATAGGAAGAATAGGTCTGGTAACATCTTTCATAGACTTGCTTTCATCGATTGTTTGCTTGTTTTCAACTGTTGACAGATTAATGGAAAGAAGATCCTTTAGAGATGTCTATGGCTACACTTGACTGTTTATGTCTTTGGCTGTAAAGTAAGCCTTTTGCTTGTATAAAAAGACATGGGATAAACATGAAAGGTAAAGAAGAAAAAAGAGAGAAAGAGAAAAAGGAAGAAGGAGCAAATAAAGATGTATTACTAAGCCATCTTTGTGCAACTCCATCATTTCAACATCAAAGGTAATCCAATAAATACAAAGTCTCTTCCTCTTCTTCTTCTTCTTCTTCCTCTTCTCTTCTCTTTTCTTTTATTTATTTGTTAATAGATCGTTTGTTTAAAGCATCGTCTTGTATCAAGTCATGTACATACAATGACTAAACATTTACAACTGTCTTTTCCCATTTTCATCATCTTGTGTCACTTACCTTGACTTGACCTACTCTACACATATTCACCTCCTGAGTATCACTGTCCATTGTTGCATAGTCAACTACCAGATATACTTCTCTTATAGACCTCCCTTTAGCTATCGCTTTTGTTTTTGTTTCGATGGATAAAGAATTGATGCTGTCATGACCTTATTTCCTCTTTATATTCATTATTTGTCTTCCATTGTCTATAACCATTGCTCTTTCTTTTTTTTCTTTTTCTTTTTCCTTTTCTTTTTATATAAGTACGTGCACATTGTTCGATCTATCTACTAGCATAGGCCATACATCCTATACAATATTGCAACTGAAGTAAAAGTAAACGGTCATCATAGGGTTGACAATAAGGTTTGTGGTGATGAACACTTGTCCTGCTTTTCTTTTTTCTCTCCTTTTTCTGCTACTACTATTGATACTGTTACTACTACTTCCGCTTAGACTGTCTGTTTTGAAGCTATTATGTAGAGAGTATCACAACTTTAGAGTTTGGTCAAACAGCTTTGTTAATCATTCCTCTTTCTTCTTTTTTTTTTTGTTGTTCTTCTAATTACTAAATTAAACCATATTTTGTTGTGTAGATCCTTCTTTTTTCTTCAGTTGTTCTGTTACAGTTGGCCATTTGTTTCATTAATGTTAAACTGCGTTTGAGGTTGCTGTGAATTATAAACAGAAAAGAAATAAAAATAAAAATGGAAGCCCTGCTAAAGAGGTGGGATTGGTTGTAACTCCGTCCTATATACACACCATAACATATGCCATATGCCATATAGTGTAGTGTTTAACAGCTAGACTAACTCATAGTACTCTTCAGTCTGACAGCCTATAGAATCATATACTGCAATATCATTTAGAGTGTCTTGTGCAATAGTATGATCATTAGTGAAAAATGCGATTACAGCGATAGGTGGTCATTCTGGCATATGATTGGCTAGAGTGTATCGGAATAATGCTAACCCGAATTATTAGTCTTGTGCCTTTAACTCAAAAAAAAAGCCTCAAAAAAACAAAAGAAAAGATGAAAAATACCGGTTAAATCATAACAACACTATACAGAACTGGTTATATAGTGGAGAACAGAGAGAGCATATACTAGATGTCAAGTCTCTTTTGATTCCCATCTTCAATTCCATGTTTTTGCTTGACATCAGAAACTCGATAACTTTCTTGAACTTTTTCTTTACAACCTTTGCCATTCACAAGGGTATTCTTTATAGGTTAGTTGAATGTACTTTTGGATAAACAATGCATATAAAAATGACTGAGAAAAAAATTGCAAGAAAATGAAGAGAATACTTTTTTTTTAATACTAGAATACTAAAGCATATATAATAGATACACACGTACTCGAGTTCAATATAAATAATAACATTTTATCGCATGCATACTTAATAATCTTGGGTTCTTTATTCTTTGAACCGTTACTAAAACTTTGGATCCTCATGACTGACTTTATAATGCTTGCAAATCCTCCTTTTTTTTTTTTTTTTTCGCCGATGCTATCTTTTAAAAGTAGATACTTTTTCCCAAATTTTTATTTCTTATAGGATAAGAACTAGTTTTATCCGACCATTATTTTTGATAAAAAAAATATATATAAAATATATCACTTTTGCTTTTCTTAACATAAAAAACCCCTTATCAGCAAAACTCAATAAATTAAATTACTCCTTAAAGTCATATGTTTATTTGTAAAACTTGAGCTTAAAAAGGATTGATTTGTTTTTATGGTAACCGTTGTTTTAATATCTACTTCCGTCAGTTATAGTTTATATCCTGTCACGATAATAGTTTAAAATAATAACATGCAATTGAGCAAAATTAATCGATTGCTGTTGCTAGTTTGAATGTCTAAACAATTTTTGAAATTAATAATCCTTTTTTTTTTCCTTACGCAATTGTTTTGTTGATAAATAAACAAAGGCTGAGTAAAAAAAAATAACGATTTTATGAAACAAAACAACCCACACATTCTGAAGTCAGATTAGAGCAAACTTGTCAGAACTTGCTATATAGTGTTACATGTTATCATATGTTGCATGAAAATACATTTGCAATCTCAACACTAAGCTGTATAGGCATGATACCGTTGTTCACAACTCATGCTGTATTAAAATAGCCATAAAAGCCATGAAATAATGTGCAATGCAAAGTAGAATGCATGTCAGCACAAAGTTGGTTTTTGAAGAATGTTGAAAGGAAAAGTCAAGTTGATTTTTGTTATAGATTATAGTGAACTAATCAAATTTAGCTCATTTTTAACCATTCCAGAATTCTGTGTATTTTTTTTTCTCCCCCCTTTTTTGAAAATTGTAATAGATAAAGGGTAGAGCATCTATACTATTTATTCGATCATAAAAGGATACAATCTGTATTTTATATCAGTTGTTTATTTATATAAAGCATCGACCACTCTTCTCTTTTGTATATTGCTTTGTTACGATTAATTGACATTCATTTAAGTTTTGTTTGATGGTTCTCTTTAAAATTTAACGTTCTTTCACTCTTCTATTTTTTCTTTTGGAATATATTATATGGTTTGCGTTTGGATAGGCAATTGAAAGAAGAATACGATGTAAAAGCAACACGAAACGTAAAACAACACAAAACAAAAACAAAAATGCAATAAAATATAAACTTGATACAGCTTTTACGATATAAAGAACGCTACACTACCATTAGTTTTTATTCATTTGCTACCTTCCTTTATTAATTATTCTATTAAATGAAACCGTGTCTTATTCTATTTTCTTTTCTTTCTTTCAGAAGTAAATTGACAAGCCAAAGATATTAATTGGCTTAATAAGGTGAGGTTAGGTAAGAATAACAAGAATACCACATGATTTTGATGGTATGTACTAAACTAAAGTTGGAATTGATAATATTTACCTCAAAACTTCTCATTCAGTCACAGAATGTAACAATTTGATAAGGAGTGAATACAAAAAAAAGTATATAAGGCACCGTATCGTTCCTCTTTTTTTTTTTTTTTTTTTCATTCATACTTTTGCTATCTATTGCCTTCTGGTTCTCTGCTCTCAACTTTCTGCAACTGGTTCATTGTTCTTGTTTCTTGTTCGTTATTCATTGGTTTATTGCTCTTGCTTCTTGCTTCTTGCTTCTTGGTTCATTGGTTCATTGGTTCATTGGTTCATTGGTTCATTGGCTTATTGGTTTATTGGTTTATTGGTTTATTGGTTTATTGGTTTATTGTTTCATCGCTCTTGCTTCTTGGTTTATTGCTCTTGTTTATTGATTGACATTTGGTGTTCGATGCTTGGTGCTTGATGCTTGGTGTTTGGTGTTTGGTGCTTGGTGCTTGGTGCTTGGTGCTTGGTGTTCGATGCTTGGTGCTTGGTGTTCGATGCTTGGTACTTGGTAATGGGTAACGGGTAACGGGTAGTGAGGAGTGGGGTGTGGGGTGTGGGGGTGGGTGATCATGTTGTATTATTAGTTTTCGTGGGTTCTCCGGTTATGCACGTACGATTCTAGCTGGTCTAGTAGTCGTGTGTTCGATGGGTGATCAGATCAGCCTCGACTCGGGCTCTCCAGTCGAAGGTGAACGTCCTTCCACGACATCACAGTTGGTTGGGCGGCCTGATCGCGTGGGGCTCTCCGCAAACGTCTCATGCTGCATTACTGTAGAGTAGGATTGCAACTGGCTGCTTGGGTTGTCCTTAAGGACGGGGCGCTCAACGGGTTGACTTTCCAGCGACCTCTATAAGCTAAACCATGTGAACAGGAGGGTTTCTGGTAGCGTAGGTTTACAATAGGTCGCAAATATCCCCATCGCTGGCTGCTTCTCCCTGCGTGAAAAAAAAAGAAGGTAGAAGGGTACCTATTCGACATGGCCTCCACGTGGCGGTATCTGGAAACATATCTTTTATGGTTTTGAAAGTATGGCTAACAATGTCGTAACTGAGTGTCTTGTCTTTTTTTCTTTCCAGTCTTTTTCTTTCCGGTCTTTTTCTTTTTAATTTTTTTTAATAAACTTTTTTAAATAAACTTTTTTTAAAATAAACTTTTTTTAAATAAACTTTTTTCTTCATTGCGACTTTTATATTTTAAATAAAATGTGATAAAGTTTTAACATGCTTCTTTTCTTTTGACTTTGTTTCTTTTTCATGTTTATGATTGTTGTGACGATTCTTCAAAGAGATTCTATAAAGTAGATCAAGATTAATTGTGATTGTCAACAAGTATGAAAATTATTATTACTCTGTGTTCTGCTTGTTGCTGCTATTAAATAAAGACCTACAGCTGACTGGTTGTACTTTATAAACATACTTGAAAGACTAACGATCTATTTCGTTTTGCTGTTCAATCATTAGTTCGAATTAGATTTAGAATGAACTCTGACAAGTAATTAAGAATATTGTCATACTAGCAATTGCCTTTTTGACCTTTCTTTTTTCATTTTGTAATTATGACTGATCGCAACGCTGAAATGAAATACAAAGAAACAAAGACAATAAGAAAGGGGGGAAAGAAAGAGAGAGAGAGAAGGAACAAATAAGGAAATTCTGGAAAAGGCAAATGTGTAACAATAATCATCACCAAATAAAGAAGATCTCTTACATTACTTCGACGTTTATAAATGCCATTCTACTCTTGAGCGAGTCTTTTCTGACCTAAATAAAGAGGTATTTCATTTTCTCCGCTTACTGAATATCTCTATTAGGTAAACAGGGTATTCACTGAGGACTGACTCCCTTTAAGGGAGTAGTACATGCGTAAATGTTCAAGTACGTTCTCTGTTGTACGAATAAAAATAACCCACACAAAGCTCTCGTGCTCAGAGTTATAAATAAAATAGGTTGAGCACTATTTCCGTTACACTGCCTTTTTATTCTCTTCTTTTTTGTAAAGAATTGAACATTCGAACATTATAATTCTTTTGGGTTGATTACTACAAAAACAACAAAGGGACCTTTTCCACCGAAAGAAACATCTCGAATAGCATCTTTGTACCTGTCAGTTTCACTTTGCTTTCTTTCTGGGATAAAAAACATGAAAAAGATGGAAAAGAACGATGGATAGATACGAATAGAGCAGAACAAGACAAAGCTTAGTTGAGAAAGCTGGCAGAGGTTATAGAAAGCATGTATTCATTTCTGCATAAAGTTAGAAGGAATACACAAGCAAGAGCACAAGAATAACTCTATCCATGCATGATGGCTGTTGAAAGAACCTGCTGGTGTACTAAAGAATATTATGCAGCTATAGTATTTAGGCTGGTGATATTTAGCAGAAAAAGGATATGACAGTAATTCAGTTAGAGGAATGAAGAAGAGAGCATGTATGGTGACATAACTGAAAGAGAGGACAATGAACAAGAACGAAACAATACTTGTACTTTACAACATCCAGAGCACCCTATCACCTTTACTGCAAGGCACAACCATCTGTATCCCATTCGAAGATCAATATCTGCTTTATATCCATCAAGCCCAAGAATTTGAGACCAACATACCCGGTCAAGTAATCCCTTCATTGGATGTGCATTTTTCAAATTGAACAGAGCTCAAAAGTTACTATTATATCATCACCACTTCTCCTTGTTGCACATTTTAACCACAGGCTTCCTATAGACAATTCCTAGTGAGAAAGGCAAAAGGGTAGAACCGGATGAAGAATGGGATGTAAACGGCGATAGTCGTCTTTAACAATGTTTAGACCCAAATCGAATGGATCATGAGCGTCTTCCTTTTTTGGTAGAATATGCCTAAAATAGTAAATCAAGCTTCTTTTTTTTTCTTTGATGAGCATGTGTGTGTATGTCGAAAGAACTCGTCATGCAATCAATCTCACAATATAACACAAACCGAAACATATTCTCCTTATAAAGAGAGTGAGGAACACAAAAATTTTATTTACCAAATATTGGATAAAATACGACAAAAGAGTATAAAATAATTTTTATTGGCTGTAATGATGGATGAAGGTCGTGTAAGGTTGTGATGAATAAGGTTTAAAGGTAATTGGATGTGTTGAAGGTAAAGGTTGTGATCTACTTTGGTAAATATGTGTAGGTTGTAATGCATGATTGGGATAGATGTGGGGAAAATGTGACACGTTCACATCCTTCTGCTTTGCACTCTGATATTCCAATTGTTCCCTGATGGCTCTATTTTGAGCTTGCAAATCCTGAGAGAAGGGTCAGTGTGGGAGGGTTAGGATCGGAAATGAATGAATTTACCAAAATATGAGCCAATGCTTGCTTTAATACGTTGGCTTTATTGATCTTTTGCTCTAGAGGAGAGACACCTGGGATGATTTTGGACAAGTCTCGAATGATACCATTCATTGTACTCCTGCGACGCTTTTCTATATGATTGTGATTTTCTTTACGCCTTTGGATTCTCTCAATAACAGTTCTTGTATCCAAGTTTTTTCTGTAATGGAAAGTTAAAGTATAGAATTGAATGTACTCGAGTGGTTTCTTTACCTGTTCAAGATATTGACACCATTGACTCTATAGACTGTTGTTTGCTTTGAATCCTTTTTTTTATTAAACTGAAAGTTGGGTATAAAGTTCAAGAACAAGGAGTTTTGTTCAGTTACTTGACTTTTACTTTCAATTAAATGGTCATTGGTTGAATAGCAAATCATTTTTTCGGAATTAAAAAATTGAGAAAAGGAAAAGAAGGAAGGCCTTTTATATTTGTTTAAATAATTTGTATAACCCAGCATGATCAATGTCAAAGCTGCTGCTCGTGGAATCTTTGCTTGGATCTGATACGGTCAATAATTATGTGTTAGCAATGAAGGGTTACACATTCCAATCGAGAACAAAACGTTGACCTTAGCCCCTTTCAATAATGCTAGTGTAACTGATGCTTAAGTTTGACAATGTTTATAAGGTTTGAGTTTTGTTTATTTTATAAATTTGTACGCTTATTAGCAGTAGCTTTGTACCCTCGCGCACACACACTCAAAAAAAAGAAGAATTGCTTTAATCTCTTAATAAAACGATGAAGCTTTACAAGAACTGCTGAACATCTAAAAGTCACTTTGATCAAAGAAGGAAAGAAAAAGAGCAATAATTTCAATTATTTCCCGTTTATGTTTGTTTATAAATAATGAGGAGCATAGAATAGATGATCTGCACCCGTTTTATAAATGCTCGTCTTTGACAAGCATTATTTGATGCCACTTCAAGCAGGATAGGCAATGATCTATATTCGGAACCGTGACTTTCGGAGATGAAGTAACGAAAAAATCAAAAAACCTTTTTTTTCCCTTCTTTTTTTTCTTCTCTCTATTGCAATAATAAAACAAGAACATGTCTAATGAATCGTTGAGGGTAAGAGAGTGAGCAAGACTTGTATAGATTCTAAGTTATCTCAACAGAATACACCACCAGAAACATCCCTTCACGTCAATCTTATTCGTGTCTTGGGCATTCACATCACCCGTCCATCCTTTTTACACAACTTGACAGCCAATGTCTTTAATGCTACGACAACCAAAGAAGTACTGCAGCAAGTCAAGCAAGTGGGTGTTCAGTTGGCAAGACAGGATATCTTTCAAGATATCGAACTGTACCTCGACACGAGCCGAGAGGGGTCCGATAGAGTGAACATGACAGTTTTGTTGAAAGAAAAGGAAAAGGGGTTCCTTAAAAGTCAAGTGGACGTAAACCACAATCAAGCTGAATTGGTAAAATCTCACAATTGCCTATAAAAAGAAAGACTAAGAGCCCCCGATGAGTAGAGTGCTGGTTTAGGTATACGCAATATCTTTGGAGGTGGAGAAAGTGTTTATAGTAGCTTCTCATTCGGTAACTATACACATGCTGCTGCCGAGGTAAATAATAAAGTATATGTTTTTAAAAGGTTCTTATGCGTATGGCTATAGACTATCATCGAAACACCTTTATTCCAAATGGCTAATATCAAACTTGGTATTTCGGTCAATGGATTCATTAAAGATCACAGTCAAATCAATGCTTTTGAGGAAGCGACTCGATCTTTGGATGCCCATTTAAAGGTGAGAAAGATGAAAGAAGAGTTGTGTACTTAGATTTGATTTAGGGTTGGAATCGATTGGGTGAACATCAAATAGGCTATGTTATTGCTGAAAGAGACATTGTACCCTATCATGATGCATCTCCTACGTAACTATCCCTTTTTTTGGTATAATTTGTTTTCTTACTTTTATTAGGGTTCGTGCTCGATCTGGCTCTCACTTTAAACATTCTGTATACCACAAGTTTGTTCGAGATGAACGTAATGATATCTTACTCCCCACACAAGGACACTATTTCCGTTTGTTCCAAGAAGTAGCCGGTTTAAAAGATCAAGGGGATATAAGTTATGTAAAGCATGAACTGGACGCATCTTATCATCAACCCTTGACCCAATCCGTCTCACTCAGCACCTCTGTTCGAGCGGGTGTTTTGACTCATGTATCTAAAACACTCTGCTTACTCGATCGATTCTACTTGGGTGGACCTTTATCTGTACGAGGTTTCAAGATGGGAGGTATTGGTGAACGTGATGAAAGTAAGTTATTGAAAGGATGAAATAAGATGAATGACGTTTTATGTATAGATGATGCTGTTGGTGGTGAGGCTTACTGGGCTGCAGGTGCTTCACTGATCAGTGCTATTCCAGGCTTCAGTCATCTCCCAATCAAAATGCATGCATTTGCTAATGCAGGCAGCCTGGTTACCAAGACAAGCAAGACCAACGAATTAGCCCAAACACCACGTGCTTCTATCGGCCTTGGTCTCATCCTTCATCACAGTATTGCAAGAATAGAAGCCAACTACTGTATACCTTTAAGATACTCTACAAGTGATTCACCAGAACCTAAATTCCAATTTGGCATTGGTCTTAATTTCTTGTAAAATAAATTAATTATATCACTGAATCTACTTTGTTTAAATAAACTAGTCCCTCTTTTGAAGAGATAAAATAAATAAACTTTTTATTATACAAAAAAAAATATGAAAGTGTATACATAAAAGTATGAAAAAGAAGGGGAATGATCTAAGAAATCAGATGTGTCAATGTAAAAATAAGATTTTTTTTATGCAGCAGCTACTTCAGCACCAAAAGAAGCGATATGTTCAGGCTTTTCAATCTTGTTTAAAAAGTGAGTATGTTTACCATCCACCTTGGCTTGATGATAAGAACGCAGCAAGACATCCACATCATCCAGTGAAAGAGGTCGAACATCAGCCAATTCTTTAATCTTGGCCGTCACCGCCTTGGCATCTTCATCCGTCAAGTCCAGATTCAGTTGTTCAACACGGTTCTTGACCGCATTCCAGCCTGTCAGACGATGACCGATACTGACATAACGCGTCATGCCAAAATCGTTGGGGTTCAAGATTTCATACGTCGAAGGGTTGTTCAAGATAGCCTTGGCGTGAATACCAGCCTTGTGAGTAAAGGCACAGTAACCTGTGATGTAGTTGTTAAAAGGCACAGTGACTTCGACCGCGTCGGCCACAATGTTTTCCACTTCACGAATCTTGGTCAAGTCATACTTGTTCATCACATAGTCCTTGTCACCTGTGTACATCCTGGCCAACAGACCCCCTAAGGGAGTGATCCCGTTACGTTCACCGATGCCGAGAACAGAGGTATCGATGTGAGTCGCGCCTGCTTCCAAAGCAGCATAAGCATTTGCGATAGCACAGCCTGTGTCATTGTGAAAGTGACATTCAATATCACAGCTGACAACACTACGCAACGTCTTGACGAGTTCATACACCTGGCGAGGATTAGCACAGCCGACAGTATCAGCAATACCCACACGGTTCACACCAATCTTGTCCACGGCCTTGTAGATCGAAAGCAAATCGACTAGATCAGATCGGAAGGAATCTTCAGTAGAGAAACGCACTTCGAGACCCTTGCTCTTGATGAACGTGATCACTTCGATGGCTTGCTTGGTGATGTAATCCATATCCTTGCCATGAGAGAATTCACGAAGGAAACTAGAGGTGCCAATGACAACATCAAGGCCGTCAACGCCCGTATCAATGGCTAATTTGGCATCATCCATGTGGCAACGAATGTGAGTCAAGATCTTGGCCTTTAAACCCAGGCTGGAGATGGCGCGACAGTCATTGCGAGATTGTTCAGAGGCAGCGGGCGATGTCAACTCGAGGTAATCAACACCGACTTCATCAAGGGCCTTTGCGATTTCTATTGAAATGGATGAGTGATTGTCCTAGGTCACTGGTAGCAGAAACTTACCGATTTTCTTTTCGGTCGTGAAGAAAGCATTAGCAAATTGTTCACCCTCTATTGGTATCATCAGTATATGTTTATTCCAATTCAGTCTATGCTTTTACCTCTTAAAGTAGATTCAATGATTTTAAAATTGGCTACGTTGGAGTTGGGATCATTTGACATGTAAGGAGACGTAACACCTTCCTTGGGGCGGGAAGCATTGTTTGTAGAAAGACCGTTAGATTGAGCCATAATATAAGAAATAAATGAAAAGTGAAGAAGAAAAGAAAAGAGAGAGATAGAGAGAGAGAGAAGGGTAGATTTATAGGGTGAATAGATAGATTATCATCATCTTTTCAAGTCACACAAACTATGCCGTTCTTTGTAATAAAAAAGAAAAGGATCCAATTAGATGAGCTGATAAAGATAATCTCGACATCTGAATCGCCCTTCCAAATATAGCAATTCATTCACTTTATGCAAATATAGACAAATCAACCCTCTTGAACTCGCTATGACTATTTCCCAAAGGTCAATAAAACACTTTTTCTTTATATTTATTTTATTTTACTTTTATTTATTTATTTTTATTTTTATTTTTTAATTTTTTTTTATTGCGAGAAATAAAGTGGGGAATGCACAATCATATGAAATAAATGTAACGTAACGACCCTGAATTTATAAATATCATTTGGGGGTGCCGATAGGATTTCATCGTGTTGGATTATCTCCAGAAGCGCGCTGACTTATTTTTGTAAATAACACGAAATAAAACAAAGCAAAGCCTTGAAGGATTCAATCTATAAACACATGGGTTCTTTTATTGATGACAAGCATGCTGTCATCTGGTGTCATCCAACATCAAAAAAGTAGGTTTAATAAAAGAATCGTTTGAAAGAAAAAGATGAAGGTGTGTTTTTTTTTTTTTTTTTTTGCAAAAAGAGACAGAATGGGGCTTATCTGGCTTTTCTTTATACAGTTTACTGAAAGGGTAAAAACAAGGGGTTTCAGTCGTCCTCTCGAGCTGCTCTGAATTGAAAACTGTAGACTCTGAAAGACAACTCGCTCAGAGAACATAAAGTTGATGACTTGGATATCTGACCATGAAATTCACTGAACATATCGTTTTAAATTACCCTGCCTGATTTTTGAAAGAAGAAGCTCCGATTTTTGAAATAGAAAGACAGTTTGGTTCACACTCGTACTCAATTCGTCGAATTGTCAGTATCAACTCTATGATCAAAGGAACAAACATCACATTTAGTGATGACCCAGTGGAAATACAATAGGATAGACCTTCCAAATATAGAATGCGCAAGCCAGCCTTTAAAGCATTGATCCCAACCCAAAACCCAAGCCAAAAAAAGCCCCGATTATCCTGCATCTCAAGACAAAGAAATGATGATTAAGCCCCATAAAGTAGAATATATAAATATACACAAAGAACACATTTAATAATGGAACATCTTTCTTCTATCTAAAAGAGCTCTATAGCTTCTGACTTGTTGCCTTGGAAAGATCACAGAACGATGGAACGCTCATTGACTGAGTTTGAATCTTATCCAGTGCTTCTTGACTAGAACCAATCTCTTGTATTACTTTGAAATAAAGATCAACCTTGAACGAAAAGGATTAGCATACATGTATCAAAAGAATCTATATTGAGCTCTTGCATTTCCTAAACAAATAAAACAAAAGATCACTTGTATCTAATAATCATGAAAGCCCTTGTATAAGAATGAGGTATTATTCTTTATTTAAAATGGGTCAACATTTAGGAAATGTGTTATTGTTGACTTGTATCGTGATGGGCACGGTAATAGAGGATTGTTCAGGTCCAGTAGCGGGTGATGAATTAGTGACAGGTAAATAGGAGGGTGTGAAGAGAATAGAGTAATCATATTGAGAGGGTGGATAGCGAGAAAAGAAGTGGCAGTTGGGAACCTTCCATTCAGTGTCATATACCTTGTTTTGAAGTCCATTAGGATAAGGAGAAGAGTCCAAGGAAGAAGAGATGGTGAAAGAGAGTGATTGACCGCTGGTGTGATCTTTCCATATAAAGTCAGCAGAAAGAGAATGAAAGTAATAAGCAGCAAAAGGTGGATTGGCTATAGAGATAGATGTGAATACATGTAAACCATTGTGTGTATTTCATGCTTACTTGCTTGCCCACCAACAATGGTGTAAGTGATTCTAAAATCACTTTTACTACTGATTTGTTGGTTGGGTTGAGGTGAATTGATCACCAACACGTTCGAACCATCAGCTAATATAAAGTGAATAAAGAAGGATAGGATAAAAAATGGAATCAACATTGGAATAAGAAGAAAGAAAAGAAAACAAGTACCTTTGGCTATAAATAAATTCAATTGACTGGTGTAACATGTATAAATAATAATAAAAAAGTTGAGAAAATAGATAAAGAATACAAAGCAGTAATATGCTCGACTTAATTTATGATGATGAGCATTGAATTCATAAATAATTCAAATCCTTTCATATCCTCCCCTCTCCCTCTCTGTACAATGCTTTTAATTAAAAGAAAAAAAAATAAATAGATTGAGCAGGTGGAGTTTTAAACTATTTCCATTGGCTAACTGCCATTTACAGTGCGCATCCAATCCAATCCAAGACTCTTTCTCTTTCCTTCTTGATCTTAATCCAAGGTACGATTCCTATCCATCCATCCATCCATCCAAAATATCAACATCCATCTTTTATAGAAACGTAAAAAATGGCCAAGTCAAAGAACCACACCAACCACAACCAAAGTAAGAATAACAACACACGAAAATAACGTTGACATGTTCTAAAAAAAAAACAAATAGACAAGAAGGCTCACCGTAACGGTATTAAGAAGGCCGCTACTCACAAGTACCGTTCTCAAAAGGGTGTAAGTTGTTAGGATTAAAAAGGAATTGCAAAATGTTGATTTTTTTCTGACTAGTTGGATGCCAAGTTCCTTCGTAACCAACGTTTCGCCAAGAAGGGTACTCAAAAGGCTCTTGCTGCTGCTGTCAAGAAATAAATATTGTAATAACAATAAATAGCTTGTATCAAAACAGCACATTTTGACTTTTTTTTTGTACTGAAAACACATACAATATTTTATGCATGAAGCGAAAGTTGAATAGGGTAAAATAAAAAGAGAGAAAGGGGGGGGGTGATACGACAATGTGCTCTTTAATCATCCTGCAGTGCGAATACAGCTCTGTTTATGCTTTGTGGTTCTTAGTATCAAATTGAGTTGCCAATCCTATACAAACATAGAATGAGTTTGTATACAAAAAAGCATGATTTGTTCACTAAAAAGAAGTAAGCGTTTTGTGTTATCAACAGACCTGTAAAGATGCTTCTGCTTCTAGTGGAATACATCCATCAAAAGCCTTTAGCACACCTAACACAATGTCATGGATTGCCAGCGTAGCCAGAGACTTTAGCTAGAGTTCTTGGCATATTCATATAAAGTAGTCTATTTGTAATCGACAGCTATTCATCTTTGAAGATAAGAGAGTGAGAAAAAAACAAGCGAAAGGACATTTCTTGAAGAAAAAGAGTCAAACCATCCATTCTATAAACTGTCCTTGGTGCTTAATTATTTTAACCGGCTACCATTCAACACGGAGAAATAAGATTGTACTCTCAACGTAGTACTAAATAAGATGATACATCTAGCAAATTTTATTTTTTTCACCTTCATTCACCCATGCCTCGTTGGAGTTATTTGTCAGCTGAAATTCTTGATTGCATTTTCCAAGAGGATTGTCTCGATGAATCAGATGTACTACAATGCTGTCTTGTTTGTAAAAGTTGGAATCGAGCTGCCAACATTAAATTATATAAGAAGGTGGCTATCCTTCGTCATTCACAGTTGGTTCAGTTTTTGGAATGTATGAAGAGCAACCAACTCGGAGAATTGGTGAATGCTTTCTATATCAGGCCTTCAGCCTTTGAGAGGAAAGTAATGGACTATGTGCAGCAACTGGCTGCGGTCTGCCCTAATGTTCAAAAGTTTGATTGCCACGCTCATTTTTATGACTTGTGGAAAGCCTTGAGCTCTGTTTCGCACTGGAAACTGAAACGGATACCTCCGCCCTTTCCAAGTGAAAATCAGGATTATTACAAATGCGCCCTTCGTCACCGACAGACACTGACTTATCTCTGTTTGCCAGAGGATCTCTCAGCGGACCTAAGGTTCCATTGGTTCGTGAGACATCTCAAAGAATTCACTCAGCTATCCCATCTTGTCATCCGATCCTCCTCTTTTGGGCAAAGCCTGATGGATTATGATCCAATCATTCAACACGCTCGGCAATTGACCAGTCTAAAGATAGGAGGCACCTTTGGCGTTCATGTCTCCTCCCGTTTGCCCACGCCTGATTTACCCTGTGCTGAACCACACAGTGAGATCAAGGAATTGGAGGTAACGATCAAGTACTATCCAGGCACTGTGCATTACTTGATACGAAAGTTTCCCAATCTGAAAAGCCTCACATTGGCCTTTGAAGACTATACCATAGAAACAGCTACAGAACTACAAGCGTGCTTTTTGGAAATCTCGGGTAGGTTTGTTGATTATCTAAAGCGTATACATCACTATAACGTGGCCATGGCATGTACCCAAGCGCTGGTTTCGGCTTATTTCAAATCTAATCCCAACAACATCTTATCATTCGACATCATGTCTGTTCCAGACGATTGTTCACCTCTGGTACTTGAACCAGGTGGAGCCATGATCACCTGTGGCCTGGAACATGTCAAAAAGTGGGCCAGTCCTCATGTTCTTTCGGTTTCCCTATCCGCTCATTACACAGTCAGTTTTAGACAGTGGGCCCAAGACGTGTTCACTTGCTTTCCTCATCTAAAGGTACTGGAATGTAGCTTTCATGACGTTGACCCACAGACAGCCTCTTTTGCCAGTGGCCTGTCTAAATCATTACAAGTGCTCTCCTTACGTTTGATTGATCCAGTACAAAAAGTTTGTATTGATTCAAGTCGATTTCCATCCTTACAGTCTATCACTTTGGATCTACCGCATGTCCATGATAAAACATTAAGCCTTGATCTGTCGGCTCTGTCCCTTCAACAGCTGCAGTTGCGGTTGTATAGACATGTGCATTCACTGCAAGGTCATGGTGAAATCTATTTGCAGGTGAAAACAAATGATGCTGGAGTGAAAAGCTTTACGTTTAAGAAAGAAGGAGACAGCTTTCAGATCATTAGGGGGTATGTGGCAACCTTACCCAGCCTACGCATTGATATAAGTTGTTCTGCTATCGATTGTTTTTCGCTGTCTCTAGGTGACATTCAATTATCAAGCCATCAACTCTATTTGAAATAAATACCATAATAAAAAAAAAGTAGCTCTCTCCCTTCCTCATTTTGATCTTATCAAGTACAATGGGCACACGGTCACTTGAGCTTGAATCCAATGGTACTACAACACTCAAAACAAGCAAATTGGAGTTTGATGTAACACCAATACCCATTTAAAATAAACCACTTGATGAGTCTACCCTCATTCAAGTCCTTTACAAAATCAATAAAACTAAAAACATCAACGATTCGGTAAAAAATGTGCGAGAAAAGAAAGACGAAAAGGCATTGAAATCACAGTCAAGTATTATAATTCAAGATGAACTGATCCTTTTGTACACAGACCCTTCCTTTCTTTCGTGGTTGTTGAACCATTGATCACTTGGCCTTGACAACAGTATCCATAGTTACCAACGTTTGATTCGACGTTCTTTCTTTAATCAGCCTATTGAAGCAACCCATGGTTGCATCAAATTGGATTATACTATGAAATAAAAGATATTCTAATCTCATGACCATCTTCTACACACACACACCATGGGTTCATCCTATTACTGTTCATATCATTCAAGGTGGTAACGCTGCATGAAGCACATCTGGTCTCTTTATATAGAGATGGATTGCAATATAGGTGAATGTCCAAAAAAGAAGGGCAGTTTTTTTATTATTAACAAATAAAAAATGTGAAAAGAGAGAATGTTTAAAAAGGGATAAAATGGAAGAGAGAAAGAGATTAGAGACAAATTTATGGGCTCTTTTTCTTTCCTCTTGATGCGCTTTTACTTCCTGTATATCCAGTATATTTCGATCTTTTCTCAGCAGGTTTAAGGATCTATAAAAAATATGAGTAAGCGAGTTAGGTTTAAATGAGGATGTAAGCAAACCTGGAATGAACACATTAAAGAATCGTCTACACTCATCATAGCACCAGCATTATCAAATTCACCACAATAGTTGGGAGCAGAAAAGATAGTGACCAGCTGTCTTTTTGAAAAGAATTCATAACCATCTTCAACGACTTGATGCGCTCTGCAAATGAGATCAATGTCATGTTTCTGTAAGAACTTGGATACGATATCAGGGCCAAAGGTGAATGAAACACCTCGGTCATTTTCACTCCAACCAACAATGTCCTTATCAGGATCAGACCATAACAAATCACAGAGTAAGCCTGTGTCGGGCACATCGGTAGGTCTCATCACTCTACGGATCTGTTCGAAGCTTTGTAAATCAGGAGAAAGACCACCGTGCATACAAAAGATCTTTTCATCCACCAAGGCAGCGATAGGCAAACAGTTGAAACAGTCGGTAAATGTCTTCCAGAGTTTGATATTGTATCTTCTTTTGCATTCGTCATAAAAGCCATAAATACGATTGATACTTGCACATTCGTGGTTACCTCTTAAAATAAAGAAGTTTTCAGGATACTTGATTTTATATGCCAACAATAAACAGATGGTTTCTAAACTTTGCTTGCCTCTATCAACGTAATCACCCATAAATAAATAATTACTTTCAGGAGGAAATCCACCGTATTCAAATAATCTTAAAAGGTCATAATATTGACCGTGAATGTCACCTATTATGTAATTGTGAATACCATATTTCTCTCTCTCTCTCTCTTCCCAGTTTGATTATTATCTTACCACAAATTTTAATGGGTGCTTCTAAATCTAATAAAATAGGTTGACTCATAAAAATCTCACGAGCAGTTAAACAAAGGTATCGAATTTCTTGTTCTCCTAGTTGTACTTGTTTGCCGGGTCTATTTCCTCTCACTAATAATATTTTTAATATACTTTATGAAACACTTGGTCCTTTGTTCACCTTCTAATAAACGTTCAATGATTGAATCCACATTAACTTCGGGTGCCTCCGTCATATTAAAAACCTATAAAAATTTTTTTTGGTTCATATTTTGCACCTTCTTTGCTCCCAAAAAGTCCTCCCCCTTTTCCTTCTAGATGTGTGTAGGTGTGTGCGTGTGCAAAAAAGGTATACGCGTCATAGTATGGAGTTGTATCAGTCGTATTCTGTTCCAACTGTGTTGTCAAATGTGATGATGATGAACAAAGAATATAATTTAAAGAGGTAAAAAAAAAAAAAAAAAAAGAAAGAAAAAGAAAGGTTTTCTGTTAGCAAAAGAGGATAATCAAATTTTCCTTTTGTGTTTGAGAAGGTTGTTGAATATAGCCAAGATGGAAGTGGAGATGATGAATATAAAACACTTGTAAAAAAGTTTTTTTTTTTCTTCTTAATCGCTTTTTTTCATATACACACACATACACACACCTTTTGAAGAAAGTAAATAGTATCCAAAAGTAAAGAAAAAGAACTTACAAGTTATATGTCTTCTTGACTATACAAAAATAATAAAAAGAAAAAAAAAGAGAGGAAAAAGGAAAAATTAATACAAATTCAACCTCATCTGAGACTTTTTTTTTTTTATTTCTGTATGATTTTATTCTAGCGCCGCCTTTAGACAGACACTTTTAAAGGTTAAAAACACAAGTATAAAAAAAAAATGTAAGACGATTAACGTGCTGTTACATGGTTATGTTTATAAATGCTCTGTTTGGTTGACTTTCATGACGATCTGACAGAGTTAGAGTATCGTTCTTGCTGCTGCTTCATTTGGCCAAAAAGGCGCAGCTTCAAAAGTAAATTCCTAATGGGATCGCCATAAGCTCAAGATACCGCATGTCATTTTTATGATTAGGATCAAGTTTTCGATGCGCAGGTGTTTTGGATGTTCTCTCATTGGGTTGAGTCAGTTGCTCGTAAGATGATATTGAAGGTTCAAGAAAATGATGAGCTAGAGTACTCTAGATGGGCCGTTTGACTGGGTAGGACGATAAGAAGTGTTTGTCGATTTCAATCACTCCACACAATAAACATCCTTCATCTGTGCTAGAGTGTGGCATGACCTTGTACAGGCGAGAATGTGAGGATAGCTTGAGATGATAAGGTCACCATAGAATAGCTCTTGCTGGATGAGTCGTCGAGAAATGCCAAAGCTTATTCCATAAAGCTTTGCTGAACTTGGGATAGTATAATGAAAGTCTTTCTATAGGAAGCATATCTAGATTTCTGAACTATTTGACGATCATTTTCGTTACAGATATACCATCTGGTAGAATCGATGAAGTTATGTTTTCTAACTGAGGTGTAAATCGTGGGAAGTCAAAAATAGAGATAAAGCCTCCAAGATAATACTGGGGCGAGCTTTTGAGCGCTATCAAGAAATCTTCGTTTATCCCTTGTCCAGTGCGTGTAAGATCCAAGTGATTTTCGGCCTTGTTTTGATGACGTCTAGATAGAAACAAGTGTTGAAGCTTAAGCTTACCATCCAAAAATGTCGAAACTGTAAATGTCTTTTACCAAACGTGATTTCCAGTATAGGTCACTATGATCGACAGGTTCCGTGATCAAATCTAGACAAGTCTTCTGTCAAGGGTAGCTCCTCTACTGTGCTAGAATTGAGATTGGTCCAGTTTATTTCATAATCCATTTGGTCAAAAGTGTAAAATGAGGATCGAGAGCAGTCGATTTTGTGGACATCAGCATTGCGATTTTTCTGTAAATAATAAAGGTAGAATCGGAGACGGTAAAGATGTCAAGTTATATAGGTAATATTTCATGGCCGCTGAAGCAAAGAAATTCTCCGAGAAAGGTCTTTGGGCTGATCTATAGCAGTTGGAGAGCAGCGTGTTGCTTGTCTGGAACTAAAGTGACTATGCCTCCTTCATTGTGAGACTGTCGACTGTCTTGAAATCTTACATATAGAAAGTTTTTTTTGTGCTTAAGGAATTTTATAAGTATAGAGCATATTTGCCTAAAGAGACCCGGAGAAGGAAAAAACTACCCTTATGTTGTGCCATATTCTACTAAGGTAAAGTGAATTACCAATCATGTTGCGCCCAAGTATAGTCAAATTTGTTTATGAGAGAATGTTAACATGTTGCTTAACTTTCGAGACAGTATTGTCTGGATGAGAAGTACTTGTGAGTAGTTAGCTTAGGTAAATGGTTGATACAGGGTTTTGTTTATCATGACATTGAGTATTCAATTAGCCTCAAGCATATGGCGCCATCTTGGTTGTTGATCGTCTGAGAGAGAGAACCAGACAATGTCTTGTCATGATTGAGGTGATCATTGGATGATTTTCCATATAAAGATACTAGTCGCAGCCATAGCTTATAATCTTACCGGCTACGTAAAGAATACGATCAAATTTATAAAATCCAGGATTACAGTTGAGGATCGAATAGACTATAAAAGAGGTTCAATGGCATTTTTGAAAAGCACTCATTGACAACAAACACAGTAGTATGACAAACACGACGTGCGAATTTCATCATTTTAAACCTTATTTTAGGAGAATCTATATGAAAGTAGTTTGGCTTGTATAAAGTAAATACTACATGTAAAGTACTTTTATATTAATCAAGGAATTACTTCTCTATATGGCTTATTTAAACCTAATGCAATGACGATACACCAGTAACTAGGTGGGTACTTGCTAAAAACGCCGTACGTGCTAGGAATGATAAAGCTCTATATGCTAACTTTGTGAGATGAGCTGAATGCTTCCATAACGTAGAATGAACTTTAGTACTGATATTACTTTAGAGTATTAATAAATAATTAATACAATAAAGGTAATCTGTGAGTTGGTAATTCCTTCAATTAGAGCAAGTTATCTGCTATATCAATAATGAGCATAATATACAACTTTTACTACCCTGTGATATAAACGTTCATTTTTTATCTTTTCATTGAGCAGGTTGCTATCTAATTTTGAAAGATAAGATGGGTTTGCTTCTTAGCACGAAAATTTTTTCATAAATGTCCATCTTGAATTTTTATAGCGCTACATCCTGATTGAAAAGCAATTTAAATGCATTCGAAATTATTATAAAATATGATGAGAATCATTGCAAGATAACATACTAAGAACCATGTAGAAATCTCTTCCTACCAAGGCTTTATGTTTGTAGTGATTTTGCATTGTAAATTGGCCAATGAAGCAGCAGCGACTTCAATCTCTCTGCGTTTTGATAAGGCAACATTTAATTTAGCTTCAAAATTAAATCAAACAGTGATAAAAGGATGCTGGTTAGAGAATTATCAGAAGGCTCACAGAGAACCTGCTCCATCTTTTGTAGTCTCCCAACCTTTTTAATGAAAGTCGCTGCAAAATGCCTCTGACGACGAAAATAAGGAATACCGGGATACATCATATGCAATGATGCATTGTCGCTTTTTGCTTGATTTTTTAGATACTCATGTCGACATCCAGCAAAAATCTTCAATATATGCAACAAGAAGCCAAGAAACCAAAAGTTAACAATTCTTTTTCTTATAGTAAATTGTCATACAAGCTATTGTGATCATTGACTGGTGCGTGGTTACAGAGTAAAAATCAATGAATCAACAATGATGATAACAAGCATTAAACTGATAATGAGTGCGTAAGAGCACTATGTCATTCACTACATACCTTATCCTATTAACAGTGAAATGATGGTACTCTGTTTAGTGACTAATTTTTATTTTTTATTATTCATGCTGTTTAAAAGTCAATTTCTTCTATCACCTTTCTTTTTCCTTTATCGATAGCGATTTATTCTAAAAAAAGCTCTTTATTGTACCAGTGATGGCCATCAAGGAAGCAACAGTCAACAGGATTAAATTTAATGCAAGTTCCCAACGCGACATGGTATGTCGAAAGAGCTTGATGTGGCAAAGGAGCGGGAAAATGCCTGAGATAAAGAATGAAAAGAAGGCGCCCAAAAGAGAAATCACACGGTCAAAGTTGGGAATCAGCCAAACCAATAAAACCATGGTGAGTGTAGTCAAGAGAATACAGATAAATTTAGATTGAAAATAGGTTTGCCAAGTGAGAACGACTGGATTGAGTGTCAATCCGTATTTGGCAATGGGGTTGAGTGCTACCAAATAAACTGCAAATCGATTGAGTAGTTGGTTATATTCGGGAACGGTTAGAATATTTTGGGTAATCTACATAAAAGATAAGTTAAGCGTTCAATCGTATTTAGACGCTTTTACCTCTTCCATGGTTTTTGATCCAAACATGATATATCCAGAAACAGCTACTGTCAGATAAATAACGGCTACCATCAAGTAGGAATAATTGACCATCTTTTTATATTCCTTTTGATTTTGCATGTCGTGATAAATGCTAGGGAATACTGCATGTCCTGCAAATCCAGACATGATCAATCCAAAACTCAGTGGTACTTCCAGCCATTTTTCTGGGAAAATAGTTGTATCCTATATGTGACAATTTATTAAAAAAGCTTGATAAAAAAAAAAACGTCTCATAATAACTTACAGCAGGATCATGTAAACTACCAGGTGTACTGGGTTTGGTTAAACCATCATAGAGAATGATGCATAATAAACTGATAATACTCAAGATTCCAAGCAAACTAGTATAAGACAAATGTCTCACAGGTATAAATAAAGTAGGTGTCAGAATAATAAAAGTTGTCAATCGAACCCATATTAAATCGTAATGTGGAAATAAGGAAGCAATTCCATCTGTTAATAATACGATCAATGCGATACTAGTCAAAAGTCAATCTCTGTATGCTTACAGAAAAAGAAGGATATTTACAGTTACCTGACCGTAACAAGTTCAGTTAAAAAAATAAATGAAATAAAGACACGTCCACGTGTACCGAATGTATAAGCACCCATGTCACCATAAGTCTTTGAATCTGGATGAATGCTCAAGCATTTAATCAATATCTTGGCCGAATAATTCGTGAGTCCAAAACAAAAACAAAAAATCAAAAGTCCAATGAACCATCCAGCACACTATTACAACAAGATATGAGTCAACTTAAATGCTCAACTTCATTAGTTTACCTTGAATCCTAAAGGCAATGCAAGTATACCAACACCTAATAAAACATTGATCGAATTAAAGATGCTTTGAAGAAAAGTTGATTTTTTATTGCGGGCATGATAACTATCAATCGTCTGATTTGTATTTACTTTTTGAAGATTTGGATAAAGCAAAGGTGAACTTTCCGAATTAGTATTTGTTGGTAGATAAGAGCCCTTATATACTGATATAGTGTCATCATTGTCATCATCGGTCTGTGTATAGATGTACTGTAAATACTATTTTATTCCAAAAGTGAATATATTTTACCAGATGATCGGGTAATCCAACATTTTCTTCCATATATCGAAAAGAAGCTCTCGAGTAAGAGCTTACAAATGATCTACTCTCTGGTGTTTGCTGCTCTGATTGTGAAGAGTCTGCTATACGAATTGGTTTTGGACGTATCATGATGTAGAACAGAAAGAAAAAGAAAACCAAGGAAAAAATTTCTGACTATTTAATGCAAATAAAATTTAGGGGGAATTTAGTAAAATATTTATATAGTTATAACTGTGCCAAAATCTTGATTAAAAAAAATGCATAAGTATGCGAGAATGACGTTTATTATGATGCTTGTTATTAGAGACTACTTTGTTCAGTTGCTATTTTCCTTAAAGATTGATTGATCTGTGACATTACATTTTCTATTCTCCCATAAAAAAAAACATGTGAATACAAACATGCACTTTTTTTTCTTTTTTTTTTCATTACCCATATCTCTAACAGCTTCTTCATATTCACTATTTACTACTTTATTCTCTTCTTCTAAAGCTTTCAGAATATCAATCTAAAATTTAAAATTAATATTTCGATTCATTACTTTTTATCTTTATTTTACTTGTTCTTCTTCTGTTTGCTGAATGCCTGGTAATACTTCAATTAAAGAGTCAATTTCTTTAGCTTTTTTCACTAAATCAGATACAAGTTCATGCATATTTTCCTTAAATACTTGTGGGTCATCTGCTTGTACTATATAATCATGTCTTAACAACAATAAGATTGCTTCTGTATAGAGAGATTACCTTTAGGTTGTGACACGGGTATCTCTTTATTAAGCTCTGCCATTGAGGATTTTTCATGAACATAATAAATACTATTTGTAAACATACGTGCCATCTAAAATATATCTTAGGCTATTCTTTATTTTATGTATAACAGTAGTGGTTCTTACTGCATCAATGGCATCTTGTAATTGTGTTAATCTATCCATAATTAGTGGAAAACAAAAAGAAAAGTATAAGGTGACTGTGTTTGAATAACAGGCTCTTCACTGAGTTTTCACAAGAATAGATATTGGATTTTGCTTTCAACTTTGCGGGTTTTATTTTTTCATTTTGCCAATGCACAAATAGTTCGCGCTCAGCTAGAATATGGATTAGCGATCAATCGGTTAACTGCTTCCCAAAAAAAAGCACTCGAAGATACTCAGAATGAATGCTTACGACGAATATATGATGCATCTAAACGAGCCTTAACCGAAGTTATGCATCATTTATCACGCTTGCCAACAATGAAAGAGCGAATAAACATACTCCAAGCTCAATTTCTCTTTCGATCTTTTATGCTACCTGAAGATGCTCTCCTGACAAAGCTTATGCCGCACATACAACACGACAGACATCAATAATGGTACAAACTATCCAAATCCTCGCTTTGGAAAAGCATACTTCCTCCAGTGGAAGAACTCAGTATCAAGGCTTTCAAGGCCATCTAGAAACAGTTTCTGCAACAAGGTCTACATAACTAAAAACAACATAAAAATTCAAAACTGCTTTCTTGCTGTAGACCAACAGTCTCACTTGATCCAATCCTTTGGTTGCCGATGACTCGAAAAGAACGTAGCCGATGCATAGGATGGCTTCCTGGCGGCAAACCCAGGCCCTGTCCCCTTCATCTAAATCAGACGCTGACAAAGACGCACGCAATCCAATGTCTCAACATGCACAACCGACTACAAATGCCTAGTACTATTGAAAATTCTTTGCCGTTTCTTCTAAATCTCCTACCAACAAAACTCTCTCGTTCAAGTCGTACAGTTACCCCTTGGATCCTTCGTTGGCCAACCATATGCTCAATACTATTTGAACTAGATCATCTTTACAACCATATATACACTTGTACCAGACCTCCACATGGCCAGCTCCTCCTAAATTGGCTCTTAAAGCATTAAGTGTGTTACTATGTTCCAAATACTGTTCTATTGACCTTTTTTACCTTTGATCCCGAAGGATTTTTTAGTCTCGCATTACTTTACTTCATATTGAACTAGTCCTGGCGAACAGATGTGATAAACTCCCCCACGCTCAAATGGACTTTATAAATAAATAATCTTTAAAACTAAATATATATATATTGCGTACCTTTTTTCGTTTATCAGAAATGACTACAGATGGTATTCCAAGCGAGTATATGCACTGCTTCAACGTTTCTGATGATATTCCCAAGTATGAGCCTATGGATATCGCAAGGGATGCCAGTGATCTCTATGAGACAGTAGACTTAGAATAATATCATTAGGAGAACTCAGAAACATCCAAAAAAGAAACTGAACCAAGTTTGAAAAAGTTATTGGATTTTGCAGGTTATCAAACCTCTCAAAAGAAGCTGACTTGAAGCAACAAAAAGAGACAGACAAACTTAAGAATTTTAGCGTTAAAACCGAAAGCAGCGTAGTTCAGCCCAAGAAAAAGACTCAGACAAAAGTCAGAGGCCCATACAGATCGTACAGCTCTGAGCAAGTACAGGAGATCTTAGACCTTGTAATTAAACAAGGCCATTCAGTAAGAAAAGCAGGTTTCATTATAGGCATAGTTGAAAGAACGGCCAAGCACTATATCAAACAGTACAAAGACGACGAAGAGAAACGCCTTCCAGATAAAAAAAAAAAAGCGAGTTCAAAGGATAGGAAAACTCAAGCCATACCATACTGAGTTTCTAGTTTCTTTTTTTAAGAAAAACCCTGAAGCAGTGCTTTGGCAAGCGAAAGATGCACTACTTGATACCCTTCCTCAGATTGGATCTATCAATCTGTCAAGTTTTCATAAATATCTTGTTCTTCATGCTTCATTGACATTTAAGAAGTTAGAGCCAGCTGTTGCAGCAAGAGCTGCTCTCTCTACTCTTCAATTGCGCAGGGAAAGAATCTTAGAATGACAGAGTGATAATAGTATGAAGTGGAATTAAAAATGCGTTTTTATTGACGAAGCAGGTTTCAACATGCATATTTGCAGAAACTTTGGCAGGTCAAAGAAGGGTATGCCTGTCAGGTCAGTTGTTCCTTCCAACAGAGAAATCACAATGATCATCATTGGAGCAATCTATGAGAAAGGAGTAATTGAGCTCACTCTTCGCAAGCCAAAAGCTGTGCAAAAGAAAGCAAGTGGAACTAAAAAACGAAAGAGGGAAAACGACAAGGCTGGTGAAGTTGAGGTAAATGGTCGAGTGGGTACGCGCAGCGAGCACTTCTTAGATTTCTTTAGTAGTCTTATGGACACTTTGGATCAATTTGACATGCAAGGACATCTTCTTGCTATGGATAACGCTGCTATTCATAAAGTCGCTGAAGTTCAAGAGCCGATCGCATCAAGAGGTTGTAAGGTAGCATACTTGCCTCCTTACTCGCCTTTCTTGAACCCTATTGAGTTGTTTTGGTCAAAGATCAAAGGGAACATAAGAAGGGATTACCTTAGCGCTGACGACAACCTCAGCCTAAGAATTACTGAAGCAACCAAGACAGTTACACAAGAAGACTGTGTAAACTGGATAAGTCACCCTCGGTCCTTTTTCGATAGATGCTTGGGTCTTAAACCAATGCTTTAGGTTGGTAAACCCATCCGCAAAACAAAAAATATAATCCGCAAATATAAGCCCCTATCTTTGGGTGAAATAAGTAAATTGCAGTTTTCGCTTCAGGGGCAACATATCTGTTTCCAAAGACATTACTTACCCTATAGTTTTGATACAACATGAATGAAAGTAAGTCTATAAAATTCAATTGAATACCTGCTTACGTTAGCTTTTTAGTTACAAAAATTTTGCAAAGTGCTAACTTCTTCAGATTGCTTGCTGAAACTGTTTTGAAAGAGGATTATGCTAATTTTAGTTTTGTTGGTGGAGAATTTCTGGTAGATGGTTCTTATTTTATTCTTTATAAGTCTCAATCACATGCGGTTCTTCTAGAAATTCAACCGAAAGTTACAAAAGAATCAATGAAGTACTCAGTTGAAAAATGCTTAGAGGTGATTGATCGCTTTAATATTGAGCCTTTGCTTGTTGTTTTAACTGACAGGACTTCTTCGTCAGTGAGATCAATGCTGTCATTTAGCTTAGAAAAACCTCAGTGGGGGAATTTGAATAGCACAATATGGGTAGAAAAATGCTTAACCTTTTCTAAAGATACAGTCAGTTTTAGTGAAGACGAAGCAAGCAAGTTCGACCCTTTAGTGGTATTTACATTTTCTTTTTTCGATAATGGGATAGAGAGACAAAAGCTGCGAGATGTTGGTAATCCTATGATAAAGCACATATATGATTTTTATGGGAATAAAAAATAACAATGAGTTAAAAGGTGTCCTTTATTTTTTCTTTTCTTTGGTGTACTTGTGGAACTGAATTCGAAAGGAATCAGCATTTTTGTATTTCAGAAGTTCTTTTTCTTCTTTCAGACAGGCGACCCAATTCATTCTTTTACCCTTTTCTGCTCTGTCTTGCTTGAATTTTGCTACAAATCCATAGTTGCTTCCTAGCTCTCCTTATTTTTATGGTAGTTTGATCTACCACAGCTGCTATATAAAATGAGGTTTTAGTAACAGGCAAATCGTCGATCTCCTTGTTATTACTGGTAATCGTTGTTTTGGACGAGGCTTCAGCAGAAAGCAAACCATCGTATTTTCTTTTCGCCGCGTAGATTCTTGTTTTTGCTTTACTTAGAGCTTCTGCTAATAGTGACTGATTGAGTGTATTTGCCAACATTATTAATCGATCATACTCAGTGACCTGAGCGTCGATGACTTTTGATGGCAAACTTGCAATGTCCTGAGAGTCGATTTGATTGTAATGATGATTAAGAACATACAAATATTGAATGGTTGGTCGCAAATTGAAAGACAACGATTGGTAAAAAAAAAAAAAAAAAAAAAAAGCCCAATTGCAATGAGTGGGTCAAGTGGTATTGTTGAATTTTGTGTAAGGCTATCTTGACAAATGATAAGACGCTCTGCTCCCCATGGCTTACAGAAGTATGAATAGATACTTGGGAACTGACTACCTGCTACATCGTCTTTTATTTCTTGATGAACTGTTCTCACATATATGATCAGCAGAATTGACTCTACGCTGTATCTTGAAAATGCCTAAAGACAACAATCTACTGCTCTTCTCATAAACTTCTTATTGCCATTGTATTGTATTTCGAGGATGATTGGAAGGAGATCCAAGGAAGAAGATTTCAGCTCCAGAACGGAATTCTTTAAACGATCATATATTGTAGTAGCCATACATCGATGAATATTTTCGATTTATCAATTATCTTATTTGCAGATACATACTTTTACCGACAACAATATATAAAATACCGTTCTCTTCATCTATCAACATTTCTCAATACATTTTTGTTCAAAGAAACGCTCCTAAATATGCTGACGAACCTTTGGCCAATATCCAGTTTGCAGACGAAATGGAATTGAACGCTTGATTTATCAATATTTCCGATTGGATCAAACACCAGGGCTCATGCTAATAAGAGAAATGCTACTGCTGTTTCTCATATGTCCAAAGAGGCATTGAACGCTTGTATATTGCCAAGGAAGATGCGATGCTTCATATGTGAGCACAGTAAAACAAAAACGGTAAAGAAGCAGCCAATGTGTCAGTATCAAGAGACTTATCTTATGATGAAGCATCTAAATCAAATAAAGTAACTATTAAAGCCTTTTAAGTTGTTAAAAAATTGTGGCTGCTACAATATATGGTTGTTCAAAGAGATTCAAAAACTACTCATCCGCAAAAGTGAAAGCAAAATCCAACATATGCTAGTGGCGATAGACAAGTCAAAAAGACAAGGAAAAAATATATAAAGAGGTCCAAAATAACTCAAGTAAGCTTCAATTAATCAGCAAATGTTGAGAAAAGACTGATTTTCAAAAAGTAAACTCATGTTTAGTAACATTCATTAAAAAGGATGGGTAAAGCTCTCTTAGATGGTTTCGAGAACTCACGAAGTTGATGTACATAGCGTTTATCACAAATCTGTGTCTTGAAACTTTTTATGATCTATTTTTGAATAGGTGAAAGAAGCCAAAGAAACAATGTGTTATGCAAAATGTGAAAATGGATTGGGATTCATGCTTTAGATGATGTAGGAGCCAAAGCAAAAAGGACTGTAAACGTCCAGTTGGCTGTTGTTCTAGAACACTCTTTATATAGAATCTACGTGTCAACAATGACTGGATGGATATCAGTCTTTGTAGGGAAAACATTTATAGTTAATACCATATAAAGAACAATAGTAGAAGCATCTGAAAATAAATTTATGTTATACTTTAGAAGTTTGGCGAGATAAGAGATATAATCAATTTAATTTTTCAAGAAGGCAGAGTGCCTATTAATATTGTAAGAAGACTGCTTCCAAAGAGCAACTTTTTGTTACTCCTACGATTTCTATCTTGAAGTACAGTTTATAGTGTCCAAAAATAACAAAAAGAATTTTAAGTCGATATTAAGTGCAAGTAAATATGATAGAACTGATAATCAGTTATGAGCCCTTTTTTTTTTATAAAAATAAAGAATGCGTAGAATTGTACTAGAACATGAAGAGCCTCGAAGAATGCGGTATATTTCAATAAAGATATATAAAGACAATTAAGAAATTGACAAAAGCAATGAAACCAAGCAAATCAAACACTCTCCTATTTATGGTACTTCAAGATTATAATTAGAAATAAAAATTACTGAGTCGTTCCTCTTCTAGGTGTGACCTTTCCAAGATAGTGAAAGCCAAGCAGGTCAGAAGATATAGAGCTCTTTTAGATAGAAGAAAGATATTCCTTTATTAAATGTGTTCTTTGTGTATATTTATATATTCTACTTTATGGGGCTTAATCATCATTTCTTTGTCTTGAGATGCAGAATAATCGGGGCTTTTTTTGGCTTGGGTTTTGGGTTGGGATCGATGCTTTAAAGGCTGGCTTGCGCATTCTATATTTGGAAGGTCTGTCCTATTGTATTTCCACTGGGTCATTACTAAATATGATTTTTATTCCTTTGATCATAGAATTGATATTGGCATAGGTTATACTGTTTCATAGGACATAATAATAAAACATATCTTATATATAGAAAAAATAACAATGACTAGTCATTTGTATATGTGACACATCCTTAGAATTGTATTTTTTTTTTTTACTTTTCTGAAAAAAGAATCCTATTAATATCTGACTCAATAGCCAATGTAATAAAAAATCATTTGCTCACTAATTATTCGTTGTTCTTTATTATTTCCTTTTTTTTAATCTTAATGTTTTATGAATAGAATGCAAGAGAATAGATACAAGCACACAAGGAGGTCATCTTTTCCTTTACTTGCTTTATCCATTGAATCCATCTCTTTTGTATTGCGCATGAGACAGCCACATATCCTTATTTAGTATAGATAAAAGGGTCCACTTTTTCTTTGGATTTGAAATGACGTTGTACAGGTTAAAAATAGAAAATTAAAAAAAGTATAAAAGACAATAAAAAAGCATTTTTATATAAAGCATGGATTCATTACCACCTTTATTACCACCACATCATCCTTCTACATATTCAACCGATGAAGAAGATATCGCATCAGAAGAACATAAGTTTTGGCAAATCCCTTCCAGTACCTTAATTATCTCACCTTCTTTTCAAAAGCCAAAATTGAATCTGGCAAGTCAAGTCAAGCAAATCTTGGGATGCACTCTAGAGCAAGCAGATGAAGAGATTGAAAGAGAATGGTCAAATAGACAAGGACGATAAAAGAGAGCTGTCTGTTGTGTATATATTATTATGTGTATCTATGTTTTCATCATTTGTAATAAAGTCAAAGTCATTTCTATTTACTTTTTTTTTTTTTTGCCAAAGAAAAATGGGATTCAGGGTACGTTGTACATGATTATTGCTTGACGTCTATTACACGCCAAGAATGAAGTGCAATGAATCTAATTAACTCAGTTACCGACCATCTACAAAGCAAGAAAACAATTTGTCACAAGTATGAACCATCAACCTGATACATCCGCCAATAATAAAACTATGCAAATTGAAGATACTTAAATCAACTCAGTAGGGTTGGTCCTGTTATCTAGTCATTTAGCTACATGTCTAGTATCAGCTTCAATCAATTGGTAGCAGTCCTGATCTTATCAAAATACCTTGCGAGACTTCAAGTCCGGTTGCTTTTATTGTTTAGCTCTATATTGCATCTACCTTGTAACAAATCTCATTCGGAACCGAAGCTCTTTATTTATTTTTCTTTGTTGGGTATATCTGACCGGCACCTGGTTTGTATTTATTCTGCAACTTGTACACGCTCCTAGACATCTGCATTTGACAAGAAACTATTCGGGACAAGTTATATGTATAAGGCCATACTACTTGTTATTTCTTTTTTTGATTTAATAACCTCACCTTCTCATGGATTGAGGACTTGCAATAAATATACAGATAGCCATCCATTTGATGAAGAACTTGGATTTATATCTCGTTATATCCCTTCATCATCTTTTTTTTCTTCTGCTAATCATATCCATCCTTTGTTCTATTCATACTTTTAATTTGCTTTTTTTATTTTATTTTTTTACATATAAAAGAAAGACAACTACAAAAGACAGGATACTTTCAGTTAGTTGCAAATCAAATATGCTTAAAAAAGAAAGCACGAGAATTTTTTAGTGCAGTCCACTTTTTTTAAAAAATTCTTCTTTTAAAAACATGATCACGCCTACATTTAAAGTAGATCAAGACGAAGAATTTATTTATGTTACGATCAATACACCTCACGTCAGAGTAAGAAACATGAAACTTACCGCTATCATAAATATTAATTTTTTATAGGCACAAGACGTTGATCTTTATGTAGAAGGAAGCGAGTTTCGATTTTATTTACGTCCTTATTTTTTGAGGTAAAGGAGAAAAGAGAATGTCAACAGCAACAATAATAATAATAAAAAACTTACATGAGAAAAGACTTCATCTTCCAGGCAATGTGATTGAAGATGATAATTCCCAATCTACCTATGATCCTTCAGCCGGTCAGTTTCGTATCAAGATCACCAAGGAGACGAAAGGTCAAGTCTTTCCCGATCTCGACTTGCTTACAAAACTTTTAGCACGTAAAGGAGAAGAAGAAAAGAAGCAAAAGAAGCCACTGATTGAAGTGGTCGGAGGAAGTGAAGAAACAGCAAACGAAATAGAGGAAGCGATGGAATTCAATTGGGAGATACCTCAAGAGCTACCTAGTACCTCATCTTTAAACATCCAGGCTTATTATGGATTTGATCAGCAATATACAGGATATTTTACACATGTTCAAGAGACTTTGAATGAGATCAACGATATCCAACAGCCCGAGGCATCGACAGCCGAGTCAAGACGTGAAGAACGTATTCGATTAGAGAACGAAAGATTTGATGAGGATCATTATTGTACGGATTTTGCTATGGATGAAGAGATTCAGTATGCGATCAAGTACAAGACGGCTTATGCAAAGGAACTCAAAAAGGCGCAAAATCATGGAGAGTCACAACTTCAGTTTACTGCACAAGAAGAAGAGATGATGCGTCAGTTGCCTCGTAAAGAATATTTGATATCAAATGAAAAGGCGATTTATTTGGGATTGGTGGATCTCTTGTTTGCTTATAGTTATAATCACAGATTGACTGAAGGTGAAGGCAATGTAGAATCCGCTTGGTGTATTGGAAAACTAAGCTCTACTATGTCTTGTTTGGAGGTAAACAGTACGTGGTGTGCATTGCAAGCGGTTAACCTTTATGAAGTAGCAATTTTCAGTGTTGAAAGACGTGATTGTTTCATCCTTTAGGCGTTCGTTAATTTATCCGCTTTATCGGCATTTTGCATTATCGGAAAAGTGCCTCCAGGACGTGTATATATTATTTAAATTAGGCAAGCGAGCAATATTGAAAGCTCTGTTGGATATGAAATATTTGTTTGATCATCATGACGTTTATTACATTTACAGCAAGATTTACTTAGATGACTACTGTGTATGGATACAGCATGCAAAGTAAAGCTATAGACAATGTATATGTATATGTGTCATTAACTGTATTAAATTAGTGACAATGTATTAAGGACATTAGCTCATGAACTTCATCATTTTAAAATGAATAAAACTGAACTTGGATGGGATTTAGAAGAAATAGAAGAGGTAATGATAATATAAAGTATCTATATATCAGAAGCTTATTTTTTTTTGTTATACAAGATTGCAAGAAATTATAAAGAATCAGAACAATAAACTATGTGTATATTATCTTTTTGATCTACTATTACTACTGCTACTTCCTTCTTGCCATTTCATTCTTCTGTCCTCTAGCACTCTATTATGTATATTAGTTTCTCTTTATATTCGATGATTATATATTAAAATTACTTGGCCATTTTTGCTTCTAGCTCTTGTTGAATGTGTGGTAACTTCATCATTCCACTTTTTACACGTATTTCATTCACTTCATCTATTCAAATGACGCATATAAGTACCATCACATGTACCATTCTCTTTTACCTTGTAGCGGTTCATATTGTTCTATTCTATATTTATTTACATTTCTTTCTAAATCTTCATATTCTTTTGCAAGTGCTTTCTCAGCCTCTACCATAGAATCTAAATCACGCTGAATGCTTTGTAACATGTCTAACAATAACTTTTTTTCTTTATTCAGTCGCTGTCTTTCCGAATTCACTTGCTCTAGTAAAGCCTTTTTTTGATCTAATATTTCAGTTTTTGTTACTAGCGTTGATTTCACATCAATTAATGTTTGTGTCTTTTGTCTAATGCATCGTAAGAAAATAAGAAAAACTGATATTTTTTTTATCTATTTACTTTAATCGCTCAAGCGACTGTAGTTGTGTGTTAATCAAGTTTGAATTCATTATTTTAAAGTAAAAAAAAAAAAAAATACTGAGTATCAATGCACATGCACACACGAAAAAAAGTAGGTGACTTGTATTCCTTTTTTTTATACTTTCTTCTTCCCCTTGTCACAATGTTCAGTTCCATTGGTAAAATAGATAATATTACAATTAACCCTAAAAACTTAAATGACACTTTCTTCAAGTAAACACAGTAACCAAAGCATTGACTCCACTTGGCCAATCCTCAAGATTCATGTCACAAAAACTCAAATCTCATTCTGGAGCCAAAAAGAGGCAAGTCATACATACTTGGCAACCTAAAACAAAATAATAACAACAAGAATAGATTTATGCCAACAAGTAATGGAAACTATAAAAGATGGCAAACTGGTCTTCGTCATTTGAACAGTGGACTGTCACCCGAAAGAACTAACCGATTATCAAGAACTGTATTCGTCAACAACACACAAAAGAAGATGCTCAAAAAGGCTTTACCTTATTCTTGTTCGAAATAGAAAGAAAGAGGAAGAGCATGTTTTACAAAGTGTACTTAGAATAAAAAGATGTTTTAATTGCTATTTCTTTTCCACTGGTGAATTTGCTTTTTATCATGATGCTTCTCTAAAAAAAAAATAGAGAAACAGTGTAACATATAATTGAAGAGAGCATTGATATGTACACTGGATTTTTTTTTTCTTTCCTTTGATGGATTTATTAAAGATCCTCTGTTACTATTTTTTGACAAGTAGAAATATATATTTAGTGCAAGTAACCCAGAAAGGCATATCGAATGAAAATGCACTATTATACATTTACAAATAGGACCAACTTGGTGCACCTTATTTCAACTTATTTAAATCAAAATAAAAGCACTGTTTAGATAATAAAACTTTAAGTTATGCAATGATTTGCTTATTATCATTGGAGTTTTAATCCTAGATACTATATACACTAAGTTTTGAAAACAATGAT
This sequence comes from Rhizopus arrhizus, assembly GCA_024220505.1. Taxonomy (NCBI): domain Eukaryota; kingdom Fungi; phylum Mucoromycota; class Mucoromycetes; order Mucorales; family Rhizopodaceae; genus Rhizopus; species Rhizopus arrhizus. Next base: position 325,640 of record JAKZZE010000032.1, on the reverse strand, counting down.
CCTTCACCTAATTAGGACAAACTTCGAAACATAGCAACTATCCACCACAGCTCTGTTTTTTTTTTTTTTTTTTTTTTTTTGGTACACATGGTATATTCACGTCATAATGTTGTATATCTTGCTTCAATATTAAACAAATTTATCCTATCGTCAGTAGCAAAGAGTAAACCTTTCTTTTTCCCGAATCAAAAAGTAAAGTGAAACGCGCCCCTGTTAAAAAGTTAGATTGCCCTTTTTGGTTTTTATCTCTTAATTGTCAACACAAGGGTATACCGATCCATACTATAAATCATTACATAATGACAAAAATTCAATCAAGCAAACATCTAATGTTTCGTTGTGATATTTGCGTAAAATGGCTATCTATCGGAGCAATTTGTGCAAGTGATTTTATTCCTGCAAATCCCCATCATACAAAGGCAAAAGAAAATCATAATAGAGGATTTTGATTTTCATCCAAAGAAAAATACCTTCTAATGATAAATAACATAATAAAGTCCTTTAAATACTTTTATATCAAATACTGGTTTCCTTCTTTAAAGATGTCAAAAGAGTAGGAGAGAAGATCACAAGCAAAATACATACAAGCTTTTTCTCCTGAATTTTCTTTTCTGCATATATTTTAAAATACCAGACTATCAAAGACTTCTCTCTATTTTTTCGTAAATAAACAGCAATGGCTGTTATGGCAACAAAAGTCCAATGATCGTAAACAAGATGATAAAGACAAGGTATTACATTTGATAGTTAGAATTATCGTATGCGAATATTCCAGGTTTTAACATATGATAGCAATAATACTACGTAATTTGACTCAAATTAAGTTCAAAATAAGGCTATTGTAAACAAGTTGAATTTTTAACTGTAAACAAGTCTCTACGTATTATTTATTGATAAAAATTTAATCTTTGTATCACACTATTTCTTTAAATGGCATTATTTTCACTATACGCTGTATAAAACCCTTATATTACGCATCCGACTGATGTACCAGGCGATATGTCATTTATTAAATGAGCACTTTATAGGGAGAAGTATGTTATCGATAAGAAAAACTCAAAAAGGTAAATACACTTGGGGTTTCAAATACCGAATCGGGTGCTTTTTTTTTTCACTCTTTCTTACTGGCTCACACCACCTTTTCTTGTAAAAATGAGGAGCTTTTTTTTGGCGACAACAAAAATATTATACATTATTCTTATCGATCACAAAGATTACTTTGAATGGTAAAGTGTCACTTTTTAAACTGGAAGCGGAGTTTATTAGATTGGATAATGAGTATAAATACAAACCACTTTTTTTTTTTTTTTTTATTCCCAATTCATATTCCAATACAACCAAAATGAATGCATTATTATTATCATTTCCATCAGAAATTATAACTCAAGTATTCAGTTATTTGACAATTAAAGATCTTGCAAGAATAGAATGTACTTGTAAATTATTACAATCATTTTCATTATCTGAAATGGAAAGAAGAATTATAAGAGAAGAATCATCAAATGACAAGTGGGGAATACTGGTGAAGGTAAACAAGATGGCTATTTTACAACAAAGTCACTAATAAAATAAATTTAGATTCATTTAGGTGAAATTAAGGCACAACCTATTCGATTTGATACATTTACCAAAAAAGCCTATTTTTCTATTTTCATGGATCCAGTGAATATCAAGACCATGTTTGATCACAATCGACTCATTCACTGTGCACTTACCAAAAAGGATGATGAATCTTATGCTACCAATAATAAATTTGTAATCACAGTCGAAAAAGGAATGACAGAAGGACGAACGATACAGGTGGATGTACAGAATGAGCTTTGTCAAGTACAAGCAGAGTTAACCCGACTGCCTACACCACCTCCTTCACCGCAATTAGATGAAAAAGAAAATTATTTTAAACAACCCCTGGATCTTGTCACTCCACTAGCGCCCGCTCCATTAACTTATACCCTACAAATTACTGAACTTTGTTTACCTTTATCTACTATTGCTGCATAAATTATAAAAAACGGGTGCTGGTTCATCTTAAATAAACTGTGTCATACTGCATAATTTGTGTGTGTGTGAAAATCACATACGCACACCCCATGACGAAATTAAAAATGGATTTTTGCTTTATTTGGAAAATATTTTATCGATAACTAAATGTACATGTGAATCTGGGGTAAAAATGGTCACACATTCATTTATTTCTGTATTCTGTAACCCACGAAAAAAAAAAAAAAGAAATAGTTTATAAAAGATATAGAACTATGTCTATCAGTCCTACTTGCACTATATTCAGCTTTGGTTTGTGGAGATTGAATGGGCGGATATCATACAATTTTACTTAATTTGGAGTATTTAAGAGTTTATTATTGACCTTTAAAGGATAACAATTGATTAAAAATATGTTATAATCATGGGCTACTCTATGATGAACAATGTGAACCTTACTGTCTACGATCAAGCCATATAAGATAACTTTGGATTCTTTAAAAAATGTTCATATTCCCACGCTATAACCTTTTTGCGCAGCTGTTTTTACTTGTTTTTTTTTTTTTTTTTTCCTTTTTTTTTATATTCAAAGAAGCGAATTATATTGTTGAGACTAGTAATAATTATCCTACTTCCATTAATAGTTTTAATAATGAAAGAACAATGTAAATAATCTAGTACAAAATGGTTAGCGGTTGAGTATACATGTAAGAAAGCATAGTAGCAATGCTATGTATTGCGTTGATCACAATGTCCGAAAAGACAAGAGAGCAAATCACACTTTCGGTATTTCATTTTTTTTTTCCCTTCTTTTCGACTTTTCTTTCAAATGAGATTTTCCTCTTTAAGCGCAGAATTAGATGCTATAACAAGAGAATTTGATTATGGCATTGTCCCAGGTTCAGCTACTGTTTTTGTACGTGACGAAGCAAATGGGATTGGAAGACTTGACCTTACTTTATTAGAAGGTGTAATGATTGTAGTAGAAGTAACAGACCAAGGTTATCGGGTAAATTATACTTACTTGTTATCTTGCTCATGCTGATACAATCTTAGGTCACTTCATGTTCACCTCTTTGTAATGTCGATCCTGCTTTATCGACTGCTCACAATATTCAAAATCATTTGGAAAAGCCATTTGAGAGCATGGAAAATTTATTAATGACCATTTCACCCATGTTTCGTGAAAGATTTCAACAAGCACTTTTTGATAAATTACAAAGTGTGCAACAAGGTCTCAAACCAAACAAACAACAACCCCATGATACCATACCACATTCTTTTGACGATTGGATTAACAACTAAATTATACTTTTAAACAGTGAATAAAAAGGATATTTTACTGTTTTCGGAAACGATTTTTTTTTTTCCTTTTTTTTTTTTCACTAAAATATGGCACAATATCTTATTGCTGTATGGGATTATGCTGCAGAAGGAGAATTTGAACTTTCATTTAAACAAGGCGACAGAATTAAATTACTAGAGAAACATAATGATGACTGGTAAATCAATGTTAAATAGAAGGTGATAAACCAAAACCTAACCTTTTTCATTATAGGTGGGAAGGTAATAATGATAATAATAATAATAATAAAAGTTGTGTTCCCTTATAATAAGGATAGGTGAATTGAATGAACAAATTGGGTTTTTTCCTGCAAATAGAATTAGATTAGAAGTTACTTCTGAAGGTTAAAAAAGCAATGAACAACAGCATTACTTGATTATTGACACTTGTTTAATAGAGCAACCTAATGTATTATTCTAAGTAACAGTAACAAACAAACACTATTTCACACATTATATACAAATAGGAGGGTATATTATCAAATGAAATATCTGATTCACCACTACCTGACGGTTGGGAATCTGCATATGGTAAAGTAAGGAGAAGAGAGAGGAGACAAGACATTATGATATAAAACATCGTATATAAACACACAAGAATAGATGAAGAAGGCACTATCTATTATTTTAATGAAAGTACAGGGGAATCTCGATGGGATCCACCCGATGATACAGCAGCAGAGACCGTCATGTTGCTGAAACCAGAAGAATTGAAAAAACTAGTAAAAATAGGAATAGTGTTACAGTAACATAGGCTAATTTTATTTAGGAGCTGAACAAGTTACAGTCAGAATGGATACGACATAAAGGAAATATTCAAATGAAGATGGTTTCAGAAAAGAAGGAAGAAGGAGGAAAATTAAGTTCATGGAAAGTGTATTATTCAGTCCTATCCAATGGGTTCTTATTATTATATAAAGACACAAAGAATAAGGTATACACAGATACAAATAAGGATCATGTTGATTTACACTAGATGAGTAGAGGGCATCAAGGTTACCAGTGGGTAGTTTTGACTTGGATTCATGTCATATTGATCCAGCAGGAAAGCAGGATACAAAAAGAAAACATGTCTTTATTATTTCAACTCCACACAAAGTAAAGATTTATATTCAAGCAGAGAATGAAAATGATTTTTCACTTTGGTTAGATGCCATCATGAGAGAATTGATTGCTCGTAAAGAAGGCCAAAAGAACCAAGACTCTGGTAAGCTAAAATTCCCTGGCTTTCATTTTGTATACTTATGATATTTAGAAATAATGCGATTATTAAAATCACTTACGATCGATGAAAACCACATGAAAGTCAATAGGAAAATTAACAAGGATGAAGAAAAGAAGCCTTCATTTTGGTTTACAAAGACAAATTCAAAGAAAAGTGATTGCAAGATACCTACTACTACTACTACTGCCACTACTACTGCGGATGGTAAGCAACATAGGATGATGTATTAAATAATAAATGGCTCTGTAGAAAATAGTGTATTTGGTGGTTATTTACGTATGGAAGAAAATGGCGATATTCCTTATCTTGTTTCTGCTTGTATTAAAGAAGTAGAAGCAAGAGGATTAAAATCGGTAGGGATTTATCGACTGTCAGGACCTGCTTCAAGTATACAAAAATATAAAACAGCATTTAATGAAGGTAGTTTATAAGTAATAGAATATCCTCTACTTAACATTCTATTAGGAGAACATGTTACATTTAAAGATGAGCATGATATTAATGCAGTAACTGGTTTACTCAAACTATACTTTCGTGAATTACGTGATCCTTTAATGACATTTGACTATTATGATTACTTTATGGAGGCAGCGAGTAAATGAGATGTTTTGTACGTTATCTACAAGTACTCATTTTCTATTTGTAGGAATAACAGATTATGAAGAGCGCATGTTTCAAATCAAATCCATCATTCACAATTTACCAAAAGCCAACTATATCGTTTTAGAATATTTAATGCGACATCTTAGCCTTGTTGCTTCTTATTCAGACATCAACAAGATGGAAGCATCCAATTTAGCTTTAATTTTCTCTATTGGTTTATTAAGACCTGCCCAAGGTGACCTGAGTAGTATCATGCTCTCTGATCTTCAAAATAAAACCATAGAAACCATCATTTTACAGGTCGATTGGTTCTTTGAACAAGAATAAAAAAAAATCATAATTTGGCTTTTAAAGGCTCTAAACGAAACTTGATTTCTTTTAATTTGTTGTCCGTGGGATGCCATTGATGAAATAGATTTTGTAATTCATCGAGTTCACTGCGTAGGCTTGTGTTATTTGTTATCCTTGGATCATCCCAAATGCCACGCACAGCCCAAGGCAAATAAAACGGATTGAGTTTGGCTTTGGCTTGAAATGGATCTAGCCTTGCCTTGACTTTATTCATCTCTTTGATTTTTTGCTGTTCCAAGATGGCTTTCTTTTTGTACAAATGGCCTAGTGGACGAGTTTCAAATAGATAGCGCAGTGACAACATGAAGACATCCAATTCCTCATAGATGGTTGAGTGACCTCCATTTTCAAATGAATACAGATTACCAGCCAAGACTTCACTCAGATAGATCAAGAGGCCATGATCGGATAGTCCGAGGTTCAAGAGGTGCAGACCAAAGACGATCAGCTTGATCAAAAAGTCATGATGAATATGACCATCAATGTAGACCGCACGTAACAGATTCGGGTGAGACACGCCAGACATGATGGCCGAATAAAGAGGCACGACTTGATCTTGCATCGATCCGACCAAGACTACCTTGACATCATTTTCTAAAATTGAAGTCATTGCATTTCGATAGGCAAGTGAGATTTCAGAATTGGAATTCATGAATTCAAACAATTCTCTTGCCGGTTCTGCTTCAAAGTACTTTGTTCTTTCAGCTTTTTTAAAATATAGACAACACATTCTATTATTCATTTATACCTTGACAAGTAAGTTTCCCTTTAAGGTCGGAAAGGGACCATGCGAAATACCTGCCATGGCCAAAAGACAGATCGGTTGGCGTAAGATGTTTGCCTTGATCAATCGATCCATCAAGATGACCGAGACCGGTGTGCCCTGAGAGTGTGTGACCCAGAGCACAAGATCGGCAGAGGTCAAGGTCTCCTTCCACTCTTGCTGAACGCGTTGATAAAACGTGTCTACCCTCGTCTGTACTCTGCCTTCCCAGTGCAGTGGAATGGTGGTGATGACATGATCGGGTAGAGTGAGTTGATGGTGCAGTAAAAAATACTGTTTGACCGCGAGTCGCATTTGCTCACAAAATTTAAAAGAGGTTCCCGTCGGCTCACCAATCATGGTACGCACGAGCTTCATCGGAAACCAGCCGTGGACGCCGACAATGACAATCTTCTTTTCTGATAGAGCGTCTGGGGCTTGTTTCATGGATTCTATGATGGAAGGTGCTCGTCTGTAGTTTCTGATGGCATCAAGTGCTTTTCTAAATACACTCTCTTCCTCGTTCTTTACAAATAAGGATTCAAACGTAGGCAGGACAAAGTTGGGCCCTTGCTTTTGTCTCTTGGCATCCTCTTCTTTCGACTCAGTTGACGAATGATTAAAAAAGGGTATCCATGGCTTTTTGTTGATTGAAGGTTCCGGTGAATCATTCTCTATTTGAACTGAATCTTTTTCCGATTCATCTAATTCATTTTCTACTTTAACCGAATCCTCTTCTTCTTCATCTGAACCCTCCCCTTTCTCTTCTTCTTTAGCCTGCTTTTCTTCCTCTGTTGAATATCCTAACCAAGACCAAATACTTTTATCGTCACGGCCATTTGTAATCTGCTCTTTATCTGCCTCTTGTCGCTTTTTCCCTTTCAAATCATTCCTTGTCTTTTCTTCTTGCTCTTCAGGCTTCCTTTTTATTGTCATTTTTTAAAAGAAAATAAAAAGAGAGAGAAAAAAAGATAAATAATTTTCATGTGAGAATAATAATTATCTAACAGTGTTACACATGAAAAAGGTGAGAATGAACTTGATGTAATTTCCATATAAAGTTTTATGTATAAAAAGAACACAGTTTGAAATAGTAATTTTTTTTTTATTAACAGGACATCATTAAAAAGCCTTGAATGACTATAAACGCTAATCAAACTTTGTCTCATATCACATAATGATTCTTTGAGTTGAAAGTATTTATATTTAATCTTACTCTAATGCTAACATGCCTACTTGTGTTTAACAAAGTTGATTACACAATTAAACCATTTATCAAGCAAAGTATACATATTTATTATACGGAAAAGGAAACAAAAATAATCAATATTCTTGTTCAGTGATGTGTGTATTGTATTTTTCAGCAATTAAGAGACAGTCTCAGAGAAAATAAGAGAAAATTATTGGATAAAATAAGAGAAAATTTTAGATCAATTAAGAGAAAACTGACCAATAAATAAGAGAAAAACTCAGGAAAAATTAAGAGAAAAAAAAGGGGCAATTAGTAGAAAGCTTATTTATGCTTTAATCTCATTATAAGTTTTTCTCCAGTGCTAAGCACTTTTCAAAGAATCCGAGGGAATGGTGGATCCAGCCTTGGCAGTCTTTCTTGGTTACCTTGGAGCAGGCATCCATGATTCTGGGTGTGAGTGTCTCACCAGTTTCAAAAGGCTTTCTTTTGACACCATACTTCACCTTCGACCAGAATAGCTCAATTGGGTTTAGGAATGGTGAGTATGGTGGAAGATATACACACTTATAGCCTCTGCTTTCTATCAGATTTCTTACTGTAGCTGGCTTATGTATGGGAGCATTGTCCATTACCAAATAAAAGCCCTTCATGTTGTTTCGGTCAAGAACATCCATCACATTACTCAAGTAATTTAGATAATGCTCAGCCCTTGTTCCAACTTTGGCTGTTGTTGTAACAACTTTACCATCTATTCTTCTCTTCTTAGCTCCCGAAACCATTATTGGCTTTCTCAAAGAAATGTCAATAATGCCGGCACTTGAGATGGCACCAAGGATGGTTATTGTAGTGCCTTTTGAAGCAGGGACAGTTGTCTTAGCAGGTGCTCCCTTCTTAGACCAGCCACGAGTGCGTGTCATGTGTAGATTGAATCCTGCTTCATCCAAAAATACGCAGTTGTTCTCAAAGTCCATTTCTTTATCAGCTAGCCATTGAAGGATGGTCTCCTTTCTCTTCTTCAAAGTTTCTTCTGAATTTCTAGCAACTGAAATCTTCTCCAACTTCTTCATAGATAGTGCACAGCTGGTCCTAAGATGTCTGTATACTGCAGATGGGCTTACAGAGAGACTTGGAAACTCTATGAGCAACAACTCGTGTATTCCAGCTACAGTTGTAGTTGAATGCTCATCAACAAGGTCGATAATAAACTTTGAGTGCTTCTCAGTAAGCTCAGAGACAGTTCCCATTCTGCGTCCTCTTTTCTTCTGTTGAGGTACCTCCCCAGTTTTCTGCCACTGCGATTTGAAACGGTAGGCTGATTTTTCATTTATTCCTGTCCTTAAAGCTGCATCCTTTATAGGTACCTGTTCAACTAACAGAGCAATAAGCTTGTTAATATCCTGCTGAGTGTATACACGTCTAGCATTGCTAGCATCGTCTTTTTTTTCAGTCAGATCTCTGAGAGGCTTCTCTTCATTCAAATCACTCTCACTACGCTGCACATCAGCTTCCTTTTCCTCCTCGTCCGAGCTATTACTGGCCTCATCGTCCTCGTGCTCTTTCTTCAGCTCCATCGTCGCATCTTCATCTAACTCCATGGCTGATGCAGTGATGTTATACTCCCATTTCTTTCTCATCATCGACATTACACTGACAATAATCTCGGGTACAGCTTCAATATCTTCGTCGTGTAGAGAGATCTCGTTCATATCATAGTCAATATCCATTTTTTGTTAATAATTGTGAGAAAAGTGCTTTCTACTAATTGCCCTTTTTTTTTCTCTTAATTTTTCCTGAGTTTTTCTCTTATTTATTGGTCAGTTTTCTCTTAATTGATCTAAAATTTTCTCTTATTTTATCCAATAATTTTCTCTTATTTTCTCTGAGACTGTCTCTTAATTGCTGAAAAATACAATATGCGCCGCAGTCTGTGACTGGATAATCGACTGCTTTTTTTTTTTTTTTTATAAGCAATTCACTCTTGCTCTTTCTCTTACTTTCTCTCTCCCTCTCTCCTTTTAATCATGAGTGATAATCCTTATCTTGCTCATTTGAACACTGAAAAGAAGGACAAGAAATCCAACTTTTTCGGCTTAAAGCCTAGAAAGACAACAGCCGAGCAAGCCGAAAAGCTTGAAAATGGTACCACCAATCCTTTTACAGATAAACCATTCTCTGCCAAATACCAAAAGATTTTGGAAGGAAGAAGAAAACTTCCTGTACATGCTCAGCGTCAAGATTTCTTGGACATGGTACATAAAAATCAGTTTGTTGTTCTTGTGGGTGAAACAGGTTCAGGAAAAACAACTCAGTAAGTTGATTCATCTTTTTAAAAAAAAGCATCGACTCATTGCTATTAAAAAAAAAATAGAATTCCACAATTTTTGGCTTATGATGAACTTCCTCATTTAAAGGGAAAGATGATTGCTTGTACACAACCTCGTCGTGTGGCTGCCATGTCTGTAGCTCAACGTGTTGCTGATGAAATGGACGTCAAGTTGGGTGAACAAGTGGGTTATAGTATTCGTTTTGAGGATAACACAAGCCCAAGTACATTTTTAAAGTACATGACAGATGGTATGCTTTTGCGTGAAGCCATGTCGGATCCTTTGTTGAGCAGATACTCTGCTGTCATTCTTGATGAAGCTCACGAACGTACACTTAACACTGATATATTGATGGGTCTTTTGAAAGAGGTAAACAAAATAGAGAGAGAAAGAGTAAGAAAAGGGGCATGTACTCATGTAAAATAAATAGGTCTGCAGAAAAAGAAAAGATCTTCAAGTAGTCGTCATGTCTGCCACATTGGATGCTGGTAAATTTCAAAAATACTTTGATGATGCACCTTTATTGGTAAGAGAGAGAGAGAGAGAGAAAGTAACGACCATGTTTTCATTGTTCTCTAATTCTATTGTAGTCTGTACCTGGTAGAACTTACCCTGTCGAAATCTACTACACACCTGAACCTGAAAGAGACTATTTGGAAGCCGCTATCCGTACCACGCTTCAAATCCACTTGAGCGAACCTGAAGGTGACATCTTGGTCTTTTTGACAGGTGAAGAAGAAATTGAAACAGCTTGTGCCAAGATCAAGGCCGAAGGAGATGAATTGATTCGCAGCCAAGGTGCTGGACCTCTCAAGGTGGTCCCTCTTTACTCCTCACTCCCTCCTCGCGCACAACAGCTCATCTTTGACAGTGCTCCTCCACCACGTACCCCAGGTGGTCCACCCGGCCGTAAAGTGGTCGTGTCCACCAACATTGCAGAAACCTCGCTTACGATCGATGGTATCGTGTACGTGATTGATCCCGGCTTTGCTAAACAAAAGGTCTACAACCCCCGTATTCGTGTTGAATCCCTGCTGGTGTCACCCATTTCCAAGGCCTCTGCTCAACAACGTGCGGGTCGTGCGGGTCGTACAAGACCTGGCAAGTCCTTCCGTCTGTACACCGAGACCGCCTTCAATCAGGAGTTGATTGAGCAAACATACCCCGAAATTTTGAGAAGTAACTTGGGAAGTGTTGTTTTGCAGCTCAAGAAACTAGGTATTGATGATCTCGTGCACTTTGATTTCATGGATCCTCCTGCTCCTGAAACCTTGATGCGTGCTCTTGAGTTGCTCAACTATCTGGGTGCCCTGGATGACGATGGTGAGCTGACACCTACGGGTGAGCTGATGTCTGCTTTTCCCTTGGATCCTCAATTGGCCAAGATGCTGATCGAAAGTCCTAGATACAATTGCTCAAATGAAATTTTATCGATCGCTGCCCTGCTCTCTGTGCCTCAGATCTTTGTACGTCCGAACAATGCACGTAAGGCTGCGGATGAGGCCAAAGCACAATTTGCGCATGCGGACGGCGACCATCTTACGTTATTGAATGCTTACCATGCTTATAAAACAAGTAAGTTTTTTTTGTTTTCGATCGACTGCTTTACTTATCTTTTCTACAGATCATGAAGATCAAAATTGGTGTTATGAAAACTTTTTGAACCACAGATCATTAAAGTCTGCTGACAACGTCAGAAGTCAATTGAGAAGAACGATGGAACAGAACGACTTGGATTTGGTCTCTACCGATTTTGAAAACAAGGCCTACTACACCAACATTAGAAGAGCCATTGTGGCTGGCTATTTCATGCAAGTAGCCCACTTGGAACGTTCGGGTCACTACCTGACTGTCAAAGACAACCAGATCGTACAACTTCACCCCTCCAGTTGCTTAGACCACAAACCCGAATGGGTGCTGTATAATGAATTTGTCCTGACGACCAGAAACTACATTAGAACCTGTCTTGAAGTCAAGGCACACTGGTTACTTGAAACTGCACCTAGTTATTATGATTTGTCGAATTTCCCCAACTGTCACGGAAAGCGTCAGTTGCAAAGCATTGTAAATAAGCAACAAAGACAAGAGGATGAGCAAGTATATTCAAAGAAGAAGAAGAGATATTAAACGAGTTATTTATACAACAATAAACATATGCTTTTAATAACGATTGTGCAGTGAAACAGTAGAAATCATTTTTTTTTACCCTATCGGAATCTGTTAAAGGAGATCAATCACGCGTAGGTCCGCCATAAAGAGGTTTTCTTTTGGAGACCTTTCACTTCACACTCCCCCTTGTTCAGTTTTTTATGCCTACTTTCTTTAGCACCTTTGTACCTCTCACTCACACTGGTTTTTTATGTCATGAGAGGCCCAGAGTCATCTGCCTGCTGCTCTCCCCCAAAAAAAAAAGTGAAGGAGAGCAAAACTCTAAAGATTGACATGTCAAATTTGATTTGCAATCCGTGACAGGGTAGAATTGGCCTATAAAAGTTGGATGATAAAAGAGTGATGCCTTGAGGGATACGATGGGACGCATCCTATTGGCTGGACAAGGCTTTGTCGAGATGGGTTTCAGACTCTGGGTGGTATGAGACCACTTGAGATGGAGTGAGGAAAATACAAGTGAGGGGGGATTAAGAGGCGGTGGTGTCTCTTGTGCTCTGATGGTGATGTTCTGTACGACAGCATCTCTGGCTGTGATTTCATGAAGGTTGACATGAACCATTTTAACCTGTCAATCCATGTACAATTGCCTAAAGCCAGATCAAATGAGGTTTTTCCCCTTTTTAATCAAAAACAAAACTTTATCGGAATCATATCAAGGCAGTGTGTTTCACTAGCAGATGAGGGCGAGTGCTCTACGTGTCATGATCTCTGTCAAGTCTTGTAAAACATAGTTAAAAAAAACACACACACAAAGATTGAAATGACTCAAACTTGGTAAGGTGAGGATAGACAGGACCAGAATCCATACTTTCCCCCCCCCTTTGATAATATGAATATTGACATCACAAAGCAATAGTTACATCCTGTCTTAAAAGAGTGCTGGTTAAATTCCAATAAAGTTGTACAAAACGACCTTTTTTTTTTTTTTTTTTCTCACACTCTACATGTTTACAACTCGAACTTTTCCAGCATGGACAAGAGCCATGTCAACTCTTACACGCATTGGTAAAAGAGAAGAAGGAATGTTGCAAGTGAGTTGCTGACATTAGGATAGAAACCAAAAAAGCACCTGCTGCTATTGGTCCTTATGGTAAAATCACACAGTATATACAACAATTCATGTTTCTTGATGCATAATGCTAGCACAAGCCATCAAGGTCAATAAGATGGTTTATACTTCTGGCTCTATTCCCATTGTTCCTGAAACAGGTTCGTGTGTGATAAGAGAGAACGCGACCTTTTTTTTTTTTTTTCTGACAATCCAGGTAGGTGAGATTAGTCAAGGTATCAAGGAACAAACAAGACAAGTCTTGTTAAACATGTCCAATGTCCTTGAGGCTTCGGGCTCAAGTTTGGATAAAGTGGTCAAGACGACTGTGTTTTTAAAAGACATGAATGATTTCAACTCGATGAATGAGGTTTATTCCAGCGTAAGTCTCTGTTGATAATAAAGAGTAGGGTATTCATACTTTTTCTAGTTCTTTGACAAACATCAACCTGCTCGAAGTGCTGTTGAAGTAGCTCGTCTTCCAAAAGATGTGTCTGTAGAAATTGAATGTATTGCAGTAACTGAATAAAATCAATCCTGTTGACAATCGAGATGCGTCAATAAGCAAAAAGACGTATTTTATAAACCACTGTAAAATGATTTGCTTCACCCCTTTCATGTCCAATGATAATGTGACTTACATGCCAATGATAACCAAAGAAAGGAAAAAAAAAAAATCCCTTTTTATAAGTTTGTATGAAGCAATAAATGGAGCCCAAGGAGATTACCCAAGTAATAATAAAAAAAGAGAAAAAAGAAATAGACAACATGCTAAATTGATGTTAACAAAGACCTTGGGTCATCACCAGCAACAAAGAGCTCAAACTCAACAAAGCATTATATTTGAAAGACATGAAAATAAAAAAGCAAGGATGACAAGCAACCATCCTCGAATTGAAGTAAAAACATCCTTGTCCACCCCCTTAAAAAAGCATACGATTGATCCTCAAGAACGAGTTCAATTTTTAAAAGAGATGGAAAAGACACGAAAAGAGTTTAAAGAATTGAAAAAGAATATGAATCAGTTGATGGAACAGATGGATAGCCTCTCTTTAAATTTGGTACGAACGATTCCTATCGATTGAACCCATCACTGACTCTACTTGTATAGAAAACTTCAAAAGAAAGAGTTTGTAAGATAAAAAGAGAAAGTGAGTGAGGAACTAAAAGTGATTGAAATCCTAGTTGAAATCGAACAAGATCTAACGACAAGAGAAGAAGTGAATGTGGACCTTCAAGTGGTATTAGAAAATGCAATTCAAACACAAAAAGAATCAGACACGTGTGCACAGCAGACGATTCGGAATGCGTATGCCAGACTGGTTTCGGTAATCATGAGCCCAGTGAGATGTGTTGGAGGGGCTTACATTCAGATGATAGGTGATTCATGAAAACAATCGATTACAAGGAAAAGTATCCACACTGGAAGACCATCAAAAAAGACAGCAGGGCAGTGTTGATGACATCACGAAAAGAATGCAGGAATATACTAAAATGCTTGAGCAGGCTCAAGGAACCATTCGGCTATTACAGAAATCTTCAGAGAACGAGGATCCTTTGATGATTTAGAATAGGTTCCATCACTCCCTTTAGGATCACTGTCATCTATCCATTTTATATAAAATAGGACATCACCCTACAGACCTCTTTTTTTTTTTAATAAATTCACTCCTTCTCTTCCCCCCCCCCTTCATTTGTATTCATCAAAGGGACACAGGATGGATCCACAGGCCAAGGATCTGGTAATCGACAATTTATGATCCATTTTGTTTCTCTCATCCAACAAGGAGTGATAGACTACCCCTCTCCTTATTGTACTAATACGTCATGAATTCTAAAAGTTTATTTTGATATTTAAGGTTATTTTAATAAAATAATGTTTGGTATGCAGCAAGATCAGATAGTCAAATGAAGAAACCAGAATATGAAAACAGCATGGAATAGGCTAATGATACAAAAAAAGTAGATCATGTCTCCCCTGCATGTAATCAAGATTGATCATTGGTTATTTTAATCAGGGGAGAAAGCTAAGGAGAGGAAAGATGTTTATACAAATGTTCATATGTATTTTATTGAAAGAAAAGGTTTTGATGCATATGCATGTGTGTGTGTGTGTGTGTGTGTGAATATATTAACAATAGAAGCTTGTAGATAAATAAGTATGTATATATACATATTAAATGAATTTTAAAAAAAAGAAAAGAAAAGCATATACAACAACAACAACAAATGATTTTAAGGAGAGGGAAGGAGAAAGGACTTAATTTAATAAACTTCGAATAGATAGACATTCAGGACGCATTTTAGGTTTCAATAAACGAAATTGACTGCTTTCTAAAAAGACAAGTTCAGGACTGGTCGGTGGAGTGGATGGTTCGCTATCTGAGTCAAGCAGGGTATCATAGGCTCTTTGCATCATTAATCTTTCAACATGATTTCTTCTCTGCTGAGCTGTTAAACGATGTCTGGAATGAGGACTTTGATGAACACGCAAGTGACGTCTTAAATTACTCGTCACCGTAAATCGGCGACCACAGCCTGGTCTATAGACAATAGATGAGTATCAATACAAAATGGGACACACAAGGAAATCTTACATATCACAAGCATGTGGTTTTTCACCTGTATGAGTATAACTGTGTGTCTGGAGAGCACTGGGTCTACTGAAGGTTTTTGAACATTCAGAACAATAATAGAGCTTTCCACTGGGTTTCGCATTGGCTCTAAACGTCGTTGTCAGCGTAATGTTAATAAACGGTCGTTTAAGATAATTGTTTTTTGACATTTTTTTTAAAAAAAAAAGGGGGTCAGAAAAAAGAGATAATTTTTAAACAAGAGCCGGATCCTTCTCGTTTTTATAGTTGTACATGGATGACAGATACTTGAAACCGTTTTTCCTAGAAAAAAAGGAAAAAAAAAATCCATTTGAACACATCTGAAAATCGATATACAACCTATCAAACCCCCCTCTCTCCTCCTTTTCTATCCTGTTTCCAATCGCCATCGTTCTCCTCTCCCCCCCCCTTTTTTTTCTGCAGTCAAACAAATTTTTGGGGGGGAGTTGAACACGATCGAGATTGGACGTCGTACGGATGATGCGAGGATAGACCCGGAAGACAGAGGTGTGCGCGCAAATAAACTATCAGTGATGAAACACGCGTCTCTATGTGCCTGAATATCCAATTCTTTTCCGGATCCTTCTTTTTGTAAATAAGGAGAAAAAGCATTTTTCCAAACGTGGCTACTGAAGGTCGTCCACAAACGGCATGCGCTTTGTTGAAAAATCTCCTTTTTTTCAAAAAAGGTAATTGTTCCCGATCTTTTGGGTCAATAGCAACCACCTTGTTCCCCCCCCTTTCTGAACCCGATTTCTCTCTCTTTTTCACAGGGGATCTCATCTTGTTCTAAGCGTACTTGCATAGAAAGGGCTGGGATGAATAGAAAAGTAGGATGATTGTCATGGACTTGTGTGATGCTCAAGTTACTCTAATGATGTAATGAAGTCATCTCCTTTGGTACCCCCCCTTTCGTTTCTACTTCTCCGTGATAAGTGACTCCGTTCAAAGAAAACAGAAAAAAAAAAAAAAAAAAAAAAAAAAAAAAAAAAAAAAAAAAAAGAGCTTGACATGCTTTGGTCCATACCAAAAAGAATGGGTCAAAAGATAACATGATTCTCTTGTAAACCGTTTCTTTCTCTTCCCTTTTGTTTTTATGTTTGTGTAAGGTGCTTAGAATAGTAAAATTGAATCTATATTTTTTCTGGATATAGGTTACTATAAAGGGGAAAAGATGCATTATCTATTTTGCACAAATAGTGACACAAAAAATGTTCGATTTTTTTTTTTTTTTTTTTTTTTGCTAATAATCTAACCTACTTTGGATAAAGATCTCAATCCGTACAAAAATAAAGATGATTCACGTAATACATCCAAAGGGGGATTTGTCCCATATCGAAAAAAAAAAAAGGAAAAACTTTAATTGACAAAACGATCTTTCTTTTACGGCTCTGTCATTCGAAACAAACACAAAAAGGGAAGAGATCGATCAACCAAGATCTTTTTTTCTCTAAAGTTCTATTTTGTTTAAAAAACTCCTTTAAAAAAAACACTGCAGTGTCTACACCGATCACGAATTTTTTCCTTTTTTAAAACTATGTTGGGGACCTCTTTTTCATCCCGACCCTAAAAAAAAAAAAAGGAAATGGTCAGTCACTTTACGCAGCTCGATGACATCATGAAAATTACATTCCTTTTCTTTCCTAATGTCCAAAGAACCACTGAGAGAAAAAGTTGTGAAGGGAGAAGTAGACAGTTTAGAAAGCGATCTTCGTTATCTTGGTTATGCAGGTCGGTTACGTACAGCCCTTGTTGCCTCCACTCGTTATTTGGCTTATACCTCTGACGTGGGAGAAGCGTTCAGACCGATTGTGCATCCTGCCATCGTCACAGCTGCTTATGGTATCAGTTGGGCTTATTTAGGTTTGGACGTGGGTTATGAAGGTTATAAAGCTTATCATGCTGGACAGGTAAAAAGAAAATGATTCCACTTCTTTTTTTTATAAACATGGCAGTAGGACCAATCTGTTATTGCAGCAACATGTGTCAAGAGAGGTGTGTTTCAATCCTTGGCGAGTATGGCCTTTCCCATGTTGACTATTCATTCAGTTGTCAAGTACAGTGCGATTGGATTCAAGAATGTAAAGAACGTGAAAGTAAAGGCCTGGGGTCCTACCATGCTTGGTCTGGGTGTCATCCCCTTCTTACCCTTCTTATTTGATGAGCCTATTGAACATCTGGTGGATAAAGTGTTTAAGCCGATCGAGGAAAAATTAGCCCATGGTGCCGTTGCTCGATTAGGACATAATAAGACGGGTGATGATTTACCAGGAGAGACAAAGAAGGATCAATAGAATTTTTTTATTAGACAATAAAGCAACCCTTTCGTATCCTAGGTTTGAAATGTGAGATGAAAAAAGTAGGGGGCTATTCAATTCGGGTTGTACATCACTCTGCGATCCTTTCGATTGATTCTCGCCAAATGAACAGAAATAGGTTCACTAGGGATCAGGACTGTTGGCAACTATCCAACAGAGTCTATAGTTTATTGGACCAGATGCCATGCTGAATCGTGCGCCGCTCTCAAACGAGTACTGGCCTCACTTTTCACCAATTGATATCCTCGACAAGGAACACATCAACTTTTCACTTCAAAAAACACCAAACAGTTCCCGATGCTTTGCATGTTTACAACTCGATGCGTGATCAAAGCAAGCACTGCACTGGCTCGATAGGATCTAAAGGATGCATCAAGAGGTGACCAGGTCTCTTGAGTTTTTTTTTGTTAAAATCACAAAGACTCTATTTGGTCTCTTTCATAAACGATTTTGACAGATTTGAGGTCACACGTGAATGCATCAAAAAACGAAAGCCACTTTACGGTTTGCATTAGAAAAGACGACACACTTGTGCTTGGGATTCTACTCCTTTTTTGGTCAGCATTGAGTTTTATAAAGATGCTATAAAAGGATATCACCAAGCTTCTTTAGGGTTAAGAGAGGGTATTTGTGATAAGACGCTCGAAATTCTTTTTCACCTGTAAACTGTCTCTGATCCTGTTTAGATCAGTGGAACAAGACAGGTTGGGATGCATCGAATCACAGCAGAGGTATGAGTAGCAAAAGGGGGGAGGTTCATCTTGTAAAAAAGGGATCACAGTGGACCCTGGGATGTTCATCCTCCATGCGATCAATCATGACAACAATAAGGATGAAGGAGTTTGCAAGTAGAATGTATGCTTCTGGTTACAACCGTCATCTATTGGACCTTGTACAGGTACTGTGTGCACTGCGAAGGAAACCAAAACTACACCCAAAATGTAAATACCAGACGCATCTCCTGCAGAGAGACGTCCATGCAGACCCACCTTTCCATCCATCGATCATGAGAGAACACATCCGTCCTGACAACTCAGACTGAAAGAGGGGTATACGACGCCTGATAGCAAAGTCAGTGCTTCTGCCGTCAGAGAACGCCATCCGAGCCCGGTGCAGCGCAAGTGTGTGCAAACGGTTGAACTTCAAATCGGTTTGAAAAACGACGTTTCTCAACGTGACAAGCGTTTCTCGGACACGATCCCTCACGTCGCTCGTCTGGAGGATGCCTTCCTGGCCTTGATCAAGCCAATCCCTTTTGGTCTTCACAAGGTCGGCCAGTTCCCCTGGTTGACTGAACGAGATCCCTGCTCAAGTTCCAGTGGAAGAAGGTCGGTCACCTCGACATGACGAAGTGGGTCATGTTGTCCGTCCACTTTCTCGCTTCCTTGTTGAACGTCCAATGAAGTCTACCCTGCGTCAATCTCACTGTTCAATCGAATAAAAAAAAGTTGAGAGACATCGATTGGGATCGAGTGAGAAAATAAAAATGAAGAATGTAGACGATTTTTGTGATGGAGTCATGGTTTTTAACACTGAAGCGGATGGGGATCAAACGCACATGTTGATTTCTAAAGATCGATCGTTCCCAGACACCCCATGATGCCTGTGATTCATGACGGATGCCATCCAACCGTAAGACAGTTCCTTTAGCCTGTTTTACAAAGATGAAAAAGGAACACAGGCTTTCATGTGAATAAAGTAGAGTTTACAAACTGACGGATAAAGAACTCAAATCTTCCCACACCAATCCAACCTTTTTTTTTTTTTGGGGAAGAAATAATCATGCAAACCTGTCTTCTTTTTCGTGCTGATCCCTTTTTCTTTTTGTTTACAACCTGACACACTCCGTTTTGAATCCGGTATGGGTTGCCTTAAAAGGTCAATCTTGACTTGATTTGTAAAACTCACTTCAACTTTCTATGCATGTAACTTTAACCATTGTCAACTTTAAAATCTGCATTTTAAAACAGAATAAGCTTTTTTTTTTAAAAAAAGGGGGTTTCATTTCTTAGGCTTATTACAAACAGAGAAAAGGAGAAGTTTTGAGGATAATCTTTTTTGATAAACTATCCCCCCCTCTCTTCTCTTCTCTTTTTTTCTCTTCTCCCCCGGATTTATTATAATCATGTGTACCCCGATAATAATATCTTTATTAATGAAATATAAAATTATATGAAATTCATTTTATATTGTCTTTATTTTCCCTTTTTTTTTTTTTTCTTCTTTTTTTTCTTTTTTTTTACTTTTGTTTTCATGCACGAGACTTTCTAGTCACTTTACCCCATTTGGATTCGTTCTTCATGAATAAAGTTGTTTCAAGTTTAGAAGCCGAAAAAAGAACAAGAAAATCTTGTGAAACTAGGCGGTATTATAAACAAGAAAATAAACGAAATAAAAATCAGTCTACTACTTTGATAAAGAAAGAGAGAAGGATAGTTTGATGGTAGGATGTATACCATCCATCAACCTATCTCAACTGACACCTTCATTTGATCTCTTTTATCGTTTAGCAAAAAACAAAAAAAAAGACTTGTTTGCTAATTAAATGATCGACATTTCAAAAAAAAAAAAAAAAAAAAAAAGATCGTCGGGTTCATCTGAAAAAAATATTTTTCAAGCTCCCCCCCTCCTCTTGTTATATAAGAATATTTTTTTTTTCCTTTTATTTTTTCTTTTTTTCAAAATGTCTACACTTCCTTCACCACCACCTTCACCTTTAAGTTATAAAAGTAGACATCGTAGAAATGATAGTTTTTTACTTGTACAAGAAATCATCAAAGAACAAGAAAAAGAAGCATTAAAGTTCAATAAAGTACGTTATAGTTGTCCAGCTGCTATCAGTGAAGAAGAAGTGATCCCACGCAAAAGTAAATCAAGTCATTCTGTAAAATTTACAACAGATCCACCCAAAGTATTTCACTACATTTGAAATAAGTTCATCTTTTTGTATATTATTTTTACATCCTCTCTGATACCCCCTCTCCTTTCATGTTTTATATCTCACTTTACCCTTTATTATTAATAAATTATTTTCTTTAAAAAACTCTGTCCTTCATTTCTTTCTCATCGCTATTTTAAAGAGGAGAAATCTCACATCTGTCACTTTGTAAACTCTGTTTTCTATTCACAAAGAGAATCCGCAGCTCAAATAAAAAAAAAAAAAAGAATTGGCCTACTTTTTTATTCCTATGCACACCCTTGTTGGTGTAAAGAGAAAAGATAAAAATACTACTTTTTTTTTACTTGGATTAAATACGATGTCTCTTCTTTTGTGATACAAACCGAGTATACAATAAAATCAAGCATGACCTTCCCTTACTTTTAACAAGTAGGTCACTGCAAATGGTTTTCATGAGGAAAGAAAAGTCAAGGGCGGAGAGATGGTTGAATAATGAAAAAGATGATTCGAGAATTTATGATGATTTCATTCGGAAACTATCAAAAGGGGAGGAGGTCTCCCTTTGCTTATTGTTCCTTAAAAAGACGACATATTATGTGATTGCAGTGTGCGCATAAGAGGAGTTTAAAATTGAAGGCCATTAATAATCATTTGTCAACCACTGGATGCATACCTCTTTCGTCAAGCAAGAGAAGGAAAGCGGATGTGTGTGCTCAGTAAAGAGCCTGTATTCCTATTTGTTTCTTAAAAGCTCAGCAGTAAAAGGTAGCTTTCTTTTTTGAAAAATTCATAAAATGACTCAGCAAATACATCATTCCCCTTGACCTATCGTTCCCCGATCAACATTTGTCATCGGCTAAAAGAAAGGAGACAAAGAGGGCTGATCGAGCGTGCTCTTTCACTGTCAAATCAGCAGTGTTCTTCACATCAAGATAAAAAGTGACATAATCCATTTATAACAGCCACGGAATCCAACCGAATTCAGCTTTTTCTTTCATGCCTAAAAATCTCAACATGAATCCATCATCCGCTCAGTGGGTTTATGCGAATGGATCCAGCTGGGTGGCTTTGGATGAAGCGACTGGGCAGCGAATAGAGACTTTATGGTCAAGACATGCAGCCAGCTGGATTCAAAGTAGTATGTTTAAAGATCTGATTTATGTTGATACAGTAGAGATGGTACTCTTCACCGAAGGTTTCTCATTTGCTATTGCACGTATAACCAGTGGATCTCATTTTAATCCATAGCATTCTTTATGTTCAACTTTTACTATGCCCAAAGAAAAGAGCAAATAGGTTCAATCATTTTTTTATAGCCCTCACTTTATGAATTATGCTTTCTTTATTTGTAAATCACAGACTTTTAATAAATATACAGAGGATCACTCTTTTATGTCTTTTTATAAATTTCGTATGCTTTTTTTTTTCTCAAGATCCTGATTGTATCAATAATACCTTTGTGCATTGCTTTATAGGATGCACCCTATGAATTGCAATGATTCAGCAAGTAGAACCTACACATTTGTATTTCTTCTTTTGAAACTGTATCGCAGTGACACGGTTTAGATTGCTGGGTATTGGGCCTTGTTGTATAGTTTCATAAAGCCCAGAGATAAAAAGAATGAATACAAGATAATCTACAGGAGACGTTCACACAGGATAAAGAATCCCTAGATTAATGAGATCAACCAGACCCGGTTTAAAAAAAGTAGGTTGGCATGAGTAAAACAGTATGCGGTGGGGATGATTCATCGTTGGAAATAATGATCAAAAAGGTCAATAGAGACTTCAAATGATAAACCTCTTTTTTTATATAGACACGAGTTTAAAATGTATTTTGTCAACCCCAATACGTTAAGCAGCACGGCGACCACTGGATTGAATCACGACGAATATATAGGATGCTGTTCATACCACAGACAGAGTTCAGGGCATCGTCGTCTTTTTTTTTTGCTTGTATAAAATGACAAAAAAGGGAGATACAATGATTACAACTTGACTTTATAAAACATATCTTCAGGTTGAGCTAGTGGAGGGCCCACTGAAGAGAGGATGGCTTTTTTCACAAGAATAGAGATCTATTTATAAAAAAAAAGGTAGACAAAGTGCGGCACACCATGGTATGGAGAACATCAAACCGACATACATGGATCTGGCCGAGACAAGTCTCCTTTGGAGCGAACTCTTCACGGCCTTGGGTGACTCAGAGGCTTTGGATAAAAAAGTGTACGAGTGACCTCTGCCTCGCTTTGTTCTATTGGACCCGACGGCTCTTTCTGGATGGATAGCGTGGGGGTCCCAAAAGGAGGTGGAGACCCAAGCTTTGGATGAAGTCTGATTTTAAAAAAGTCGGCCTAGGTGATGGCCAGACGTTGTAAGGCGAATCCGACGGGAGAGGAGCAAGAGAATGCAGTCAATCAAAGGGGATAAGACAAAAAGGATACAAGAGGATGGTTGTGTAAAGAGGTTTGCTTTGAATCCTATCCATTCGGATATCTTATCACAGAGAGTAGCAAAGTGACCGTATGAGGTTTTGAAGCAAGGATGAGCTATCGATTTCTTGTTTTGATCGTTTGTGTAGATAGTGCAAAGCAATAGAGGAATACGAAACCAAAAGAAGACTTTTTCAAAAAAGGAAATCAAAGTCTACTGTTTCTATTCTTTGATCTGTTGGCAAAGTGAACAAGTCGCTGTGAGTGTAAGTGAGGATGGACATGAAAGGTGATGGCTGAATTGATGATGAAGATCGATGCGCTGCTTGTCATCGATCTTGTTGTTCTTGAATTGCCCTCTTGGAGGTTTACTCCGCTTTCCCCTTGCGAGGGAATGATGTCCATGTGACATACGTCCATTGAGATCAAATGCTAGCCGAGCACTTGGTCTATTCTTATCTGTGGAATGATGAACAACAGAGGATGACTATTTCATGTGCAGGCTTACTTTGGAGAATGAATTTAATAATGATGGTTTTGTAAAGAAGAACAAGACATCTTGTTTAGATCATTCGCTTTTACCAACTTTATTACACTTTTTTTCAATAACAGATGTTCCAGGTTTAGCTGCATATTCATTTGAATCTTTTTGGTGTGTGATCCGTTTAGAAAAGTCAAGGACAGCTAAAGTCTGTCGCATCGTGCTACAATGTCTTTGTGAAGTGATTGTCTTTTAAGCTGTTAAAATATGGGATAGGACGAGGACGGTAAGTGATCGACAGGGTGTAAGGTCATTCAGCTAAAAGAATTTTAAAAGATGACAGGAAGAAAATGTCTAGACAGTCACCATTCAAGAGACAATAATTGACAGCTAAAGGTTTAATAAAAAAGTTGACCAAAAAGTAAAGTCTTTTTTTGAACATGCTTTTTAATAAAGGTAAATAGTACTGTAAAAAGAACAGATCTGTGAGTTTTATGCAACTCTTTCTTTTGTTTGGCTTTCCTCGGTCAAGAACACACTACTACATTTTTAAGTTGACATGATCATAGATTTCGCTGTGATATAAACCCACTGTAAGATGGGGATTTGTAAGGTTTCTATGTTGTTGAGTGCATTTGGTTTAACCAATGCTTGATATGAGATCAAAAGTTTGAATGGATTTTGATTCTAAAAAAAAATAGCAATGCCTATAAAAGCTTACTTGTGATGAGCAACCACCGGATCTTGTTAAGAATATCAAACTGTTTTCAATAAATTAAAGTTAAAATATATGTATAAAGAGATTACAATAAATTATATGCTCCAAGGGACTTTTTGTTCTTGATTTTAAAACAAAAAAGTATGGTTTCAGGCAAGAATATCTATTTATATAAAAATAGAATAAAAAAAAAAAAGTAAAATAAGTTTTGAAGCGCTAAAAAGTGAAGTAGGTAAAAAAAAACTATTTATACATTTTGTGTATTGGTAATGTTACAAAGTAGTGTCTTGTGGATTTATAAGTTAATTAGGGTAAAGTTTAATTTCAAGGTGAAGATTAGCTTGCAAGTTGTTGTTTAATATAGAATTTAAGCGGATGTTTATTAAGTAGTGACCACCAGATCTTATAAGATCAATACGATGTTTCTTGATAAAATAATATAAAAAGTAAAATAAGAGATCAGGAACTTTTTATGAGTAAGTTGGCCTGCTTTATTGAGTTAATTGTATAAAAATATAAAAGAACTTGACTAATTTTTCTTTTCTTGACTGAATGGTTGGGATATATATATTGTAACCTGTTAGTACTTGGGATTTGGATTGTATTAAAGTGATGTATATTTATTTAGTTTGAAGTTAGAAGCCTTGAATGACTTGAGTTTGATTTGACAGTTCTTTTGATAAATTTGGCTTCAAGTAGTGACCACTAGATTGTTATATATCAATAAGGTTAAGAGTAAGATTGTTTTATAAAAGATAAAAATAAAAATAAAAGGGGTCTTTCTTGATTCATGGTAACTCAAGTATCAGATCAGAAAGAATAAGTAAAAAGAAAAGGTAATTGTAAGCCAATAAGAAAAGATTGCTATTTAAGCGCAAGAAGATTTGATTTATTGAATGTCTTATTTTGTTTAAAAACATTCATCTTATTTATATAAAAAAGGCGTGGGCTTATTGTTTATGTTGTTTGCTATCTATTGTTATTTTAGTTGTGTTGAGTTTGTAAGTTGTATGTGTGTTTAAGCAAGTAATCTCTTGTGAGTTAAAGTTTTATAAGTCTTGTCTTGTTGGTCCTTGAGTATTTTTCAATTAAAGTGTAATTGTCCCTCGTAGTGACCACGAAATGTTATTTTATAACCTTGTGGGTTGGTTGAGTGTTTTATATAGAGGTTTTTCTTGAAATTTTAAAGTAAGGCACTGTAGTGACCGCCAGATCTTTTATATAAGATTAAATATAAGTAAGATAAAGATAAAAAAATAAAGGGATCAGGAACTTTTTATGAGAAGATTGCCTGTTTATTGATTAAGATTGTTACTAAGTAGGTACTTGTGATTTGAGTATAAGGTTATAGAGTAGATTTGATGTATTTAGTTGTTGTTTGAGGTGTTTCGTAAGAGAAACTTGTTATTCTTGATATAAAGTTTAAGCGAAAGCTTGATATAGGTAGTGACCACCAGATCTTGTTAAGATCAATAAAAACTGTGTTGTAAAATAAAAAGGTAATATAAAAAGGGGTTCAAAGAGCTCAATGAAGAGTCTGAATATAAGATATAAGTGATTCTTTTATTGATGTTGATAAGAATAAGAATAAAAAGAAAAAGATTTGTTGGATATTTATATAAAATTTGTTGCCTTAATTCTGCTTGTTAGATTAATTTTTCCTTTAACCCAAAGTTTTCGGTCTAGCGACTCAAGTCATTTTGTTGACTCAAGTCGCTATAACGACTTGCATTGGAAGGGATTTGTACGACCCGATTGCCGTTTTCCTCACAGTACAGTTTGATTAAAAGAATTTCTATTTTCGTCACAACAAAAGAAAATAAAGTTCAAAAATTGAACAAGGTTCAATATGGGGCACTCACAAGTCGCAGTCGTCATAACTTGCTTCGTCACACTACAAAAAAAAAACCATTTCTGTCTTTCAATATTTGCTGGATATAGCAAAATGCCGTGAGCAGGAATCGAACCTGCGTCGAAGCGGCCACAACGCTACGTACTGCCACTATACTATCACGGCCCGTGCTGACCGGTCTCGTCTCATCAGATGGCGCATGGGTTGGATCCCAGGCAAGCCACACTGCACCCAATCACCGTTATCCAAGTTGATAAAGTTGATCTTTTTTGATAGTGGTAATTCTATTAAATGAGTGAGAACTCGGATTTAAATGTTAGAAAGCTGATTTTTATATCAGAAGAAAGCTTGAAAAAAATAGATTGTAAATCTATAAAAATAATCAAAAGTATATAATATGTTTGTTGAATAAAAAGACATTGTATTTTTTAAAAAAATAAATAATTTTCTGTTGTGCTACATGATGCCATACAAGATTACAAATTGGGAAGACTATGCTTTTTCAACTTCAGTGCAATATTTTTTAACTTCAACAAAGATCGAAAACACAGTTCTATTGGCCTACAAGCTCGGAAATCCAAGTGATTGAGTCGTGGCGTTTTCTTTTCAAGCATTCTTCGGCTCTCATGTCGTATTTTACAAAAAAAAAAACTTTGTTTAATACAAAAGGAGATTTATTTTGGTTACTAATGAACAAAAGAAAAAAAAAAAAAAAGAAAGAGTAAAGAGGTACATATGAATAAGAGGGATGAAACTCTTATATAAGTGCATAATATCGCTATAATAATAAGTATAAAAGTATGTGTTTATAAATTAGAACAAAAAAAAAGAATGTGAATATAGTAGAAAATTTAAAAGATTGAATAAAATATATAAAAAAAAGAAGGATTCTTTTGGCTCTAAAGAAGTTAAACTTGTTTTAAAGCTGAAAAAGATATGTTTTAAATAGTAAGATCACGGCATAAAAAAGACAGAGTATTTTTGATAATCATTTTTATTTTTTGAGAGTAAAGAAAAAAAAGGTGGCAACGGAATGAATGTCTATTATGCTACACGTCTTGAGATTTCTATGAAAAGGTTAAAAAACAAGAGAAAAAGTATATTGTTACTGAGTACTTTTGAAAAAAAAAAAAAAAAAGTTGCAATGTTGAAATTGTAAAAAAAAAAAAATTACACTCCCAGCATTGACATTACAAAAGGAATCTCCATTCAATGTATTGTTTAAACTTGAATAAAAAAAAGGAGTGTTTTAAATTTGGGTTTTAAAAAAAAAGTACTTTAGAAATTTTTTCATTAAATAAAAGTGGACCAAATATGACGAAGGTGGAAAGCATCAAACAGAAATCTAAAATAAGATTCAAAGACCACAATACAAACGGCAAACTGATTTTATCTGTAACCAAATCTAGAATGAAACAAAGGTAAAAAAAAAAAAATTAAATTTAAAGATCTAAACACCGCTTTCATTTTTTTTTTGTTTTATTTATTTCACAAGTTTTTTTTTTTTTTTTTTAAAGCAGCAAGTTGATTTCATCCAACTCTATTTCACCACCAAAAGCCCAAGCGATACTCTCTTCAGTTATATTTTCTTTTTTGATGAAGTCAGGAACAGGCAACGAGCATTTTCTTTGTATACGAGGAAGAAATTGGATGCTGCTATTTCCAGTTCTTTGCCTCTTTGCCTTGTCACTTGCTATCTGATCATCCAACAGCTTAAAAAATTCGGTACACTGAATATTGGATAATTAGTTGATTACGCTTAAAGAGATATTAATCAGACTTACTGCAGGTGATCTGTACTTTGGTACGCGAACTTCAAAATAATCAACTGTTTCCTTACACAAGACAGACATGCGTTCCTTTTCAGTAAAAGAAGTTATTCTATCTGGATTTTGCTCCAGAAGAATTTCCTCCACCTTGTCGATTGTATCATTGTTGTACATGTCTTCTTCTTCAGACATGTATTGCTGTTGAAGCAAATACTCACAGTTTGGATAACTTTCGTAAACGCCTTGATCCTTGTACTGCTCGTATATAGCCTTACGAGCTCTTGTTTTCTAAAAAACAAAGTTAGTTATGCGATTACAATATTTTATGTGGCACTTACAGCGCTTCTACGGGTGACTTTTGCTGCTTTTCGTTTTCTTATGAATTCTTCAACTGGATCTTCCTCCTCACCCGTGGATATTCCCGCCTTCTTTGTATAATATTGGCGCTCGAGGTACTTGCGCAAATCGCGGTTGTTGGTATTTTTAAATGAATAATGGCTATTCACATAATCCTGCAGTAATTTAAATACTCTTTGATTTTCAGCAGACTTCAGAGGCTTTTCAAGAACATATTGAGATGTCTGGGGTAGGTTGTTGTAGTGATTTCTCACAGCATCCTATATTTCAGAGAAAAGCGATTAGTATATTTGTTTAAAATTGAATTTTAATGTTCTTACTTTGACAGCAGTAGCAATCGGCTTTGCGCCTTTGCCTGATTCTGCTTCAAGCTCATCGTATGCTTCTTTGAGCTTGCTGTATGCTACTTGCAAGGCCCGCTTTTCCTCTTGCTCTTTTCGAAGCATCTCTTTCAAACCATCATTTTCTTTTCTTAGCTCCATATAAATGGAAAAAGAAAGAGATACTTCATCAGTCTCCATGTCTTCGGCTTCACGCATTCGCTTCTGAACATGAGTCATGGGAGGAAAGCCAGGCCTAGGATAGGCAAAGCTATCAGGAATGGCATCGCTTGAAGCAAGCTCAGGAGCAACATCACGAGAAGGAACAGCGATTGGTTGCCCAACAAAGTTAGAGCCACGAGCATTGGCAGGAGCAGGGTTGAATTGAATACCACGATCAGACATATTGTTATAAGGGTAATTTGAAATAAAGATAAGTGAGCTTGGCATCAAAATTGAATCTTTCTTAAATATCATCGAGTTTACAATGAAACTCAGTCTTAGTATAGCAAAAAAAAAAAATATAAAAAGATTTCCTTTTCGAAATTTTGTTCCTTTTTTTTCTTTCTGTTCAGCAATTTCCTTTTTCAACATCGCTCCGGTTATCGCAAGGTAAGTAAAAAAAAAAAAAGAAAAAGAAAAAGAAAAAAAGAAAACTTTAGTTCTAACATGCTGTAGTAGACATTCATACATGTATCCATGGCTGCTGTAGTTCCTTTAGTTTGTATATCTGCTCAAAAGGTAAATACATTCATATCTTTCAGTAATCTTTATTAAAAGTAAAATTAGATTCCTTTAGTTCGTGGCTGAAGCTTTATGGATGTCTTGGCATCCTGTTTTGTTAGTAAAAGAGCTTTAAGGTAAATAAATCAAGTATATCATGGTTTACTTTTATTAATATTTTATTTTATACAATTTTAGATGCTTTGGCTTCTGTTGTTCCATGTTGTCTATAACCTCCTATAGCTTTGGATCCTTTTTACTACTGGCGCGCTTTTCTTTATGGGTTTTATTTACTACGCTCTTTTGTTTGCTGCTTCTATGGTCAAGGTAAGTGTATTTTCCTTTTTTTTTGCATCTACCGTTTAAATTTTTATATTTAATCGTTTCCATGGATCCCCTGCTCGCTTTCCCTCCTTCCCCTACCCTTTTGTAATACTGGAATGAACCAATAATATATAATCAATATGGCAATAAAGCCCAAAAATAAATGAATAAAACTACATTTTTGACCAATAATACCGTGTTTTAAGCCTATTTTATTTCCCAATATAAATCATCCAAAGCTAAATATAGCCATAATAAGCCAATAAGGAAGCATTGTTAAAGAGCAACAGACGAATAAGGAAGCATTAGGAAAAGGTAACAAGCCAATAAAGAAGTGGTATTAAAGAGAAACGCAAGCATGTAAGGTCCAATAGAAAGGCATCATGCTTGTGTTTCATCGTTAAAAGAATAATGAAGCGGCGCGTTGCCAAACAGTGATACTTGGTTATCGCACTGAAATAGTTAACATTCAACGTAAACTGGTTCAACTTGGCATACTGCAATAACGCTGCATTAAATATGATAAATCCCGATTAACTGAGGTATATCTGAGGGCTATCATACTTTGTAAATAACAATTATGTGCAGTGAGCCTGCTCCCTGTTCCTGTGGTCTTGACGATACTTCTCGTTCCCATCTCATGGTCTGTACCTTGGTTCCTTCTGCTCTTTGGTGCTGTCTGCCTGCTCCACCGCCAGACTATGTGGGTCACCACATAGACTATGTCTTGAACTTGCTTCCTGTCTCTGCTTTTGCTCGGTGTCCGCCTTTCTGGTCCGCTCTTTGTCAGATCCTCTGTCACTTTGACAAGATCTGTCATCCTGACATCGAGTACAACTCGTCTTCTCTGCCAGGTCAAGTCTGGATTGACAAGTCCTCTGCTGCTACTGTTCCATAATGACAAGCGCTCTGATCCACCCTCTGGC
Source organism: Rhizopus arrhizus (assembly GCA_024220505.1). Taxonomy (NCBI): domain Eukaryota; kingdom Fungi; phylum Mucoromycota; class Mucoromycetes; order Mucorales; family Rhizopodaceae; genus Rhizopus; species Rhizopus arrhizus. Next base: position 294,907 of record JAKZZE010000032.1, on the reverse strand, counting down.
TTCTACCTCCCACTGCCAAACCATTTTAGTGCACGATGCGGAGGAGACCATGGTGTTGACGAGTTGCTCAGTAGTTAGCGCTTCCATTGGCCTTTTCTCTTTCCTTTTTTTCGCTCTTGTGTGCTCTGCGAGTGTTTTTTGTTTCTTGTCTCTTCTCTTTTGTTTCTTGAGTATGACTATCATGATATTTATCGCTTGTCAATATACTCCTTATATATATTAATAAAAAAAAAAATTTTCGTCTATACTATCACGGCTTACACGTGAATGACAGTACCCGGAAATGTGAGATAATAAACTCGATTTGTGTGGCAAAATTTTTAGTTCTTTTTAAAGAAGTTCTGGATAACTAAACTAGTTCCTTTTTGGTGCAGTAATACTCGCCTTAAAGAGGTGAAGCTTTGGGTCGTCTTCTTTTTGGGTCTAGCTCAACTTGGTCATGGCCGAATGGAATGAGTAAAGTCAATGTGAAAGAAATTCGAGAAAATGAAAGATGTCTGTTGGTGACCTGGGGGGTCGGTAGCGAGTCGATGACGGGGTGTAAGAAATCTGGGTTTGATTTCGGTGTTGTCTCGGCGGAGCTTCAACAACATTGATCATTGCTCAAAGCGTAAATTTCTTTCCTTTGATTTACCATTTTTATTCTAGTATTTCCCTGACATGTTTGACGCTAAAATAGTTTATATTGTTCTAAATCTCCTTATGCCACAAAGTTTAGTTTATATTCACTCATTCCCATTTACATCATTTCCTTCAATTGTGTTATGTTTGATATCATTTGTTAATTTAGTTTATTTTCAACAATGTATAAAAGAATAACTTATGCGAATCAATAAACGATACCTTTTTTCGAAGGCCTAATTTTTTGTCTTTGGTTTTCTGTCTGGATAGACAGGGTTATTTTCTCTGGTGAACTGCTGTTTTCTTTGGTATTCCTAAAATCTAACAAACGAACACTTACCGGCTTCTTGGTTAACGGTTTTCCTTATTTCTTAACTACCCGCAAGTCCTTCACTTTCATAGTCTAAACTACCGCGTAATTCACATGAATTTTAACATATAAAAATTATAAGATCAAATACACAAAATTTTTGACCATTTTTTTCTCTCGTATTTCTTATAATTGTTGTATAATGGTAATAATGACTTAAGAAAAGATAAAAGCAAAGAACAAGAAACAGTTTGGATATTTTTGAGGCTTATCTTTATTTTAGTTTAAGCTAAAGTAAAAATTGTTGTATAATGGTAAAAGTAATTGAGGAAAAGATAGAAACAAAAATAAAGAAACAGTTTGTGTACTTTTTGAGACTGATCTTTATTTCAGTTTAAGTTAAAGTAAAAATTATTCTAATTGAAGACAGGTATTTATATCTTATTGAGTGAGTGGCTTGATATCTTCTATTGTAAGCGTTCTTCTAATATTCAGGTACTTTAGCAAGTGTCATCTGTAATTATGATTATGAAAACTTTTCATTTGTTCTTTTGTATGTCTGTCATAGATTATCTTTTATTCTGGGAATTCCTCACTGATTTGAATAAGGTTATTTTACGCGTTATTTCAATTATGTGAAAGATTAGCAATATTCCTGATATTGGATTGAATCTTGTTATTTTAGTTGATATTTCTTCTTATCAAAGAATTCTCATTAATACAAAACATATTCTAAAAGAATATGTTTAATTGGAATTGATTGTATGATCTTATTTAAATAAACTTATATTTTTATTTTATTTAATTATGATCTTGTATTAAGACTTATATTTATTGTCGTATCCCAACATACTTTAAACATGATTCATATTCAATTTATAAGAAATCAGAGTAGTGAATGCTTTACAAAGATTTATTACAGTCTTTTCCCTATTATTCGGTCATAACTAATTCCACTCCTTTAACTCAATACAAGTTGTTTTAATATAGCTCCTGATGCAATGAGACATAAATGAAAAAAAGATCTACTTAAATAATTATAAACAGTCCACTTGCATAACCAGGAACAGGTCTTCATACTAAAGTTTATTCATGCTAGATCTACAGCTATAATTAATTAAAGTATCTTGAAAAGGATTTAATTGAATCTTCATGAAAAGAATGTAAATACTAGATACAATAATATTAAATAAAAATATAACTTTTTTAAGTCTCGTTGAATTTTATAGTCTTTTTTATTCTTACGAGATAACACAATTAGTCATGGAAATATTTATCCTGAATGAGATATTATTATAACAATGATATTCAACCACGGAGCTGAAAGGCCCTTATATTTATCCATATCATCTTTTTTAATATTCCTATATCCAGAGTTGTCTGAAACCATCCCAATAACATACTGACAATACAAGCTAGAAACAGGCTACAAGAATAATTAGAAACAGTAATTATCGACTCTAATTCTTTATACATATCATGTCGATAGATACTCCCACTTTTTACATATAGAGGAAATGTAATCTTAGCTATATATTGGCTAAATAAAGCGATAACAAGTTTTAACAGTGTTTATCTTTGTTGCTATATTATATTCTATCTAAAACTCTTTTTCTAAATACATAAATTATTAAATAAATTCATCTCATTTTTTGGCTCTATTAAAACATTATTGTTTATTAACATTTTCTGTTAACAAAATACAAGCCCTGACATTATAACAACTTCTAAATTTCGAGCCATTCTTTGTTTTCCTTCTACCTGGTTTACATTTGATAGACCTTTTGTCATTATATATATGATGCTTAGCTTTTTATAACTTTGTAAAAGTCAATTGATTAAAATTATTATTTATTGTTAGCTTATAGCAAGCGCTTTGTAAACACAAGGTATAAGCTAAAGAAAATTCGCATTGAACAGATTATATAATAACCATTTATTTTTATATGTAGTATGACAGTCATTGATTGTTTGCTTAATGCACTTTTTTAAAAAATATACACACACATATTTTCATAAAATGAACAAATGCCTGTTGTTTTCATATGCTTTCTTTTTGGTTAATACGCTCTTCATCTCTTTAGTACCTGCTGATAAACCCTTTTTATAACTAAATATGGCTATATTCTATAATAGGTTTAATTGTTAAGAAATATGCTATACGAAAATACAGAATAAGTCTCACGATCTAAAAATAATGTGTCGTCTTAATTCTCTCTCTTGAGAGAAAATAGGTAAAAAAGAATGAAAAAAGAATAAAAAGAGTGTAGTTTAATATTTTTATTGCATGTTCTATTTTATTCGTTTTTCATAAGGAATAAAACCTAAGAGTGTTTATATGCCTCATTACTTTCGAAATAAAAATAGTGTGAGTGCGATGTGCTCATAAATGTTGTACATGGTTCCCGATTCATTTATTTGATTATTTGCATGATTTATTTATAATAACAAGTCTAAATTGCTCAGCTTATAATATTACCAATGCTACACCTAAAAGCTCAGCAAAGGTTCAAGCACCAAACTAAGATCTTTCAATTCTAATAATAGACATGCATGATTTGCAATAATCTTATCTTACAACATAAAAGAAAAAGAATATAAAAAATAACTAGAGTATAATAACTGTATTGTATAAGCGATAAACTATATCTGAGGAAATGCAAAAGAAAGATGTATTTAATATGGAAAAAGCAGCTTTGTATTCTATGATATTTATTAAATACATATTTCAATCGTGTGAAACAGCGTATACGCTGATCATCAGTTCTCTTTTAGTATGCAAAACTTTATTTTCTCTCCCATCACATAATCTTACATCATTTTTTTTTCTAAGGAAAAGTATAAATACTTGCCATAATTCTCATTTAAATGCTTATCAAACAAAAATGAAGTTTATAGTCGTATTTATGATGATGATGATGCTTGCCTTGAGTGTCTCTGCTCAAGACCATTGGATTTGCAGTTGCTTTAGACCTAAGTACGATTACGGATGTTGTGATGTTGTCAAAGGAAAAATGGATGATGGAAATGTATGCGAAATTCCTGGTCGTGGCCCTATTTATAAAAAGTATGAAGAATGCTGTACTTCTATTGGTGGAAAATACAAGTGTAAATAGTTTTTAAATAAAAAGCAATTGCACAGTATAATGTCTTTTTCTTTCTTTCTTTCTCGGCCTTTTTTTTAGAAGAAAAGCAAAGCACTAAATCATCTAGTATTGTTAAAGATTAAATTTATTTTTCTTTGTTAAGGTCTATACGAATCACGCTCTTTTTTCTGTCCTACAATCAGTGGACCCTTGAATTTTTAAAGGGTTCACTTGAGAATGGGCCTATACAAATGTATGCATTTTCATAATTGTAAATAATTCCCCTCTTCTATTTATACGTATCAAAACACACTATTTTTAATGTAAAAATGTATAAAGACATTATTATTGTATGTATTTTTTTATTCTATGCTAAACAGAAGAAGAAACTTACAGTAGATCTTCTTCTTCCACAATAGGAGATAATAAACCTGATGCGCTCTTTCTATCTAACCGATCCAACCTCAACGTATTTGGTAATGAACTATAAACCTTTTTAACCCATTCATTTTCCATTCTAAACATGACCCAAACCCATCTTCTAAAGACCTCCATTAATTCCAATAAAAAGATGGATGCATCCAGTTGTCGAATCAGGAGATGTGAAGAAAGTTTAAAACTCCAAGTGATTCTTAGTAAGAAATCGATAAACACAGCGAGTATATAATAAATGGGTTGTGAAAAATAAAGTTGACGACGGATGTGGACTGTTTGTGATTGAGTGTTGATGGTAATCAAATTCCAGTCCATTGATATATCCCACCAAAATGAATACATTGAATTAATAAATATGAAAATAACCCTACATGTATTATGCAATCAATATATCTTCATTTGTATGCTTTTTTTCACGTACCAAAATCGAAATACATGTATTTCATTTAAATACCACGAATTAGGCACTTGCCCTGACTCTAAAATATAAATATTTGCTTTCTTTTGGATGGCTGAGAAGATGATGACTGGTATTGAAGAAGCATACTTTAATGCATTATAAATGTGTCTCTGCTCTTTTGAATCTAAATATTCTGCAATACATTGCTTTAATCGAATCAAGTAAGGTAAACTGCAATAGTGTATGTTAGATCAACAAATAATAATAGGTAATACGCTATACAAACCATATTATAAAAGGCACAATAATATCTTTATAGTAAATATTATCCGTATTGTCCATAAAATAAGACAAAGGTTGGCCAGTCAACATGACACATGTCGCCATAAATGAATCACCAAATACATTGGATACACTTGTCAACATATCCGCTAATATAATATCTGAGAAAAATACAGGCGCATGTATTCCAGAAAGAAATGTTCTCTTCAACAATCTATTACGCATGTTAATTGTATATGAATAAATACTCTTTTGAAAAAAGGCCTACCTAATAAAACGTATGCGATCTTTTTTATAAAGTGATTCACCTGGCCAAAATAATAGTCCAAGTGCCAACACATAGGGTACCAAGGCAGTTGAAGGCGTGTATGAATAATAATAAATAAAGAGCCATGCTCCAGTGATGATGGACAGGATGCCAGAAAAATAGAAAATGGGAGTATATAAAGGAGAATGCTTTTCGTCTTGTTGAATTTGTAAAATAGAGTGTGAGTCAATGTTGCAGTTAGCCAAGATGCAAAGATCGAGTGCCCATCCCCAAAGACCTATTGAGAATAATACAATAGGTCTAAAAGTAATGGGTAAGAGGGTATCGTCCATTGATTTTAAAAAAAGAAGCCAAGAAAAAAGAAGATAGAAAAAGGAAATGAATTTTTTCTTTTTTAGGAGAACCCTGAATTTTATTTTTTTTTCCTTAACAAGCACCAATATCTTCTCTCATAAAGGCTTCAGATGAAGGCTCACGGCCAAGGAATGCCTTGAGAGAGTCCATGCCGTCCCTTTTTTATATAAAAGTTAAGTGTATGCTATCTAGAGTATATCGAAAATATTATATCTACCTGCTACTTCCTTTCTCAAGGATTTCTTTACGGTACAAGTAACCAGTTTCGGGAGAAAGGGTGTTCTTTTCAAATTTGCTATAGTACATGTCACTTGAAAATACCTTGGACCACAGGTAGCCATAGTAGCCAGCATCATATCCACCCATTAAATGGCTATACAGTACACGTCAAGATTACTTCCTTCTTTTCTTTAATTTTTCACTTACCCAAATGCGGCTTGTCCAAATGTATTCTATATGTAAACAGTAAACACCCTTTTCTATATCAAAATATATACTATTTTACCTCAGGAGCGTTAATTAACGTAATCTTTTTACGAAGATCATTATAAAGCTTGCTTGTATCAATATTTTCCTCTAAACAATGTTTAATATCTGCATACCTATCTTATATACTTTTTACCTTCAGATGTATGAAGTGTCATGTCATAGATACCAAAGAATAATTGACGCAAGTTAAGTATAGCAGCATCAACATTCTTGGCCTTTACAATACGTTGAATAATGTCATCTGAAATAGGTTCGCCTGTTTCAAAATGAGCACTAAGGTATTTAAGCGATTTAGGATCATAACACCAGTTTTCCAACATCTATTGAAAAAGTCAGTCACACACGTAATTTTATGAGGTCAGATTGATTTACTTGAGAGGGAGCTTCTACAAAGTCACCTTCAACAGAAGTACCATGGAATCTGGCATACTTTGTTCGACTACACAAATGATGCATAACGTGTCCTAATTCATGGAACAAGGTAACAACTTCATCGTGTTTCAATAACGAAGGCTTGTCAGCAGTACTACACATTAAAAGTTAATAATAACTCATCGATCAAAATCTTAATTTTACGGCTTAGTGAAGTTAGCAACCATGGCAGCAATAGGAGCAATACGTTCACTATTTTGTGCAATATAAGAAGGCTGGATAGGAAAGCAAGCAGCATGAGGATCTATACAAAAGGTAATAAGTTTTTTTTTGTGTATAAAGAGGGTTGAGAACTGTTTACATTTATTATCGCGAGGGAACAAATCAAGGTACATGTAACCAGAGAAGCTCTTGTCTTCAACTGCATCCCAGCATTCGTATAATTGAACATCTGGGTGCCAAACAACTGCCTTTTCAGCAGGCACCTTGACAAAATGAAGACCCAAGACCTTTTCATAAATGTCCAACATTTCTAGACTAAGGTAAATATCACGTGTTTTGTCGTATAGAATGAGGTACTTACTTTTAATGGTACTTTCCAAGCTAAAGTATTTTTTGATTTCTTCTTGATCTACAGCATATTCAGTGCCAAGTAACATGCGTTCATAATAACTTGTGTCCCAGCTATTAAGCTCTCCATCATATTCTTCCCCACGATCTTTTTTCTCATTCTAAAATATCTATGTGAGCCTTCACTCTTTTTCAATAAATGGGCCAACTTACCTTCTTGAGTTGCTTGAGGCGTTCGATTTCTTTTTCACCAGGTGCTTGCAACTTTTTAACCAAGTCATTCAAAAACTACATTATATAATTAAAAACTCCCTTTTTAATATAATGAATGAGTGCTTACAATATCGACGGCTTCTACTGTCTTTGCCATCTTGATGTCAAGATTAAAGGCAGCATGGTTTTTAAAGCCCAGCAGTTTAGCAGCTTGTTTACGAAGCTTGATGGCTTGTTCCAATAAAACAACGTTTTCTGGGTTACGAGAATTATAGGCAATGGTGTAAAGCTTTCTCGTGTTTTCATTTTTACACAACTTGATGACTATGCATCAAACATTAGAGAATTTCTTTAAAAGGAAATATAGAACAAACCTGGAAAATAGTCTATATAAAACATGTAGGTACAACATCGCGTTGAGTTTCACAATATGCAAAATAAGAAGAAAATTGACTTACCAGGATACCTATCAAGAAGATAAATTTAAGAAAATGTATAAATGTTTTCTTTAGACAAACTTACTTCATTGTTAAAATATATTTAGTAACGCCATCTTCTTCTGTCTGTTGTAATCCACCTGGTAGGATACATGTAATTAGGAGAACGCTGGCGCTTTTTCTATCGTTAGTTACCTAAAAAGTCATTGTCGAGTCCTTCTAATTCATCCTATTAAAATTTTTTTAGACCTAGAAAAAAATTGAAAGTTCATTGTAATGTTACTTTTGTAAACTTAATAGCTACAGAAAAAAGTGTTTTCTGAATTAATAAACGAGAAGGAACCCCAATATTTTTTAGAACTTACTGCTACTCTCACGAGCCCAATTCTTGTTAAACTCGATACAAACTTCACTTAGACGTTTACGCAGCTCTTTCAACTCATCTCGCTTTTCTTGAGGAAGATGAAGACCGTTACGACGGAAGGATTGTTCTATCTTTTCAAGCAAACGAGCATCTTCAGGATCCAAAGTGCTCAAGTCAGTTTTGGCAATATAGCCTTGAACGACAGTATAAATATCGTGACGCATGCTTTGTTCAATGTAGAATTGATCAACCTTGGTCTCTGCTGCAACAGAGGCTTCACGAATAGCCGCGTCAGGAGAAATTTGAGAAAGAGAACTTACCAACTGAGTCTTGCCTATACAAAGTATAAGCATTTACAATAAAAAATACGTCTTTTGTTTACCAGCCAATTCGTTTGAAACACGGGCTAAAGGAACAACAATGTTTTCATAGGTCTGTTCTTCAGGTTTTAAGGAAGCAATTTGGTCATTGACAGCAAGCTCGGTAGCAATAATCTCTTCTGTAATTTGGGCTACTTGTTCAGCCGTGATGCTGAAGTCAAGAGAAGGAGGAGGAGCAACTTTAGCCATATTTAGTAATAAAATAAAATAAAAAACAAAAGAAAAAGAAAAAAAAAATGAAACGCCTTCGCTATTTATATTTTCCCCATAAAGTTCGAACGCGCGTAACAAAATAAGCAAATTTCATTGGCAATAGTGTGTGTGCTTTTTTTTTTCTTTCTTTTTTTTGCTATTTTCCCTTTTTTTCAATATGAAAGACAATACTTGAAGAGATGGTTCTAAATTACATTGTATATATTTTTTATTCTACTACTACTTGTTCTTGCAGAGATAATTCACTTGTCTTTACCAAGAACTTTTCATTTGCTAAACGATCACGCTCTCTTTCTGCTTCTTCGCGATCAAATTCTGCAATATCGAAAGCATCTTCTTCGTCTTCATAAGCTTGTGCAAGAGTAGGGTTGAAATCGAATAGATCTCTACCAGACATACCCTGTGATCGGCCAGCCTTCATACGAGTTTCCTTTTGTTTACGAGCAGCTGATTCCTCAGCTTCCTTCTTGTTCACTCGAGTCTTTTTCCACTGTTGGAAGGATTCAAGAGTAACGGGTGTCAAGTTGGGTCCCAATTTATGACGCTGGATCATACCATTAGCCTTTACTTTTTCGATCAACATGATGAATATTTACCTCGATTTCTAAAAAGTCTTCAAGAGAGATTTCTTCCTTGTCATCTTCTTTGGATTGCTTTGATTTTAATACAAATCCAGGAGGAAGAGCGTGTTTGTATTTACAATTGGTACCACCATTAGGACATTCCCAGAACCAACCGTACTTATTTGTTTCGATGGCTTCCAAGAAGTACTTACAAACAATATCTGTAGGAGGTTGTTTTCCAGACTTGCTGTTGACAACTTCTTCTAATTTCTTTTGATCCCACTTATCCATTGTATCTAGTTCACAAGGTGAGTACACCACTATACTTTATGACCGTGTACTTACCTTCAGCTCTATCATCTGTATACAAGTCTTTCTTTTCAACCTTACGTCCCACATTCAAATCGTGAGAGAATTTACACTTGGAACCCTTTTCACAGTGTCCATTCTTGAAGTAAATACACAAGACTGTCTTGGGGTCGGTTCCAAAGGGAACCTTTTGGGGTACTTGTACAGGTTGAAAGAGTTCTGCAAATTCATCACGCTTCTTCTTTTCAAGTGCCTTTTTGTCTTCCAGTTCCTTTTTAGCCTACATATCACAATATTAGTGACATCTCTTTTTTTTTTTTAGCTGTGTCTATTATTTATACATTGGAGGCTGCATTGCTTTTGGCTTGACTTTGAACTTGCTGAATATATCTTTGAACCTTGGCTGACTTGTTTTTATTCTTCATACCAAAGGTCTTGTCTTCAGCAGCCTTTTGCTTCTTTTGTTTCTCAGACTTGGTTTGTTGCTTTTTAGGTGGCATGATGATTTGCTGTGAAGTAAAAAAAAAAAAAAAAAGAATTTTTTAACGAGAGACACTAAAAATCATTTAAGGCTGTGACTGCGGCTTCAAAGTTTTTCATTTTGTGATAAAATGCAATTCTTAGGATTAACTCGAAGCAAAGAAAAGGTTACAAGATAGCTCAATTGTTCGTGACGTAATAAGACCCAGTTATTTTCTTCTTTCTATCATCGAAACTGGAAATCCTATTTTAATAAAGCTTGATGTTCATTTTCCTTAAAAAAAGATCAAATGCTACTACACTTGATATTTTTAAACGTTTCAATAGCATATGTCTTTTTCATATTGAACAAGGACTATCTATTCCAAAGCAAAGATCGAAATTCTCATAGAAAATAAGATCAAGAATAAAGAAAAGTGTGCTTCTGCTGTCTGATAGAGTTGAATAAAACTACGGATTTGATCAAGATGATAAAAGTTTGGGATCAAAAGTTTGAAATAGAATTTTGTAATAATCGAAAACTAGATTTTGTAATGTAAAATGATTAAATGTTTTGAATGCCAAGTCACTAGGTATTTTGTAGTTTGGTAGAATTGGGATATAAACTCTAAAGAGCAACAAGAATAGTGGGGAATGAAATTGTTTAATGTAAATAAACGCCAAATATTGTGAAGTAACCAGTCTATTATACTTGGTAGAGATGGGCTCTTTCGCACATTTGTATGTTACACAAATGTCCAACCAATCACAACCCGCCTCCTACGGGAGATCAAGACAAACATACCAAGGCAGATCTCTCTATTTCTACCACACCGACCACATCAGCGAGCATTTGACAGACATTCAGGGCATACTCTAAATTTACTAAGAGTCAAGTTATTACAGCTTTTTAAAACAAAGAAGCCAAAGCAGCCTCTCGTCAAAAACGCAATGAACGATTATGGATCCAGTCCACAGAAAAAAATAGTGCTGTCTTTGACCTACAATCAACAAACGTCACAATAGATGCATTTTTAGCGGCCTTATCCATTCAATATCCTGAAGCAATCGGTGGCGTAGATACACAGTAAGGCTCAATAAGGGGAACTGTCGAAGCTTTTGACACCATCGCAGCACGAGACAAAGCATGCACAGTTGGCATTACTTTGGAGAACTTCACTTTTTTTGGAACAGCCACTCTTTCGTCTGAGAGTAACGTTTACAGAGTATCTTTGGATAAATTGCCTATCCTTCGACCATCCGAACTTAGTCCACTCCTCTAGGAGGTTTTCAGCCAGTATCGCAAAGCCTTGCATGTTGGCCTTTACTTGGATCCTAAAACGAAGTTATTTTTTTTGTAAAGGAGTATATTATGTTGGATGTAGCTGACAACGATTCCAATGTCTATCGTTCACTAACACATGAGATTTCGCTTGACCATCATCGTGTCATTATAGCCGCATGGAGGGGTATGGAGAAACATTGATTCTATTGCCACAAACCTGGCCATACTAAGTCCGGATGTCAACGACTTCAACGCCAAGAGATTAAAAGCTGCTATGCCTGCAAGAGTCTCGAACATCTTATTAAGGATTGTCCTAAGATTGGATCATCCAATGTAGGGGAGAAAAGAGCAAGAACTGAATCTCATATGAGTCCTACCACTATCGCCCAGTCAGTGCTTACCAGTCAACTCGACGATTCTAACGGCTCGAAAACCGAGGAAATCAATCTCACTACCTCTGCATCAAAGTATACTACGATTGATCCTGTGATCTCTAATGCTGGAGGGTCCATCTCTACCAATCCTTCTCTAGAACAGAGGGTCGATAACTACAGTGATATCGAAATTGATGACATAGACGATTCAGATTATGTGCCACCGGAGGAGTCTGAAGGAAGCAGTGACGATAATCAAGATGAAAAAGAAGCTGACAAAATGCTAATTGATAGCCAAGAGGTTGAGGATTTAAAAAGTGAGGAAAATAATCAAGCGGGTTTTGCGCAACATCCACGAGAGGGTGCTGTAGTTGCCCATTCGTCTTCGGACGATAGTGGCAACATCTCTGAACCTTTACTATGAGTATGAGAGAGATAGCTCTCATGTTTCATTCGTCTCACTTAATTGTCGAGATCTAAAAAAATATTAACTAATTCTGGTCGCTCTTTTCCTCAAATTTTACGCTCACTCCCTTACGATTTGCTTGCTCTACAAGAGACACATACTTCTACTGAACAACTAAAAAATGGTTTTGATATGATCTTACAAGCTTCAGCTAGCAACTGGACCCATTACTGTGGTCTGATTTCCTTCAATCCTTCCCTGTCACTCCTTCCACTATGGTCCTCTATCGATGGGCGAATTTTGGCAACCACAGTTATGCACAACGCCAACCTATTTGAACCACTTACTATATATGTTATATATGCTCCTGCCACTAGTGCAACACGTCTTAATTCCTTATGTGACTCCAACAGACTGCTTCAGTTTCATAGGGCACCAGAAGATCGTTGCATTCTTATAGGCGACTTTAATCACAATATACACAAACCTCTCAGAACTGATCGTGCTGTAGAATGACAACACTTGATTCATCGTTTCTGGAATGATCCTTTTTGTTCCGTTCAAGGATATCGTAACATGCCTACATTCCGTAATATTTCTACTATTGGTTTTTTGTTAGTTACTAATGATCTCAAATATGATGTCTCTCAACCTGCTGTCCAATATGTCCCACACTATGATCACTCAGCTGTCTCTATCAATCTACTTTTTGGAACACAACGGTCTGGTCTAGGTATATGGCGGTGCAATCCTTACCTTGTCTGTGGTGTACTGTGCCTCTGGAGAACTCATTGGAAACATATTTTTGATGGAACGACCTTTTGGCCAAATGAGGCAGCTGCTAGAGCTACTGTAGTCCTTCGCAGAATACATCAAGTAAATTTGTATCAGAAAAAATTTAAAGACAATAATCAGACAACACATTAATTCTACACTTCTATTCTACATATTTAAATGTTTTCTTACAGTGTACGTCTAAAGGCGGCACTTGAATAAAATCCTCATACAAATATACAAGAGACGTAATGAATACTGTTAAAGAGTTTTGACTTGCTAAAAGCCATAAGGTAAAAATCAAGGATTGTTTGAATATAAGTATATGAAAGCAAGAAGGAAATAGAATAATTTACAAGCTGGTTCAGTTGAAGTAAATGAATAAAGTTACAAAAAGTAAATAAGGTCGGTAAAGTATATAAAATTAGAAGCTGCTTGATTTGCAAGAGTTAATTAACTCCATTTGGTATGATTTTTTTCATTGTAAACAAAAGAAATATGATAAAATCAGTTTACTTGAGATGGAAATCAAATGAGTATATATCAATTATATAAACCAAACAATCTTCTTAACTATAATAAAATACAAATAGAATAAATTACTAGTTCAAGTCATCATCTAAAGAAGTACTAGTAGTAGGCGTAGAAGGCTAATGATAATAATAATGAGTATACAGTGTGTATGAATTATGTTTATAGACTTACAATGGTAGTACTTAAGATTTGTGACTTTAGTTCATCTACAGTGAATAAACAATAAGTATTTTATAACATTAAAATTAAAACTACTCTACCAAATTTAGCTTCGCTAAGAGGTGAGAAACGAATCATGTTATCATCAGGTACATGTTCAAATAAGAATGATTCTGTAATAGAGAGTTGTGCACATTGCTGAGCTAATTTATGAAAGATAGGTTTATCTGTGCGATACCTATTTGATTGATATTAGAACTAATGCAAAGTACATAATAGAGTAATTACAATCTATAAGATTCCTTATTTAAACAATATTTTTCATTTAATCCGTCCAATACAACCTTTTTAAACATATTCTTTAAATAATGAAGTACATGAAATAAATAATCTTGATATGGTCTCCATTTAGGAAATTGCTGTGATATGTTAACATGGCCGTGATCATCAACTAATGGATGAAATACATCTTTAAAGAAAGTAACGGATGGTTGACTGTTGGGATAATCTTTTGGTATATTCAATTGAAATCTAAATGCGCCTGATCGATAATATCCTTTATGTACAAATAACACTCCATGCCACACTATACTTGATTGATTAATAACAGTAAGTTCTTAATAGAATAACTTACCATATAGGTCATTGGTGGATGGCATCACATAAACACCCAAAGGACAATGGTTTTGATTCTTTAAATTTATACTAAATAAATAGTGTAAGTTGCTGTTACTGCAATTGTTGTCAATAAAGCATAATTACAATTCAGTCATAATTTCATAGCGTGCAAAGTGTTCTGAAGTAAGTTTATTTGGTATAGTGGGCTGACCCGAATATTCTTCTTCTTCTTCTTCTTCTAATTCTTCATCATCTAATATAATTTGTCTATTTGTTTCAATGTTGGAGGTTCTTTTTCCTAATCTACTCAATGTTTTTGTAATAGAGCTAACTGAGGTTCTTTTCGATAAAAGACTACTTGATCTTCTTGGTGGATCTATAGAAGGTATCTGCTACTGTGTTATTAGATTATAAATAAACAATTTATTCTCTTACTTTATTATTATTCATGAAAGAAAAAGAATTGAAACTCAATTTTTTTTCTCTCTTTCCATTTTAATAAATAGCGATCTTTGATAAAAAAAGAAATATAAAGTGAATCATAACAATAATGTATTAAATACAATCATCTTTTTTTGTATAATCATTAACTCTCCCCTTATTCTCTTGTCCTTTTTTTTTGTATAAAACACAGGTTCTTTCTTTATACTGACTGGTTAACAATAAATTGAACTGCTCCTGAATAAAAAACAAAAACCTTTTTTTTTTTTTTTTCTTTTTCTTTTTCTTTCTATTTTTATTTTTTCTATTTTTAAAGAAAATATATATTTCGATGGATACACCACCTTTTGACCCATCAGATTATTCTTATGTTATTGGCATAGGTTTGTATTTTACAAGCAACGAATGATACAGAGTACTTATATTATTAATAGATTTTGGAACTACTTTTTCTGGTTGTTGTTATGCTTTTTCAAAAGATGGAAATGATGAAATCATTGATATCACAAAATGGTTAGCACAATATATAAAATTATAGCCTTTTTTATTATTAATACATCTTGATAGGCCAAAGCAACAAAATGTGTATCCGAAAACACCCACCCTTTCACTTTACCGCAACGGCTCCACCAAGTTAGTTGCCTGGGGCCAAGAAGCCAAAAAGACAGCCATGAAAAGAAACAATAATGACCAACTGCTCAGTCGATTCAAACTTCAATTAGATGAGAACCTCAATCTAGCGCCATTACCCAACGGTCTCACTGCCCTGGAGGCCATCACCGACTACCTCGAAGCATTCCATACTCACGTCTGCAAGGACCTTCAAAGAGGATTTGCCAACAACTATGATCAAAGCAAGTTTCGATACTGTCTCACTGTACCCGCGATGTGGAGTGATCAGGCCAAGGCCACTATGAGAGAGGCAGCAATTCGAGCCAATATCATCAATCGGTGGGACCATCCAAGTCGATTGATGCTCATTAGTGAGCCTGAAGCAGCCGCTCTTTATTGTGAGAAGAAGTGTGATCAATTCAACTTGGGCCATGGCCAACGGTTTTTGATCTGTGATGCTGGTGGAGGAACAGTAGATCTGATTGTATTTGAGATTGATGATTCGGGTGAAAAAAGAGCATTGAAAGAGGTCACAAAGGGTTCGGGTGATTCGTGTGGTTCAACATTTTTAGATGTGAGAATGAGAGAATATTTAAAGGACAGATTTTATCATCACGGCAAGATTAGTGATACAGCTATGGAGTCAATGATGGAAACATTTATTGACACAATTAAAGTAAAAAAAAAAAAAAGGAGGATAATAAAGAGAGACCCCTAATCTAATCTCTCCTTATTTATTTAGCCTGAATTTGATGGTGATGAGGATCAATATTTAGCGTTACCAGCAGCATTAGGTATTGAAGGTGCTGATGATCCAGATGCTGGTATTGAGGATGGTACCCTTCATATCCCTTGCCACGAGTTACGTCAACGCGTTTTTGAACCTGTTATCAATCAAGTTATTGACTTGATTGAAGAACAAGTACAACAGTCCAAGACCAAGCTGGATGCTATTTTCTTGGTAGGCGGCTTTGGTCAATCCACTTACCTTTATCGACGTGTTCTTGCCGAATTTCAATCACGCGTAGGATTCATTGGTGTGCCACCTCGTGGTGAACTAGCCGTGGTACGTGGTGCGGTCTATTTTGGTTTGAACCCTCGTATGGTGACCGAACGTGTCTCTAGACGTACTTATGGCTTGGAGACCCGTATGGTCTTTGATCCTCATCATGATCCACCTGAACAGTGTATCAAGGGAGATGGCAATCGGTTGTTTTGTAAACAGAGATTTAGTGTTTATGTGCAAAAGGGACAAGCTATTAACGCAGATTATTGTGTATCTAAGAATTTTATGATTGCTTATCCAAATGATACCGACACCGGTACGTTTAATATGATTTAATACATAAAAGCGCTAATAGTTTAATTAGATTTGTTTGCTTATGACGGAGATGAGCCTATTCCTCGATTGACTACCCATCCACAAGTATTTAAAGTAGCTAGATTCCCCATCAAGATGCCTAAATTCTCTGACCTTCAAAAGGGTCAACCGGTTTTCATGACCATTAAGATGTACTTTGGTCAAACAGAAATCAAGATTGAGGCACAAATACGTGATCGCAAATTCACGTTTACATCCGCCTTTGAAACGGTTGAAAGAGAAATGTTACCTTCCCTTAATACACTATCGATCAAGTCTGATGAGACTTCGTTTTACCAAGGTACGGATACCTCAGGATCCAATCTGTCCTCTCGTCCACCTTCTTTTCGTGATTTAGGCCATTATCCCTCACCTAAAAAGGAAGAGGAAACATTTAATGATAATGATTCTAGACATTCTTCAACATTTAACAACAGCAGTTCAAGAAAGATATTTGGTATCAAGTTTGGAAAGAAACGATAAAAAAAATACATTGCATTTAACAGTAATCATAACCTCTTTTTAATTAAAACTTATTATCCCTCCTCGTATAAGGAGACTTTGTTATTTTTATACTGCACATTCCCCTTTAGTAATCTGGGTAGTAAACAGCTTATATACTTTTTACCCTATCTCTAAATGTCCGTCTTTTATAAGTGAATTTGATCAAGAGAGATATTTTGAATTGTTTAATAAAAAAGTTCAAACATGTCTTTTAAAATAATGGCGATAGAAGTTCTACATCATTTACTGTTTGATCCACAGCTGAATGAAACCAAGTACCAATAAAAATGGCGAATAATAGAATTAAAAGGTTGTTGCAGTGCAAAATTATAGTATGCATAAGGAAGATACTGTTCATTTATCTACAGCCAAGTGACATCATTCTCAGCACTCGTTCAACAAGAGCGAAGATAAAAGTGAATACATAAAAAAGATAATGCAAGAAATAGTTATACAATGATAGAGAATTATCTAGTATTTTATTAATTTAAGACTTTTCTTTTCTTTGGTAAATATGATGGCATACTGAGCTTTTCTATTGAAAGAAAAAAAGGTCTTACTTACAGTGCTAAATGAAACTGTTTAAATAAGCTTGTGTTAGACTTACGGTACCTTTATACCATACAGGTATTACTGATACAGCAATGACAATCCTAGAGAATACGATCTTAACCAAAGAATGATATACTCTAAAGATAGCCGAGTTTGAAGTTGCTAATTCGTGATCCAGAGTTGATTTGAAAGATCTTTACAAGTGACATATAGGGGATGAGCCTGTTTTGACAATGCCAAACATTTTGCATTCGTGACACTTTGATACGATATCCTGAATAGCTTGACGTAAATTAGTCCAGTGGAGATTATCACCATGAATGGTTTGTTCTATGGCTTTAATTCCGTAATGACCTAATAAGTGTATCTTTAATCTTATATCTTTTCTTTCTTTAGGAGAAGGTGTGATATAATCTTCATATTGCAAAGCGCGATGCAATAAGGGTTTTGATGATGATGATGATGGTGTTGCAGAAGTGACTGCATATGTTTGTATTTCATAACAGATTTTACTTTAAAATTTGGTTTCCTTTTTTTTTTTTTTCTTTTGCCACGGATATTGTATATGGCAACATTATTGACATTATTACCCCCCTCCAGTTTATTGTCATCTAGAAATAAATGACTAAGTGCGAGTTGTCAAGATAAAATGACGGCTATATATACATTTGTTATATCTCTCAAATATGAATACAGTTGCTTACAACTCTTGTTTGTTGGTATGATAGTAACGTTTAATAGGAGGAAGAGATCTTGCAACAAGGCGTTATATTTGATTTCTTGATTGATGGCTTGATAAACGACACTACGGATACCATAAGTACTAGCACTCGTTGCAACATAGAATGGGTACTTAAGGTTAGGAATATGAATGACCAGAGCATTCACCAAGATGTCCTTTATATTACGAAAACTTCAGTAGTAAGACGTTTCAACGCTTTGCAAACGTACTCAACACGCTGACTCATATAACCGGAGCTGAAGACACATAAATCATCAATATAGAGTGCAATGTAAGGAAGGTCTGCTAACAAATTTGTAAGAACACGCTGTACAACGTTATTGGTACTTGTTAAGCCAAAAGAACAATGACAAAGTTGATACTGCACACCAGTAAATGAATGAGCAAACGTGGTTTTAGACCTATCAGATCCTTGGATAAGAAAACGATGGAAGCATGTTCGTATGTCAAAAGTGGTAAATACAGCAACAGAACCTATACGTTGATGAAGATTACTGATTAGAGGTAAAGGCATTCTATCAACATTCTTCACAAGTTGGTTAAGCAGACGTGGATCAACAACTGCTCTTCTCTTAGTGTATAATCCGTTGACATCCTTTTTTCCAACAAGAAAAATAGGGTTATTGAAGCGAGTATTGGAAGGAGCAGGCTCAATGACACAATCATCCAACCAAGTTTGAATTTGGTCTTCCATGATCTTTCTATTAGCTATAGCAATACCAGGTTGTCTTCGATAAGCAAAGGCATTGGACTCAGTATCAAGAGTGATGATAGCACCAGGTAAATTGCAATGAGAAGACATAAGGATACTTGTATTGGCATCTAACAAAGGTTGAATAGTGCTCATCAAATGATGTCTATCCTGCATAGTGCCAACAGGAGCTTCATTTGGCTTATAGTCATCAGGGTTAATTGGATCAGGTATTTTAGGAATATTAGAACTTAACCAGGAAGTAGCTACTCTTGTTGAACCTATTCTTAGTTTAGGTAAAATGCCAAGTCCTAAATAAATGGGAACATCACTGCTACATTCAAACACTTTGAATTCATGTGACAAACGGATTTGGTTGTAATGAACAGTAAGATATGTTATGATGAACAGTAAGATTTGTTATACCTAATCGGCTTACAGTACTTGAACTATTATGTCCTAACTTGATCGAACCTTGATTATGTATTGGAATTAAACCAAGTGCCGAACAGAACGAAGGAGACGCACACGAAAAAGACGAATCGATATCAATCATGACCCATGTTTTGATGTGCTCTATAATAATAAGAACATAAAGCATAATAGTGTTTGAAGGCGCTTTGGAAAAGATGTGATGTATAATGTACTTACAGGTTTGAGCAACTTCAGTCACAGTGGAGGCTTCTACAACATCAGTGACCATATCATCCGACGAATTGGAAACAGGAAC
>JAKZZE010000032.1:7500-270000 GCA_024220505.1 Rhizopus arrhizus | reverse complement strand
GAAAATCACACACATTTTAGGCCATCACTGTACTAAAACAGCGATGCGACCCATCACCACATAAACAAATGTTATGTGTGGGTTTGTAATGATACTGAAGCAGGCGTACTCTATAGAAAAACCATAGAGTGCAAGCTGCGTTCAAAGACTCGATGATTCACTGAATATGCAATTCACACCAGTTATCGCACTTTGCTACGTTCTTCATCGATGCGAGAACCAAGAGATCCATTGTTAAAAGTTGTTTACGCATTAACCTTTTTATCATACTGAACTTCCAAGTTTATCATAAAGGGTTACCTCTCTCTCTATCTCTCTCTCTCTGAAGCATCAGCTCTAGAAAACCAGAGATGGCTTCGATCAAACCCCAAGCAGGCCTTACCCTTAAATCGACCATGCCTGAGTCTCTTCAGCCTAGTTTTCACAGTATGTATGTGCGGAAATGCGTATGTAGCAACGTTTGTTTGCACTTGCTATAGAGGCTCCTCCCTTTTCCCTTTCTCCTACTTCAACAGCAACAAATGAATAATATACACTATCCCAGCACGATAAGGTCTTAGAGACATGTCCGAACCATCTTCCCAAAAGGCCATAGCCTCTCTATTTCATCAGTATAGAGCATGTGCAACTTTTATTCCCTCGTCACTATGGCATCGTGTGTCTATTATTACCCAAAGCCATCTACGTAGACCCATGATTGTTACATATCCTAGCTCTTAAGGGATTCGATATACCCTTGGTAAAAGAGAAACTACAGATTGGGCAATATTCTGTATCTGCATTTCTAAGGAGTATCCCACATCGCAATATATATTTACTGTTTGTCCTTTATCCCTTTGAAGAAAAGCATCATACTATACTTTCGCCCCTCATGAACCCTTCATCAGGTATGCCAAAGTGCATAGTCTCTGTTGTCATCATTTGAAGGGTCGCTGGTAAAGATTTCAAAACCGTCGCCGCTTAGAGGGGGTACTAAATTTTCACTTGCTCCGCCCTCTATAAGGCCCAATAGGGCCTCGCCGAATATATATTATGTATTTTGTAGTAAAATCATCTGTCCAGAAATTATTTAAAAAAACACAGAAAAACCATGTTTTTTTAAAATAACTCACCCCAATTTTGATATTTGGCAACGAACAATATGGTTCCTAGTAGCAAAAAAAATCGCTGAATCTTTTGGTGTATTTGGTTTATCGTTCTCTTTAGTTTTCATGTAGTTATTAATAGTTGAAGTTGTGAATCTGGGAATTAACTTCATTCTCCGATTATTGCTGCAGCTCTGGTCAAAATTTCCCCCCAAGGCTAGGGCTCAGCAGCCGATACAATCCAAAATTTCTGGCTGAAGACCCTATGGCTGGTATAATATATTCAGTCAATATTTTGTGGAGATTTAAAAATCTATACTTTTTTTTTAAAAAAAAGAAACAATTATACTATTACCTAGAAAAAACCAACTTTTTGGTTTAGAATGGACCAAACACTCTTTTTAATGAAAGAATAAATACATATTTTGTAAGCAGCATAAATAATAGTCAAGATCTTGATTACCTAAAAAGAATCGAGTCATGAGTTTAGAGACTTGATGTATATCTTTATTTCTATGTTCTTTATTACCTTCCTATGGAACTGAGTTGTCGGCTCTTCTTATTATCAGAGTCAGTTTTTATATGTATAAAAGCACATTCAAACATAGACTTGTTGGATTTTTTTCTAATATTACATATCAAAGAGGACAAAAGAAGATGCTATAAAAGGAACAGGCAATAAAGGAAAGGAGAGAGAAAATGAAGTACGGTTGAGATTAAGCAGTCGACATTAACAACATTCTTCTAATCTGTAGTGTCCCCGACATTTCTGTTTTCTTGATTACTTTTCTATTTGTAAACCCAACAGTTATTATAAGGATTGTCTATTTGGAAAGCTTTTATTATTTACTCTGTTCTGTTTGGTTTTCTTTCCGGTTTACCTTTTTTTATTATTGTCATTCATTTGTTTAGAAAGTTAATTATGGTTGAATTGCGCGTATAAAAAAAGTTAAAGTAGTAGCCACTTCTCTCTGTTAAGCGTTATTCTTCTTCTAAGCGACATTCTTTTATTATGAGTGGTTGAGTAAGGGAAAGAAAAAGTAGAATATGTGAATGAAGGGAAAAAGAAGGTAAGGACAACAAAATAAGATTAATTAGGCAAATCGTGTAACATTTTCTTCCTCCCAATCATGTTTCACAGTCATAAATTGTCATGACGTCATACACTTTCTTATGAGCCTGAAGAGCAATTGAGTCATAAACACAATTAGATGAACCATTCTTTTTTATTTTACTTGTTTTCATTCATTTTATAGTTATCAGTACTATTTCTACTGTCATTATTATTATTATAATTTAAATAAAGGGATTGATTCTTGTCTTTAATGTAATCTTTGGGTCTTTACACGTTGAGCTATAAGGAAAGCAAGAGACATGAACTTTTATGGAATGTACTAAATTAGCTTTGCAAGCCAGCTGCGTACGAACTTCTCTTTGAAGGTCTTTATATAAAAAACAGACCGACAATTCAAATATCTTTTTATATGTCGTTACATTGTATCACTATAGTATATAAACAAAGTAATACAACCCTTGTAAGATATTAATAGATCCATTTCACAGTTACTGAGTGTACAATTCTATTCTCGGGGAGGGGGGAGAAAGAAAAAGGAAAAGAAAACTCAAGCCTTTTCTCTTCTTTTCTTTTTTTAATCCCAAAGAGAAAATCACCATTGTTCATTACTGAACTTGGCGGTTCAAAAAAAGAAGAAAACAGCATACATATTCCTCGATAAACTGACTAAACCGAGAAACAGAGTTCTTTCTAAGCTTGAAGAATCACAACAGTAACAACAAGAATAGAAAAACTGCAAGTTGCAGCATTTGGAACTAGAATTCTACTGTCCACACATTTACTGCACACATTTATTTTATTCAATACTTTCTTTTTTATATAGAACTTGGAAAAGTAGCCTCAAGTTGACCTGCTTGCATACCTTGAAAAAAAGAAAAAAGGAGAAAGGATCTCTCTGTTTATAGATAGTGTAAGGATATCAACCAAGATAGAGGAGTGAAAAAAGCAGTAAAGTGATGAGCGTTTTGTCTTTGTGGATTAATTCTTATAGAAAATGGGTCAAACATAATGAGTCTTGTATCTTTTACATTTATAGTGAGTAAAGATATGAATGAAAGGAGATCGTGTAAGTATATTGAAGATCAAATGTATGTTCAAACATGTAGTAAGCAATACATAGGAAAAGACAGCTAATAGAAAGTAATGATCACAAAAAGAAAGAAAGAGAGAGATTGAAAGGTCGAGGTTTGTTATAGTAGATTATGTGTATGATAATACGGAAGAGAAGGAGAGAGAGAGAGAGAGAGAAAGAGAGAGAGAGAAGAAAAATCACTAGTAAACTATATAATGTAGTAACTTAGGTATTCTTTAAAAAAAGAAAAGATGCTTTATTTTACAATACTTTAATTTTTTTACACCTCTGCTCATGATATATAATATACATATGATTGCAAGAGAAAATAAAAGTAAAGAAGTAGAAAAAATGCCCTAGGCAATTAAAGCAGCAACTGTGTCTTTAGTAAGGTATTTGCATTTGTTTAAGCATATAGCTTGAGCAGAATTTCTAAAAAAAGAAAAAAAAAAAAGGTACTCAAAGTACATTTGTCTATCCCAATTCTTCATCTGTGTTCTATCAACATCAATACACTACCTACTTTGCTTCGCTCTGCTTTTTCAATCAGTATGAACTAAGCATTATCTTTGCCTCCTTCTGGTTCGTCTGGTTCTTCTGATCTTAATACTCTGATTTTCTTTAGTCTTCTCCTTTGCCTTCCTCTTTATCTTTCTCATATCCTTTGCCCATGCCCATTAATATCCTGTTGTATGCTGTTGATAGTACATATACTAATTCTTGATTCTTGACTACAAGTAGAGTTCTCCAAATTATGCTCTGCTTAACTCACACGTTCCATCATTAATTCGCTTTCTATAAGTGCATCTTTATGACGTTGGTATTTCCTCTGTGGATAGACCTGTTTATCTCAGTTTGTAATTCAGTAGAGAAGACACCTCTGGCTTTGCAAGTATCTTGGAGGCTATGGCTTAATCTAATTGGATGAGTCTTGACTGTCAAAGGTATACTCTCTTGCTCTCCTATCGTCTGATCGCTGCCATTATTCGTTCCCTAAGCTTGAATATGACCTAGCCATTACATGGTTTACATGAAAGGATGATGACGTGCTTAATGACATTCAAGGCTGGTATCTATGTATGCTTTCGTTGGTGATCATCAAACTGTATCAAGAGGTGTGTTTCGGCTCATTTACAATCTATCATCAATGACATTCCGTGTTGATACCCTGGCTCTTGACTATCCTTCGCATACCCTTTCCTATGATTACGAGTATATTTTATCATCATCATATGTTATTTGTTCGCCTTATCTTTCTTTTACCAAACCATGTCTCACTTCCTTTAAGTACATTTGTGTTTTGGTTGGATTACAAGCTACTAGCATCTTTCTTTCTTTGCTGCTCTATTCTTCTTTTGGAACATGTTTGACAGTATATTATATTCATCATATTATAAGTACCGATTATTGTTTTAAGTAATTTGGTTAGAATAATGTATAGTAGCGGTATATGTCGTGCTATATCTTTCTCTGTATTTCTTTTAACCTTATGATGGATCTGAATAGGAAAAAGTTGGTAAACTCTGACGGTAAGACTTTTGATTTATGCTTCTTCTTCTTTTTTGTCTGTTTAATGTGCATTCCTAGTTCTGGTTGTTGAATTATTTCCAAGCTTGCTTTGCTATGAGAAAACGAATTTGAGGATATCACAGCTTATATAGCGCCATTCTCTTTTTTTTTTTTTAAGATTAAAGATTGCTTGTTCATTATTTATAGCCGACACAAGAAACTGTTTCAAACACTCCTAAGCTAATCTCGGTTGTAAAGTAAAATCCTGTGTATACATAAAAGAACATGGGATAAACACAAAAAGAAAAGAATAAAAAATAAAAATAAAAAAAAGGGAAAGAGAAAGAGAAAGGGAAGAAAAAAGAGATAATGTGTCACTCCATCAACTCAACATCAAAGGTAACCAAGTAAACACAAAGTCTCTTTCTCTCTTTTTCTTTCTCTTCCTCTTCTCTCCTCTTTTATTCATTTATTGATAGATCATTTGTTTAAAGCATCGTCTTGTATCAAGTCATGTACATACAATGACTAAACACTTGCAGCTGTCTTTTCCCATTTTCATCATCTTGTGTCACTTACCTCGACTTGACCTACTCTACACATATTCATCTCCTGAGCATCACTGTTCATTGTTGCATAGTCAACTACCAGATATACTTCTCTTATAGAGATTCCTTTAGCTATCGCTTTTGTTTTTGTTTCGATAGATAAAGAATTGGTGCTGTCATGACCTTATTTCCTCTTTATATTCATTATTTGTCTTCCATTGTCTATAACCATTGCTCTTTTTTTTTCTTTTTCTTTTTCCTTTTCTTTTTATATAAGTGTGTGCACATTGTTCGATATATCTTCTAGCATAGGCCATACATCCTATACAATATTGCAACTGAAGCAAAAGTAAAGGGTCATCATAGGGTTGACTATTGATACTGTTATTACTGCTTCCGTTTAGACTGTCTGTTTTGAAGCTATTATGTAAAGAGTGTCCTAACCATAGAGTGTGGTCAAACAGCTTTGTTAATTATTCCTCTTCTTTTTTTTTGCTATACACAGTTAATTTGGCAGACTTGCATCTCGTGGTGACAACCTCTCTCTTTTAGCTGACGAAATATTGTTGTTTATCCTTTTGTTATTCTTGTTATTGCATTATTTTTGGTAAGTTGTTAGTTACAAAGGTATATAAGGGAGGAGGGGAAAGGGAGTTTCTTCTAAAGAAATGTGTCGAATTAAAGAGCATGTTGTAATTACTAACGTTGCGCCTTGAGTTGATGTTTTTTTTTATGTTGAAAAAGGGAGACAGCTATCTTTTTTTGTTTCGTTGGTATTTACTTCAGAGAGTTGTAATGCTGCTTTAACAAGATTCATAGTGTTTACAAACGAGAAGAAAAAGAGAAATCGTTGTTCAAATAAACTTTGTGCTTATGTAACACATTTTATTTATAACTCTAAACACAAGCATCTTGTGCAACAATAGTGATACCAGAGCAGTTGTTCTTGATATACCCGCTTTAGAATCCGTTTCTCTTTTACCCTTTTCTGAATTTGGTCATCTCGTACACAGTCAGTCTGCAAAGACTCGACCTACTTGCTTACTTTTTCCATATATGCTGATATCTGTTTGTCATATTCTCAATTGCATCTATAATCATTATATAAAAAGAGAGAGCAAACACATTCTATTTCTTTATTTCATCGACATGAAAATAGAAATAAAACAATCTTTTATTCGCTACAACATCCATTTGTTACATGCTATCATCTATGCTTATAAGCAAGTAAGCAATACATCACCAAGTTCCTTAAAAGGAAGGTGAAAAGAGGAAGTCGGGGCAGTTATGGTTACACGATGTGCCTTATTAGTCTAGCTTACTTGCTTGCCTTTAGCTTCTTTACTCATCCCTCCTCATTCTCCATCATTCCTACAAACATACTCTTTCTTAACCAAATAGCTTTAGACATATAAAAAGCAGAAAAAAAGGAAATAACCAAACAAAAGAATAGTAGTAGTTACTTTTTCATCTCTTGTCTTCATCTGAATGCAAACCTGCATGTGGAAAATAAAAAACAAAAGAAGCTTTCTAAAAGAAAAAAAAGAAAAGCAGACAAGGCATAAGATTAATATACTGAGTATTTAGCATACATACTGACTGAATAACAAAATAAAATAAAAGACTTGGCTCACCACTCATTAGATTCCTTTTGGGAATGTTGACTAAGGAATCTCAACTTTACCACCAGCTTCTTTCTTTTTGCTTTTCTTTTTCTTTGATTTAGTAATCATATAATACCTGGTCTTATGCTTACTTTATTACACAACTTGACTTTTCAATTAAAAGAGTAGAGATAGTATTAGAGAAATGCTTAGTATAACAAGTGGTTTAAAAACAAATAAGCGGTTTAGACCAAAAGCGAAAGGTAAAAGACAAGAGCAATATTTAGGAAGTTTTTTTTTTTTCAAAAGTGATTTTTCATTTTTATTTAATATAAAAAAAAAGCTGACATTGTTAGCCATATTTTCAAAATGAAAATATGTTTCCGGGCACCGCCACGTGGAGGCCATGTCTTTAAGTGCCCTTCGATTTCGTCATAGTTATACTGCAGAGGAAGTCGACATTGGTGGCCGCTTATCTGGGGTCAGCCGCTCTACCTTGCCCAGGAAGCCGTCATGAACAATGAACACAGTCAACAGTTGTAAAGAAGAAAATGATTTTGTAATTTGGCTCCTCCTTTTATACTTTTTTTCTTTAGAAAAATTATTTGAAAAGAGGTCACTTTCTTAACAGTCAAACAAAAGTCACTTGCAGCAAAAGGATTTCATTTGTTCCTTTGGTTACATACGAGTACTAATTCAGTAATTTTCTTTTCCTTCATTTCTTGTTCAAAATTAAATATTGCTCCTTGTTCTAAATAATTCAACAGCATAGTCCGTATTAATACTCCTTTCCATTCACTTAATGCGGCGCTCCGTACAAAAATAAGACAGCTTTTGGACTGATAGCTAAAGCCACGGATCTTATTCGATAAAATTCGTCTGAGATGGCTTCGGATGATAGAATTTATAGCTTTTTGTAGACAATATGATATAAACGGTTCAATATATTTCATTATACAATAAAATCATTCTTTAATAAATACAAACATTAGATATTTACCTAGCAGCAATAACATAAATTTTAATTCAAAGCATATTATGAGTAGTTATAAAATTATTCTTTTCTAAAAACAATTAGATATATTTTATTACGACAATGCTTTATATCTAATTTTTAATGTATTTTTAAACCTAAAAATTATGTGATGAAGCTACGACTATAAAATTAAGCATATAAATCTTATAATCAACAATACAACAACGATGATCATATTCATGTAGCTATGAATGGGGATATTTATGACTGTTAAAGCATAATATGACTTTGTTGCTTAGCTCATATTTTGCACGTCCATATAACCTACCAATATTGAGCACACATAGTTCAAAGTTCAATAACACTCACTATAATCAAGTGTGGCTTTTAATTGGTATCCTCGCAACATTTTATGTTTCATTCTACTACTATTCATTCAGTACACCGAACAAAGCATATAGAGAAATCCTGATTATTTTTTTTTCTTCATGAGCTATAAAAAATTGTGACATTCTAGCCATACGATATGCCCTTTATTAACAAACACCGAAAGCAACTATTCCCAACAGTCAAAGTATCAACAGTAAAGGATATCTAATAAAGCAATAAATTTATTCCTTTTGTGATTTGTTCATTTGGTTCCTTACCAGGATCCCATCGTGCTCTCCTTGGCCATACAGTAATACTTTTCCCATATTTGTACCGTTTGTGGAATATTTACAGGAGACTAGATGCAAACATGTCGATAGATTTCAAGCAATATCAAGAATGTAAAGGAGCTAAGATTCCGTCCCTCATAAACTCCTCTTTCAAATATTTTTATTGCTAAATAGTCTTGCTTCACACATGATTAAGACTACAGCTCAACCTATTTCAAGAAACGTGATAATAACAAAAGGAGTAAACTAGATATAAATTGAATGAAACTAGATTTGTCACCAAGCAATAAAAGAATAGCACAGAAGAGAACATAGCATAGAAAGAACAATGAGATATGATATGTTCACAAAGTATCACTTGATGCTTCTTCATATTCAATTCCATACAAAGGAATGAGTAGATAAAGGACAAGATAACCCTCTTTGATTTGATATCTTTTTGGCAAAAGTCATCATTTTATTACATTCCTTCTTCTTTATTGTACTTGACGTGATTCATGCTAGGGAAAATAAAAGGCGTTGGTTACTTCTAGTAATAAAGT
This sequence comes from Rhizopus arrhizus, assembly GCA_024220505.1. Taxonomy (NCBI): domain Eukaryota; kingdom Fungi; phylum Mucoromycota; class Mucoromycetes; order Mucorales; family Rhizopodaceae; genus Rhizopus; species Rhizopus arrhizus. The sequence continues at coordinate 260,930 of JAKZZE010000032.1, read as the reverse complement.
GACATATGAAGGAGACTCGACTTACATTCCATAAAAGACTGTAGCATCATCATTATGCAACACTGAATCCTAGGCTATTAATTCTGGATCTATAGAGCATTATTACACTTTTCGGAGACCTTGTGATTCTAAATCTTTTTATATGCTTCCTTGTCAACTGAGAGTGATGACTAGGTCAAAGTAGAATGATCATGTAAAACCCTAGGACTTGTGCTTCATTGGTTCTAAGGACGAATTGACTAATTTAGTATAACAACGAGCTTTATCGCATAGTTACTTACTGGTTATGTTTCAATATTATGACGATAAAGGATAGAAAATGATTGAAGATGCTGGTTTCTTTTAGATTTTAACTGATGAATGACACGATAAAAGCTTGAAGAGTGAGAGAAAAAAGGATTCTCATGGTCAAAAATGTAACAAACGGACTATTTTGCAGGAGCTTTTTTTTGTTAATTTCTTGTCATCGCGTCATACCAACACAGAGTAAGTTTTGATAAGATCAAAAAATGTATAAAAGGGAGCCAGATCCGATATATTTTTCTTTCTCTACCAATCACGACAGCACAGTAAGTCCGCAACACAACACTCCAACAACACAGTAGATCAGCAATACAGTAGATCAGCAATATAGTAGACCAGAAATATAGCAGATCAGCAACACTGAGAGAGTTACAGCAATACAACTCTACACCTTTACCAGCTCAGCAGGGGTTCTTCGATTTATTGCTTACGCTTTATCTGATTCTCCCCTTTTTGGAAAAAAGAACGTAGAAGGGTACCTATTCGACATGGCCTCCACGTGGCGGTGCCTGGAAACATGTCTTTACTGTGAAGACATGGCTAACAATGTCGACTTTAGTACATGTGCTTTTATATATATCCTATGTAATAAAATCATTCTTTGTCTTTCTTCTTTCTCTCTGTCTCTCTGTCCCTTTCTCTCTGTCTCTCTTTCTCTCTTTCTCATGTTACTTACATTGTTTATTATATTCTTTGGCTTCTTTCATGTATATCGACCATCATCCTTAGTGTACAAAGGAAGAGAGCTGAAATAGATTTGTATAATACCATGCCTTTTTTGCCTTATATCTACAAGCCAAGGCTTTAATACTATGTAAATATTGAGACAAAGTACCAACCATATACCCTGTATAGCCTCGGTCCTATTACCTTTTACAAATAGTATGATCATAACTGTTGATCTAAAGTATACTTTGCTATTCTTTCTTGCTTGAGCTTTCATTGTTCATTGTTCATTCACCATTCATTTATTATTTGTTTATTACTTGTTTTAGCAATGGTATTGTTAGCGGAGAAAGAGGGTGTTCTTGTGAGTGTACAAAAAAAAACATATGCCAGCCAATATTCTCTGCTGATGAACGAAAAGTATTCAAATAAACCATGAAAGAAGCTTCCTTATCCTCTTAGAGATATAAGTAAAGTAATAGAATATGTTGTCAGAATGACTTACATTATGTTGTCCATTCCTTCTAGATTGACCCATCTATTCAACTTTTTCCTTCACAGGAAGTAGATCTGGACGACATTAGGACAAGCAATTCCACTTTGTAACGCAAAAGTATATATATTTGACAAGTACTTACGAAGTGAATAGAAAAGAAAGGGAAAGAGAAAGGGAAAGAGAGAGAGAGAAAAGGAAAGAAGAAAAAGAGAGAACAAAGAAATAGGATCGACAACAATGTGCCTTAATTGGTTTCATTGTCCGTCAATGACAGACAAGATCACGTGAAGGATACTGACCTTGTCGGACATTAGTTTATCCATGACCGTACTTGACCTTATTTCCATTTATGGGGTATCCTTATTTTCCTCCCTTTTCTTGGTCATTCTTTAGGTTACAAAGACACTTTTCTTCACATCCTCTAGTCACTGTGCCAGAATAGTGTAGAATGGAGAACATGGCTTTGTTTGTGCTTTTGCTTTTTTTTTTATAGACTAATTAGTTTACATCGGAATGCTTGATTCACTAATGATAAAGCTTTACAGTATCTTATAAAAACCCCTCTCAAACAGCCTTTTGTGTACATGAAAAGCAACTAAGCAGCATATAGAAATAGTATATAGAAATAATATAGAGAAATAACATAGAGAAATAACATAGAGAAATAGTACAAGGAATGTCTTTGTAAATGGGGATTTATTAAAAAAGATATAGATTGTTCAAGTATAAGACCTTAAGATTGTCATTGAACAGTCTCATAGTAACTGATCCCACTGTCTTATTACTTGTTCCATCACTTCTTACCTTGTTTGACATACATGAATAATAAGCATGTATAGCATGGCTATGTCCATTATAGGCAATAGAGGATAAGCTCTACACGATGACTTTTGTCTATTACTGTATCATATCTTGTCATGTAAACTTGCTATTGGATGATCAAAATTGATGGTGGATTGCGAGTAACTGGTTGCTATGGTGAAACCATGTACACATAGTCTTGTATCTCTCCTAATTTCATAGTATTGCCATAGTAAGTGGATCTTGACTAGATCCATATATATATACCCATGGTTGATCTATCACACAATCACTTTCACAAGCACAGTCCTCTCTCTTCCCTTTCTTCCCTTTCTTCGAAATAAACCATTCTTTTGCTGTCTCCTTGCTCTTGTTTTTCTTATCTCTGCTCTCTTTCTTTCTTAGATAGTTTGTCCTTTACTCTACTTGGATTCAAAAGCATACAGAATTCTATCTATGATCCATGACTATTTCTTTGTTTATAATGATATAGCACATACTTTCATCATCATCATCTTTTTCTTCTTCTTCTCTTTCTTCTTCATAGCGTTATCCATTCATACTATTTCCTTTCTATTTACTATTATCCCATTTCCTACTTTTGTTGACTGGGATTGCATTATGCTTAAAGTATTGTCTACTGCTATCTCTCTGTTCTCTATACTTCTATTTCTATTTCTATTTTTATTTCCTGATTTTTGTTTACTTCAAATTGTGTGGTGATTTCAGTAGACAGGCGTCTGTATTCCTGAACTAAGGCTTTTCTATCGCTCCTCTTTCTTTTTCCTTCTCATTCCTCTTTGCTTGATGTGTAGTTACTAGTCTGTTTGTTGAGCTGCTCTAAACCGCTTTTCGTATAGGAAGAATAGGTCTGGTAACATCTTTCATAGACTTGCTTTCATCGATTGTTTGCTTGTTTTCAACTGTTGACAGATTAATGGAAAGAAGATCCTTTAGAGATGTCTATGACTACACTTGACTGTTTATGTCTTTGCTGTAAAGTAAGCCTTTTGCTTGTATAAAAAGACTTGTGATAAACATGAAAGGTAAAGAAGAAAAAAGAGAGAAAGAGAAAAAGGAAGAAGGAGCAAATAAAGATGTATTACTAAGCCATCTTTGTGCAACTCCATCATTTCAACATCAAAGGTAATCCAATAAATACAAAGTCTCTTCCTCTTCTTCTTCCTCTTCCTCTTCTCTTCTCTTTTCTTTTATTTATTTGTTAATAGATCGTTTGTTTAAAGCATCGTCTTGTATCAAGTCATGTACATACAATGACTAAACATTTACAACTGTCTTTTCCCATTTTCATCATCTTGTGTCACTTACCTTGACTTGACCTACTCTACACATATTCATCTCCTGAGCATCACTGTTCATTGTTGCATAGTCAACTACCAGATATACTTCTCTTATAGAGATTCCTTTAGCTATCGCTTTTGTTTTTGTTTCGATAGATAAAGAATTGGTGCTGTCATGACCTCATTTCCTCTTTATATTCATTATTTGTCTTCCATTGTCTATAACCATTGCTCTTTCTTTTTTTTTCTTTTTCTTTTTCCTTTTCTTTTTCTTTTTCCTTTTCTTTTTATATAAGTGTGTGTACATTGTTCGCTATACCTACTGGCATAGGCCATACATCCTATACAATATTGCAACTGAAGTAAAAGTAAACGGTCATCATAGGGTTGACAATAAGGTTTGTGGTGATGAACACTTGTCCTGCTTTTCTTTTTTCTCTCCTTTTTCTGCTACTACTATTGATACTGTTATTACTGCTTCCGCTTAGACTGTCTGTTTTGAAGCTATTATGTAGAGAGTATCACAACTTTAGAGTTTGGTCAAACAGCTTTGTTAATTATTCCTCTTTCTTCTTTTTTTTTTGTTGTTCTTCTAATTACTAAATTAAACCATATTTTGTTGTGTAGATCCTTCTTTTTTCTTCAGTTGCTCTGTTACAGTTGGCCATTTGTTTCATTAATGTTAAACTGCGTTTGAGGTTGCTGTGAATTATAAACAGAAAAGAAATAAAAATAAAAATGGAAGCCCTGCTAAAGAGGTGGGATTGGTTGTAACTCCGTCCTATATACACACCATGGCATATGCCATATGCCATATAGTGTAGTGTTTAACAGCTGGACTAACTCATAGTACTCTTCAGTCTGACAGCCTATAGAATCATATACTGCAATATCATTTAGAGTGTCTTGTGCAATAGTATGATCATTAGTGAAAAATGCGATTACAGCGATAGGTGGTCATTCTGGCATATGATTGGCTAGAGTGTATCGGAATAATGCTAACCCGAATTATTAGTCTTGTGCCTTTAACTCAAAAAAAAAAGCCTCAAAAAAACAAAAGAAAAGATGAAAAATACCGGTTAAATCATAACAACACTATACAGAACTGGTTATATAGTGGAGAACAGAGAGAGCATATACTAGATGTCAAGTCTCTTTTGATTCCCATCTTCAATTCCATGTTTTTGCTTGACATCAGAAACTCGATAACTTTCTTGAACTTTTTCTTTACAACCTTTGCCGTTCACAAGGGTATCCTTTATAGGTTAGTTGAATGTACTTTTGGATAAACAATGCATATAAAAATGACTGAGAAAAAAATTGCAAGAAAATGAAGAGAATACTTTTTTTTTAATACTAGAATACTAAAGCATATATAATAGATACACACGTACTCGAGTTCAATATAAATAATAACATTTTATCGCATGCATACTTAATAATCTTGGGTTCTTTATTCTTTGAACCGTTACTAAAACTTTGGATCCTCATGACTGACTTTATAATGCTTGCAAATCCTCCTTTTTTTTTTTTTTCGCCGATGCTATCTTTTAAAAGTAGATACTTTTTCCCAAATTTTTATTTCTTATAGGATAAGAACTAGTTTTATCCGACCATTATTTTTGATAAAAAAAATATATATAAAATATATCACTTTTGCTTTTCTTAACATAAAAAACCCCTTATCAGCAAAACTCAATAAATTAAATTACTCCTTAAAGTCATGTGTTTATTTGTAAAACTTGAGCTTAAAAAGGATTGATTTGTTTTTATGGTAACCGTTGTTTTAATATCTACTTCCGTCAGTTATAGTTTATATCCTGTCATGATAATAGTTTAAAATAATAACATGCAATTGAGTAAAATTAATCGATTGCTGTTGCTAGTTTGAATGTCTAAACAATTTTTGAAATTAATAATCCTTTTTTTTTCCTTACGCAATTGTTTTGTTGATAAATAAACAAAGGCTGAGTAAAAAAAAATAACGATTTTATGAAACAAAACAACCCACACATTCTGAAGTCAGATTAGAGCAAACTTGTCAGAACTTGCTATATAGTGTTACATGTTATCATATGTTGCATGAAAATACATTTGCAATCTCAACACTAAGCTGTATAGGCATGATACCGTTGTTCACAACTCATGCTGTATTAAAATAGCCATAAAAGCCATGAAATAATGTGCAATGCAAAGTAGAATGCATGTCAGCACAAAGTTGGTTTTTGAAGAATGTTGAAAGGAAAAGTCAAGTTGATTTTTGTTATAGATTATAGTGAACTAATCAAATTTAGCTCATTTTTAACCATTCCAGAATTCTGTGTATTTTTTTTCTCCCCCCTTTTTTGAAAATTGTAATAGATAAAAGGTAGAGCATCTATACTATTTATTCGATCATAAAAGGATACAATCTGTATTTTATATCAGTTGTTTATTTATATAAAGCATCGACCACTCTTCTCTTTTGTATATTGCTTTGTTACGATTAATTGACATTCATTTAAGTTTTGTTTGATGGTTCTCTTTAAAATTTAACGTTCTTTCACTCTTCTATTTTTTCTTTTGGAATATATTATATGGTTTGCGTTTGGATAGGCAATTGAAAGAAGAATACGATGTAAAAGCAACACGAAATGTAAAACAACACAAAACAAAAACAAAAATGCAATAAAATATAAACTTGATACAGCTTTTACGATATAAAGAACGCTACACTACCATTAGTTTTTATTCATTTGCTACCTTCCTTTATTAATTATTCTATTAAATGAAATCGTGTCTTATTCTATTCTCTTTTCTTTCTTTCAGAAGTAAATTGACAAGCGAAAGATATTAATTGGCTTAATAAGGTGAGGTTAGGTAAGAATAATAAGAATACCACATGATTTTGATGGTATGTAGTAAACTAAAGTTGGAATTGATAATATTTACCTCAAAACTTCTCATTCAGTCACAGAATGTAACAATTTGATAAGGAGTGAATACAAAAAAAAGTATATAAGGTACCGTATCATTCCTCTTTTTCTTTTTTTTCATTCATATTTTTGCTATCTATTGCCTTCTGGTTCTCTGCTCTCAACTTTCTGCAACTGGTTCATTGTTCTTGTTTCTTGTTCGTTATTCATTGATTTATTGCTCTTGCTTCTTGCTTCTTGCTTCTTGCTTCTTGGTTCATTGGTTCATTGGTTCATTGGTTCATTGGTTTATTGGTTTATTGGTTTATTGTTTCATTGCTCTTGCTTCTTGGTTTATTGCTCTTGTTTATTGTTTGACATTTGGTGTTCGATGCTTGGTGTTTGATGCTTGGTGCTTGGTGCTTGGTGCTTGGTGCTTGGTGCTTGGTGCTTGGTGCTTGGTGCTTGGTGCTTGGTGCTTGGTGCTTGGTGCTTGGTGCTTGGTGCTTGGTGCTTGGTGCTTGGTGTTCGATGCTTGGTGCTTGGTAATGGGTAACGGGTAACGGGTAGTGAGGAGTGGGGTGTGGGGTGTGGGGGTGGGTGATCATGTTGTACTATTAGTTTTCGTGGGTTCTCCGGTTATGCACGTACGATTCTAGCTGGTCTAGTAGTCGTGTGTTCGATGGGTGATCAGATCAGCCTCGACTCGGGCTCTCCAGTCGAAGGTGAACGTCCTTCCACGACATCACAGTTGGTTGGGCGGCCTGATCGCGTGGGGCTCTCCGCAAACGTCTCATGCTGCATTACTGTAGAGTAGGATTGCAACTGGCTGCTTGGGTTGTCCTTAAGGACGGGGCGCTCAACGGGTTGACTTTCCAGCGACCTCTATAAGCTAAACCATGTGAACAGGAGGGTTTCTGGTAGCGTAGGTTTACAATAGGTCGCAAATATCCCCATCGCTGGCTGCTTCTCCCTGCGTGAAAAAAAAAGAAGGTAGAAGGATACCTATTCGACATGGCCTCCACGTGGCGGTATCTGGAAACATATCTTTTATGGTTTTGAAAGTATGGCTAACAATGTCGTAACTGAGTGTCTTGTCTTTTTTTCTTTCCAGTCTTTTTCTTTCCGGTCTTTTTCTTTTTAATTTTTTTTAATAAACTTTTTTAAATAAACTTTTTTTTAAATAAACTTTTTTTTAAATAAACTTTTTTTAAATAAACTTTTTTCTTCATTGCGACTTTTATATTTTAAATAAAAATGTGATAAAGTTTTAACATGCTTCTTTTCTTTTGACTTTGTTTCTTTTTCATGTTTATGATTGTTGTGACGATTCTTCAAAGAGATTTTATAAAGTAGATCAAGATTAATTGTGATTGTCAACAAGTATGAAAATTATTATTACTCTGTGTTCTGCTTGTTGCTGCTATTAAATAAAGACCTACAGCTGACTGGTTGTGCTTTATAAACATACTTGAAAGATTAACGATCCATTTCGTTTTGTTGTTCAATCATTAGTTCGAATTAGATTTAGAATGAACTCTGACAAGTCATTAAGAATATTGTCATACTAGCAATTGTCTTTTTGACCTTTCTTTTTTCATTTTGTAATTATGACTGATCGCAACGCTGAAATGAAGTACAAAGAAACAAAGACAATAAGAAAGGGGGGAAAGAAAGAGAGAGAGAGAGAGAGAAGGAACAAATAAGGAAATTCTGGAAAAGGCAAACGTGTAACAATAATTATCACCAAATAAAGATCTCTTACATTACTTCGACGTTTATAAATGCCATTCTACTTTTGAGCGAGTCTTTTCTAACCTAAATAAAGAGGTATTTCATTTTCTCCGCTTACTGAATATCTCTATTAGGTAAACAGGGTATTCACTGAGGACTGACTCCCCTAAAAGGAGTAGTACATGCGTAAATGTTCAAGTACGTTCTTTGTTGTACAAATAAAAATAACCCACACAAAGCTCTTGTGCTCAGAGTTATAAATAAAATAAGTTGAGCACTATTTCCGTTACACTGCCTTTTTACTCTCTTCTTTTTTGTAAAGAATTGAACATTCGAACATTATAATTCTTTTGGGTTGATTACTATAAAAACAACAAAGGGACTTTTTCCACCGAAAGAAACATCTCGAATAGCATCTTTGTACCTGTCAGTTTCACTTTGCTTTCTTTCTGGGATAAAAAACATGAAAAAGATGGAAAAAAAAAACGATAGATAGATACGATGGATAGATACGAATAGAGCAGAACAAGACAAAGCTTAGTTGAGAAAGCTGGAAGAGGTTATAGAAAGCATGTATTCATTACTGCATAAAGTTAGAAGGAATACACAAGCAAGAGCACAAGAATAACTCTATCCATGCATGATGGCTGTTGAAAGAACCTGCTGGTGTACTAAAGAATATTATGCAGCTATAGTATTTAGGCTGGTGATATTTAGCAGAAAAAAGACATGACAGTAATTCAGTTAGAAGGAATACACAAGAAGAGAGCATGTATGGTGACATAACTGAAAGAGAGGACAATGAACAAGAACGATACAATACCTGTACTCTATAACATCTAGAGCACCCCATTCGGAGATCAATATCTGCTTTATATCCATCAAGCCCAAGGATTTGAGACCAACATACCCGGTCAAGCAACCCTTCATTGGATGCACACTTTTCAAATTGAACAGAGCTCAAAAGCTACAATTATATCATCATCACTTCCCCTTATTGCACATATTGACCACAGGCTTCCTAAAAGCGATTTCATCAAGAAAGGCAAAAGAGAGAGCCTAGTAGAATAAGAAGTTGAATGATGAGAAATAGATGAAAATGATGAGAGTAACTCTAACAATGCTTAAGATATCATAAGCTACACTCATAATATTTAGAGCAGTGGGGTTGAGGAGGAACATGAAGAATACTTTGATCATATATATCACTTGTAAAGATCTCCTTTTCAAATCAACTCTGGGTCACGAATTAGCAACGTAAAGCCTGGATGTCTTTAGAGTCTATCGTTCTTTGATGATCGTATTCTTTAGGATTGGTATTTCTATATCAGTAATGTATGGATGGTGTAAAGGTACTGTAATTCTAATACAAGCTTATTTAAGCAGTCGCATTTAACATTGTAGGTATGACTTTGTTTTTCTTTTAATAAAAAAGATTCAATATACCATCATCCTTAGTTTACCTAAAAAAGAAATGATTGAACTAGAAATCACTTTTATATAGCAAAATATGGAGAGACCTACCTCTATCTTCATAAATGCCTTTTTTTAATTATCATAGCCCTAAAGAAAAACAAAGATCATAAGCGAAACTTAATCTGGGATTGATTATTTTGCCGCTGAACAGAATGTGCTTGTTGCAAACCATCATGATAACCGATAAGCGTCAAATAATAACCGCTCATACTCTTATGTGCATAAAAAAAAGAAAAAATAATATGAAACAACCTATACAAATAGTACATAGAGCGCTTTTAGTGTACACAAATTCTCTATCTACATTAAGAATTTAAATGTGCTTGTATTGCTGACTAACTGGTAGCAAAATGAATGTTGTAATAAAAGCGAGAATTGAGTTAGGTGTTTTTTTTTTTTTTTTTTTTTTTTTTTTTTTTGCATACAAAATAGGATCTCAGAGGTACAGTGCACAGCCTAATTACACCACCAAAACAAGCTGTTAAACTCAGTGGACATGACTTTTTTTTATGTCTGCTTTGAAAAAACATTTGAATAAGTTGATTCATGCTCCATTATATACAGCTTTGGAAAGCCAAGTTCAGTTTCTTTGTCATCAATGAGTTACCAAAATAAAAGTTGAAACACTGTGAAGGCATTATACTTGTAAAACATGAATAAAGATCTATCTGATGACCTGGCATTACTTCTCAAATTGGCGAGCCTTTTGGTTCATTTATGATTTTTAGACGGACGTGGGCATGCAATACTTATCTAGCAGCTCTTCCATCAAGCTTGAAGAAAAATGCTGGTGGAGCATAGGAGACGCTCTGTTATCAAGTAAATAGAACCACTTGACTATACAAGATATGCTACAGGTGTTTATATTAAGCTGAGGATATCTTGGTCCAAGGCGTATTTAGCAAGTACGTGGGCTCTTGTGCAATGCTTACAGAATCGAAAGAGTCATGTTAATGACCTTGATTAATTTGAGGTCATTAGATAATGAGAGCATGATATATGGCCCTTAATTTCATAGGCATACTTGCGATCTGTCAATATCAATAGCTGCAAATATGTCACTGGTCTTCAATTTGTCCTAATTAAATATGAGCACATGAGGTAAAAAGCCCATTTATGACGTTTAATAAGTATATTTTCTATAAATTAAACAGCACAAGAGTCTAAACCCCTTTTACTCTTTTTAAGAAACCATACAAAATGTTTGTGCCATTTTAAATGTAGATAACGAAAACAGAAAGAAAAAAAAAAGTATAAGTCGATCTCAGCTTCAAATCTTTTTTGTACAAACTTTGACGAAAAGGGGATGTTGAATCCACATAACAATGTTCCCAATTAGAGATGCATCATATAGAAGAGTTGAATAGCAGTTATGTCTATCATAAAAGCTCAAAGTCAATGCTTTCAGAGTAACAAGTCCTAATGAGCGCTTCAAACTGTGAAAATATGTGAAATTTATTATTTCCTGAGTAATTTCTATATAACAACTTTAGAAATCCAAATTTCGTTTTCCAAACCATTGTTGAACTCCAAGCGTGACGAAGATTGATATTGAATGCATGCTTATAGCAACATTTGGAATAAGTTGTACATAGCTGAGAATGGCTTTGAGACAGAACAGTTCAAGTACAAAGGTAAAGCGATGAAAGTAGCATGATGGTGAAGTTAAAATAGTAACGTGCAACTTCATACAAGTTTATTTTAAAACTTTGAAGCGTGGATATTTCTAGCCAAAGATATAGCATGCAGTGCTATAACTTTTTTTAAAATATCTTTGACTCCGTTCCTCGCAGACTTTTCCTTTACTGTTAAAGAATCATCATTATATTTTAGTTTCTTAGAGATGACTAAATACTAGTATGACATCGAAATTAAATTGCGTTTGTTCTGCAGTTATTTTCATTATATAATTTAGTTACTTAAAAGGAGGATTATTTTTGGTGCTAAAAAATAAAGTACAGTACACAAGGTTCTGAAAATGCATTGATGGCAGCGATAGTCTTCAAAGGATAGTATTGTTCAATTATTTAAAATTCAGTATGATTTTGGAGAACTCAAAGCCTGGTTCACATGAAGAGAGTGAGCTAATATCATATAATACAACATTATCGACGACATCTAACTGATAGAGCAAAAATTTCAAGCTTATTTTGCTGGAGCAAATTCATCAATCATTCAATACACTTAACAAATCGGGTCTTTAATCATTTTTTGCTATAAAATAAACAATTGAGGAAATTGGATATTTTTAGACTTTTCTTTCCCGCTTTTAATATATTTTTATGAATCCATCACAACCTCCTCCACAACTTCCTGCAGGCTGGTAAGCTTAATGATAAATTATTAGCTAGTATTGCTAAGTTCAACTTAAATTTGTGACAGGATTGCCCTTTGGGATGAATCATCACAGCGTTACTATTATTTAGAGCAAGCAACTGGTAGAACACAATGGGAACTTCCTACTCAACCTTCCTCTTCCTTTAATACAGTCAATGGTGGAGAATCAAGCAGCTATCAGTCTAGTTATGCTCAGTCATATTCCAACAATTCTCCAGCAGTTACTTCTTATCCAACTCAACAAACATATCCTTATCCAACCGCTTCTGATCCTAATAGTCCGTATCCATCAAACAACCCAGGAGTTGAGGGACAAGATAGAGGATTAGGAAATGTATTTAAAGGTTAACGTAAAAAAATAAAAAGCTCTTGGCAAAAAAAAAAAATTAAAAACTTTTTGATATTCTATAGGGTACGGAGGTGCTGTTGCAGGTGGTTTAATTGGGTAAATAGAGCTATAGAGTAAATTACAAAACCATATTAAATTTAATCGATATTAGCTTTGCAGCAGGAAAGTTCTTGGGTAATCATCATCATGGAAACGTAAGTACATCACAAAATAGATCTTTTTAGCGTTGTTAACTGTATCCTATTTTTAGAATCATCATCAAAACGGCGGTTACTATCCTCCTCCTCCTCCTCCTTCTCAAGGCTTTGGTGGATTTTTACCAGGTTTTGGTAAAGTATTATATTTTCATAAAATCGTATTCTAACAATAATATACAGGTGGACATAACCAACATCACAATCACCACAATCACTTTTTTTAATGTGTAAATTAATAAACAATTTTTTTTATATGAAACTTGTTTGTAATCGAATAAGCAAGCGTCATAGAAAAGTAATCTTAATACAACAAATATTTAGGACTTATTGCTTCAATATGTATGCATATATATTTATATCTGCGCTTATAAATATAAGTGCTTCTTATTTTAATGATTCTCTGCATTTTAGATTTTATATTGAACTGATGAATCCAAGCGAGGCTCAAGTAGCATAAAGGCTACAATAGTAGTGTGCTGTTAAGATTGAACTTCTAATGATTTAATGCTTTAGTTACATATAACATGAGGTTTACTTAATGCTTTCAATACAATATGTTGTTCTCTAATGAAAAGAGGTAATGCCTAAAGGTGTTAACCAGAAAGTGCAGATAAAGGCTGTAAAAGAGCAATAAATAAAATTTAACGGACTTTTAACGTGGTCGTGACTTTATATCTTAAAAAATCTTTACCCTTGCCTCGTACTTCATCTTTTTCCTTTTTTTTTTACATATACAGCATGGTAAGCAGCAAAGATTGAATGTCTTTATTCAACAAAAAAAAAAGACTAATTTAATACATACACTTAGCTTCGTTACACTTCCAAGCTAATCAACGTCACTACCACCAGACAAACCATTCGGTATATTTAGTGAACGGTGTCAGAATTATACAAAAAACTGAATAGTAATTATTAGAATGTCAAGTGTAGTCCCCATGTGTACCAGACGTTGGTACAGTACTGAACAACCTCTTCCCACCCCAGGTGCCTGCAATACTGTTGACCCTAAAATTTCTGCTATTGTTGATCAAATCGAAGGTTTAACGTTATTGCAAACATCAGAGCTCGTATCACAATTGAAGGTACACCACAAAACTTGTTTAAAACGAGAATATTAATGACTTGCTAGACTCGTTTAAATATCCAAGATATTGCTATGCCCGTTGCTATGCCTACTGCTCCTGGCGGTGCAGCAGCCTCTGCACCTGCTGAAGAAGAAAAGCCAGCAGAAAAGACAGAATTCAACATTAAGATTGATAAAGTGGATGCTGCCTCAAAGGCTAAAGTGATTCGTGAAGTAAAGAACTTAGCTGGTTTGAATTTAGTTGAAGCCAAAAAATTTGTTGAAAGTGTACCCAAGGTGCTCAAAGAAAGTGTTCCTAAAGAAGAAGCAGAGAAATTAAAGAAGGCACTTGAGGCTGTTGGTGCTACTGTTAATTTGGAATAGAATGTATAAAGAAACTTGTATTAACTTAATAAAAAAAGCATCCCTATTTGTATAGATTTATTTGTACTGCATTACCATTATTTCTTGAGCAGCTTAGCACTGAATTGAAAAAGCAATTAAAAGACAAGAAAGAGGAAAGATACAGCAAAATGAGGAAGACAGTGATTTAATACAGTCAATTTTCAATGATTAACTTTCTTATTTGCATAAACATGTCAGCACAAATTTTAATAATGCTTTAGATTCGTTATAGTGGAACTTGAGGTTACGTCGTCTAGAATCTTCAAAGAGTATGTGGTGCAAATATGGAGCTTTGTATTTACTATGAGTAGCTTTCTGTCATTAACCTAATATAAGCTTTTTTAATAAATGTTTATATGCATTAAAAAAGTATAAAAGTGTATAGTTTTTATACAATACATTAAAAAACTACTAGAAGATCGAGTTACGTGTTGTAGAACAATGTCTGATCATAACGGACATTGAATAATCACAACTAAAAGAAGTATATTAAAATTGATAAAAGTTAATAATTTAAATCTTTATTAAATAAAATATATTCTTCTTCTTTTTATATAAAACTATCACTATTAGATTCATTCTATAAAGTAAACATGAACAATAAATAAGTCATAACCTTTACTATTCATCATTTCTGTAAATGAATAATAATGGATCAGTGATTTATCCAAGAATAGAAAGGAACAAGAGAGGACGAGACTCGATAAAGAGATTGCTTTATTTAATAAGAAAATGATACTCTATTTATACTTTTCATACACGGATAATATTTCATGTCATGGATTAATAATTAATGAGTATGATATAACTGATGACAAATAGATAATGGTTACGTGTTCTTCCATTGTTATCTTTGTCATCATAAGCATTTATCCATAGAATACTCGTATATGATTGACTGCGATTGACTGTGATTTAGTTCCTGGATTTAATATAATTTAACCGTGCAATTACGCAGCATCTTATCCTTAATGAAGATTATCCGAATTAACCTGTAGCCTATCTATTGGATATATTTTGTTGTATAATGGTAATAGTTATTAAGAAAAAGGTAGAAACAAAAATAAAGAAACAGTGTAGGTACTTTTTGAGACTGATCTTTATTTCAGTTTAAGTTAAAGTAAAAATTATTCTAATTGAAGGTAGGTATTTATATCTTATTGAGTGAGTGGCTTGATATCTTCTATTGTAAGCGTTCTTCTAATATTCAGGTACTTTAGCAAGTGTCATCTATAATTATGATTATGAAAACTTTTCATTTGTTCTTTTGTATGTCTGTCATAGATTATCTTTTATTCTGGGAATTCCTCACTGATTTGAATAACGTTATTTTACGCGTTATTTCAATTATATGAAAGATTAGCAATATTCCTGATATTGGATTGGATCTTGTTATTTTAGTTGATACTTCTTCTTATCAAAGAACTCTTATTAATACAAAGCATATTCTAAAAGAATATGTTTAATTGGAATTGATTGTATGATCTTATTTAAATAAACTTATATTTTTATTTTATTTAATTATGATCTTGTATTAAGACTTATATTTATCAATGTCTACTACGATCAGTTACTGCTCTACAACATTAGGTAAAATATAATATAGCAAGATAAAGAAATACTGTTAGAACTTGGTATCTCTTTATTAAGTTAAGATAACTATGATATAGATTCTACATGTAAAAAGTGAGAGTATTTATAGATGTTATGTTCTGGTAAAGTAAAATAAGGAATAATAATAAAGCCAAAGAATACTTTTTGAGACTGAACTTTATTTAAGACAATCTTAATTGTTAAAAAGAAATCATTACAAAGTCTACTATTTATATTTGTCATGTTTTGACATGTCAATAAGATACAGTCTTATCATTCTGGACTAAATCTTTACAAATGAGTTTGAATAAAAATAGAACCTGATAATTATCACTGCCCTAAACAGCCAAGTTTCACTTTCATCTCAACAGTTGATTATTAACATCAGTCTATAAAATTTTTCTTATACATGTCAAATCATATCGGTCATAACTATTTTTGTCATCTAATCTCAGGTCTTGCTCAACTAATATAAATAGCCTTGAAATCTTTCTTTAATAAAAGTATTCGACTTTAGAACTATTGTTCGGTCTCGTTAATTCTTCTTTATCTTATTTTTGAATACTTAAAACACTTCAATATTCTTCTATCAGTTGGCGGGTAAATGAGTAGTTATGAGCGTAGATCCAATAATTGACATGTTTGATTGAAGAATGATCACTGTATCGATTATGAAAATTTTTAATTCGTTGTTTTTATAGATCTTATTGTTGTTGTAGAGCAGTAACTGATCGTAGTAGACATTGATAAATATAAGTCTTAATACAAGATCATAATTAAATAAAATAAAAATATAAGTTTATTTAAATAAGATCATACAATCAATTCCAATTAAACATATTCTTTTAGAATATGCTTTGTATTAATAAGAGTTCTTTGATAAGAAGAAGTATCAACTAAAATAACAAGATCCAATCCAATATCAGGAATATTGCTAATCTTTCATATAATTGAAATAACGCGTAAAATAACGTTATTCAAATCAGTGAGGAATTCCCAGAATAAAAGATAATCTATGACAGACATACAAAAGAACAAATGAAAAGTTTTCATAATCATAATTATAGATGACACTTGCTAAAGTACCTGAATATTAGAAGAACGCTTACAATAGAAGATATCAAGCCACTCACTCAATAAGATATAAATACCTACCTTCAATTAGAATAATTTTTACTTTAACTTAAACTGAAATAAAGATCAGTCTCAAAAAGTACCTACACTGTTTCTTTATTTTTGTTTCTACCTTTTTCTTAATAACTATTACCATTATACAACACCTAAAACTCCTCTTTCCTAAACAGTCTCTTTGTTGTATCCACACAACTAGTAAAGTGAACATTCATGGATAAACGAGAGATCTCCGCAATAGCCAACTCTGCCCTGTTGTCCCTATCGGCGTTCCCACGACTATATCGGAACCTGATTATAACAACGGCAGTTCAATTCAACCTTATTCGATAATTATCGTTAGATCAATAATTTATCTACTTCATTGTCCCTTGATTCGTCAAGAAGACAGCGGCTATTGATTATCTACTATCTTTCCTTTATCTTCCCATCCTTCCCACATTATTCTTTTAACCGATCAATTGAAATAGCGGTAAAGATCCAGACATCCAAAAAGTATAAATAGCCTCAAATGTTTTTATTAATAAAGCAACATATAATCTTTAGTTTCACAACTATTGTCTTTTTAGTTTTTGTCTTTTATTTTAATACTTGGCAAAACACTCTTATTTAGTATTTGGCAAAACAATATGAAAATAGTAAGGTGAGAAATTATAATAAAAAAACTACATTAACTTCAAACAATAACATATGGTGAATCGACATAAAACGAAACAAAATAAGCTCTATCAGAAAGTGAAAATCAGGTGACTTTCCTTTTATGGTAATTGTTGTAACATATATTACACTTTAAATCACAATTTTCAAGAAATCCTTGATGGTCTAGTGGCTAGGATCCGTCGCTCTCACCGACGTGGCCGGGGTTCAATTCCCCGTCAGGGAATATTTTTTTACTCGGGTAATGTTCGGAGATTGAACGTATTGTTGCACAAATGATGGTTCAGTTCCCGATACAGTCATGTATAATGACAGTTCATGACAAGAGACAAAAGGCGCCCCGTATTTTTATATAAATAAGATGAATATTTTAACAAAAATAACAGACATTCAATAAATCAAATCTTCTTGCGCTTAAAAAGCAATCTTTTCTTATTGGGTCACAATTACCTTTTCTTTTTATTTTTACTTATTCTTTCTGATCTGATACCTGAGTTATCACGAATCAAGAAAGATCCCTTTTATTTTTATCTTTATAAAACAATCTTACTATTAACCTTATTGATCTATAAAGATCTGGTGATCACTACTTAAAGTCAAATTTATCAAAAGAACTGTTAAACGTTCAATTAAGCTAATCAAACTCAAGCCATTCAAGGCTTCTTGCCTCAAACTAAATAAATCTACATCGCTTTAATACAATCCAAATCCCAAGTACTAACAAGTTACAATATCTATGCTATTGTAAGAATAAGAATAGGAATAGTAACTTCGATTTTTTTTATTACGACTATTCTAATAGCTAACTCTGCTGTAACAAAGAAGCTAAAAAATGAAAAAAAAAAAAAAAAAAAAATTATTATATATAAATATCACAACCATTTAGTCAAAGAAAAAGGACAGTACAATTCTACTCATATATTTTTTTTTATAATATTCAATAAACAGGAAACCCTCTCATAAAAAGTTCCTGATCTCTTTATCTTTTTTTACTTATATTTGATCCTATATAAAAGATCTGGTGGTCACTATAATACTTTACTTTCAAATTTCAAAAAAAAAAAAAAAAAAAAAAAAAAAAAGAATTTATAAAACACTCAACCCAACCCACAACCTGAATAAAATAGCAGCATTTTATGCTGTAGTAACAACAAGGCCAAGTCAAGCCACGGTTATGGTTACATTGTAACGAAGAATCTATCGGCATTAATACCAGCAATGGCTGCGGTTTGCGATTTTATTTACTTTTGAACCTTATATCAAAATGAAGCTTCATTTTCCTTTGTCTATTAAATAAATAAATTTTTATTTCTATTTTACTTTACTTCTCTTATCTTTACTTAAACAATTTAAATATATTTTATTCAATAAATCAAGTATCTTTATCCTTGAATCTTTTGATATAACACTCTTAAAACACAAGCAAGACAAATCCCTTGAAGCCAATTATCTTCCTTGTAAACATTTTCAAAACTCTTATCAAGTTGCCTTATTACAAACAAGTCTGATCTACTTAACAAGGTCTGGTGGTTACTTGTAATAAATGAAGCTATTTTATCTTTTACTCTCAACTCTTTTACACTCGAGCTTTATAAAAAAGTTCATATCTCGAGGTCTATAAACCGAATCATATTACGAATTTTATAATGCTTTAACGACGCTATTAATTTGATAACGTTACTATCATTACGAATTTTCTTTGATATATTACTTTAAGATATCGCAAGTATACAAATAAATATTTGTCATATGCTTTTAACAATAAACTTATTTCCTCCTTATTCAGAATTATATCCTCAAAAAGCACAGCATACACACATACGCTCTCATTTTTATTTATGAATCTTCCAAATAGCGATATTCAAATCTAAAATCATTTTTCTTACGCTGGCACCAAGCATTTTCATAATCATAATAAATATAAATGCCTTGCTCATAATCTTCTGTAATCGTTTTGGGTTCTTCATGACGCTGAAACCAGGTTGAATATTTTTTGTGGAATCGCCATGATTGTTTCCGAAGTTCTCTTGCTGCCAAATACCTATGATGGTGTTCAAATTACACATGACATACTTTTTCGTTACACTTACTGCTGATATGTGCCTGATTGGTAGTAAAAGATATAAAACAATGTGTCTATATCAAGTTTTTCATAAAGCGCAGGATTATCAAATATAGCTAATGGCTGTTGTGGGTAATAGTTGGGTGTATTGAATGGGTTTTTGGGTTGGTATATCCTTGGGATTTCAGAATCAATCAAGTCAGGCACGAATTGTAAATTAGCATCAAGCATTTGATTTGTGTACTGCATATCATATTGTCTGTTTTGAGCAGATTGAAAAGAAGGCCCCAGATCTGCAAGAGAAGCAGGCAATTTGGCTAATTCCTTTGTTTTTGATTTTTTGCTACTGTTTACAATCTTTGGTGGTTCAACCCAAGCTGAGACGACTGTAAAAATAAAAAATAAAAAGACTATAGTAAATCTCTTTCTTTTCATAGCATTTTCATTTTCCTTTCTACCTTTAGGTTTTGGTGAAGGTTTAGACTGAGAAGAAGAGGTTGGTATATCAGTAAAATCCGCAGTTACAGGTGTTTCCAAAGGAGTTGAATCAGTCTGAATCTCTTTTTTGATTTCTATATCAGCTTCCTCTTTGGCTTTAAGACAGAGTGAGCAATTTTTATGGTAGACAAGTCGCATTTACCTGCTTTAACGCTTTCATCGTTAGAATGAGCCGAATTAGGTACACTTCCTTCTTTCGTTGGTAGCTCCTCTTCCTGATTTTCTTCTGATTCTGATTCTGATTTATCTGAAATACACAATCTTTAGTCTTGCTTCATATATCTTTTTTTACAGCACTCACTCTGAAATTCGTCTGTTGTTCTGATAGCATAAAGCTCCTCCTCTTCTTCCAAATTCAATTCATCATATAATCCTTCATCTTCTTCAAAGTCTGGTTCTTGATTATACTCTACATAATACTGAATAGCATCCTTTAGGTCATTCACCCTGTCCGCCTCTAGCTGGTCATTTTCCAATAAACGCAAGATAAGTTCTAAGCGATTAATGTGAAATTTACGCTGTTCATTCGACTGATTCATCATCTCCAATCGTCCAACACGCTCTGCTGCCTTCTTTGAGTTCCCACGCTTTGAACCTGACCCTTCCAGCTGTTCAATCTCAAACTCAACTGTTTCTACCTGTCTCGAAAGTTCATCGACCGCGTTAGTCACATATTCACAAGCGTCCGCCTTTTCCTTATCCCTAGGATCCAATCGCTCCTTTTGCATCAAGCCTTCTCTCGAGTAAGCCTTTGTCTTCATCTCTCTCTCAATCTGTTTAAACCGTTCCATTTGCGATTCAATCAGTTTTCTGTTTTCTAGCAATGCACGCTTATCCTTGACATCGTTAGATGCTAGCCAAGTTTTGATTTGATCACGTAATCTTTGAAGCTTTTTAATCTCCTTTTTTAAATCCTGTTCATATTTTTCTTTTTGGTTGTTGCTGTTGGTATGATTCATCTTTGCAAAGATGCTTTCAAACGTATCAACACCTTCGCTGACTTTTTTCAATAGCCTATCGATTTCAGCTTAAAGAATGGTTTGAGTTGTCAAAATATCATATATATTTTTTAACAATATTTACATTGTAATTTCTTTTGAGACATTAATTGCACACAATAAAAAAGAGAGAAAAAGGGAGTTTCACTCAACACGTAACCAAATCAAACAGCTTGTGTCACGTGAGTTTAAAGCACTTTAAATAGCATTAAATTTCATATCCCCCTCCTCTTTTTTATATACTTAAGCATGAGCGAGAAAATAACCAATTCAATTCATAACAGGTCCTTGAATCCGGAGGTTTCTGAACAGAAGCCGATCTTGGTTGCCAAATCCTTTGTTCTTTCTTTAGGTAAACCATTAAGGATGAAAACAGACGGTGCATTAAATCAAATTTTTAGCATCTTCATCTAAAACTGGTATATAGAAAAAGATCAGTTGCTTTAAAGCTTATTGATTCGTTCTATTTTAGCATCTAAATCTGAGGCACCTAAGGCCAAAGCTGGATCAACAAAGCCTGCGTTTGAATCTGCTGATCAAGAAGATACAGTTGATAGTAAAGAACACTTGAGTGTTGTCTTTGTGGGTTACATCAGTAAGTACCTGAAAAAAATCGCTGCATGAAGTGACTTGGTTTTAGATGCCGGTAATCTACTATGGATGGCAATATTTTTTATTTAACTGGTATAGTGGATAATCGTACGATGGGGAAAAAAAATGGAAAAAATACAAAGGAAGCCGGGCGTGAATCATGGTACCTTTCTTCGGCTTTGGGAGAAAGAGTCAAGGTAAACTTTGTTGGTTTTATGAATTCGCTCCCCGCTTATACTCTCTGATAGAGCAAGACAGTAGAAACAGGCAAAGCTTACTTTGAAACAAACAAACATCATTATGTCATCCTGGACCTGCCAGATCACAAGGATTTTGTAGCCAGTATGATTTAATGTACTTCAAAGCCGATGCTGGTGCTTTGGCCGTTTCTGCATGTAAGAGCGAATTCAAAATAGATTTTGAATGTGGTGGTCAAACGCGTAAACACATGATACCGGGCAAGGTATTTGGTATCAGCAAGTTGATTGTTACTGTCAGCAAGATGGATGGCCTTCTCTCCCACTGTATGATGGGATAAGAAAAAATTTGGTGAAATTCTCAGCAAATTGAAATTATTCTTGAAGCAAACTGGTTATAATCGAAGACAGATGCTCACTTTATGGCCCTGTTTAGCTTTACAGGGGTTATTATAAGAGAGCTTGGCACTGCTTCCAGCCCTTGGTATGATGGGCTTTTATTTTCGGAATGTTTGGATAGCTTTTAGACGAATGAAAGAAAGGTCAATGGTCCTCTTTGAATTCCTATTTCTGAAGATACAAAGTAGCTATAAAAAATAAAACAGAAACAAGAGCACTAAGTAGAGAAGAAATATTAGGATATGGACATCTTTGTTACAAGATTGAATCCGGTAATATCAAAAAAGAGAACGCACATCTTGATTATGTCCAATAAAGTATGTACGAAATCGAGACGTATACAGCTTGAGTATTAATTCTAGACAGAAATCGACTGAGACCTCTGCTGTTTATGATAAAATCGAACAAGAAACAAAATGAACTGTTTGAAGTGACCATATCAGTTTAAGATGAAAAGGTATTATAGAAGATAAAGTGAGTCCGAATTTTGCCATTTGCAGCACAAAGAACTCTGTTCAAATCACGACTGTGTTTGAAGCTCAATCAGCCATTCATGAGCACAAGAGTATTTTTGTGCTGGTTATACTGCCTTTTTACATGTTCATACTGCAGCGAAAGGCATTGTTGTTTCAGCTTTATTACACTTGATGAAAAGACTGGTTAATGATCAAAGAGGCCATCTCAGTTTGTCAAGCAAGGACAAATGACTATTGCGCGTATTGCGGCCACTGAATCTATTTGTGCTGAGCCCTCTATCAATTTATCTCAGCTGGGTCGTTTCATTTTGCGTGATAAAGGCAGGGCAATAGCTATCGAGAAGATTACAAAGATTTTGGATCCAAACACTATTGAAGTAGAAGCTTCTTAAGTGTTTCAGTCTTTTATCAGGGAATTTCTTTAGCTTTTGATAGAGGGGGAAAAATGAAGTGTAAACATAATTTTGATCGGTGTTGAACCGAGAAAGAAGCAATAATTTTTTTTTTTCAAAAAGAAAAGTTTTTTTATATTTGTAGAAAAAAAAAAAAAAGTAAGCATAAAACTTCAAATTAGTATAGAGAAAAAAGAAAGAGGACAAAAACTTTTTAATATATAACAAATCATACATGATGATGCAGTAAAAGGTTTGATTTCAATCTCTTTACACTGCATTTTCTTTTCCACTTTTTTGATCAAAACGTTCGAAATCTTGTTCCTCATTCTAAAGTTTCACGAATGTCTTGGGAACGTAAGGCCGGACGGATATCAAACAAAGGAGTCGCTCTTTAATAAAAAGGGCTCTCTTAGTTATTGTTAGACCATCTATGTTAGAAGTAGACACGTAATGATGGTAAAGGATGACTAGACAATTATTACTATTTCTTTTGTATACCTGAATCCAAATATTGGCTGTAGATATTTTGCCTTATTTTTGGATGGATCACAAAAGATAGATTGAATACATCTCTTTTTCTCGAGCACTATTGAAAAAAGAAAGCAATTTTTTTTGACAGACAAAGAGAGAGATACATTCTTGATTAAAAAAGTGGATAGAAGTGTGTTTAGAATTGAAAACAAAATGAGACCAATTCACTTGAACTGAATGATTTGTTATATACCAGTCTTGACTTATTGTATATGTATTTATCTTGATTTCTTATTAATATTCTCTTTGTAGTGGAAAATTATAAAAGAACTGTGAAATCTGTAGATAGTGAACAAGGACAAAAGCCATCCGCTGATAATGAGATTAGAATAAGTCACAGCAAGATATCTGTTTATGTTGATATTGGATTAAAAAAATTTCAAGTAAAAGAAAAAAAAAAAAAAAAAAAAGCAGCCAAGTAAAAATGCTTTATTTACATAGACTTTATAGGAAGAACAAAAGAAGCATATTATCTTGGTAGGAAAAGGTCAATGTGTAAATAAGACGGTGACAGTGGTCGAAATGATCAAAAGAAAGATGCAAGGCACTCTACACCAATATACTCAGCTAGGAAGTGTTTCTGTCACTGAACAATGGGATGCGATAGAAGATAAGGAATTAGACAGGTAAAATAGATATATCCCACGTATTTTGCTTATTGACAAGTGGATATAAAGTATACAAGTGAATAAAAAAATCCCAGTCATCATTATTCATTTATCATTGGATGAAATGCCTGAACTAGAAGAAACATCTGGACATCAAGCACCTACAGGACCTGACATCTATCAATAGCCATCACTTAATTTTCTACTCCTTTTGTACATAGTCAAATAAAAATCTGTCTTCCTAAATAGTCTGCACCACTGAAAAAAAAAAAGTTACAAGTGTTTTTTAAACAGTAGTCGAGTCATATGAATTCACACTGCATTCCCAGTCGATTACAGAAGTGTAATGATTCTAGGACGACATGTGTAAAAAACAATTTGATGAAATGATTTTGTGGGGATTTTGTCTTACTTGAAATACTCTAAAGCACTGTACATTTTAATCCACCTGGCTTTTTTCTTACAAGATACAAAAGGCTTCAAAAAGCCAAAAGGATATTTAAGTGAGCCATGGATAGGAACAAGCTCCAGTATAATGTATCAATTTGTTGCATTGAATTGTATCCATAAGATTAAATACCATGCAAAGCCTTATTTGACACTATAGATCCATTATGAAGTATACCTTTATCTAACAAGAAGCCACATGTCCATCTTTTCTTGTAGCACAAAAAAGAGTTCAATCGCCTTCTTTTACTTTTACCGACAAATCAACACATCTTTCTTTTTTGAAAAAGCTGTATGATATATGGCTGGGGCTTTTTCTACTTATCAAGAGGATCATTGAATAATTCATAACAAAGAGAATTATACAACCATTTCTCCCTTGTTTGCAAATATTGGAGCCTATTCATTTGTTTTCAAACGAACAAAATACATTTTCTTTCAAAGCATAGCCTATTTCTTAAACTTGCAGAAAGCAGTCAGAAATTTCTAGATGTCAGATATGTCCATCTACTTCTCTTTCAAGGATTGTTTAAAAAGACGCGTTGTGGTCTGTCCGAATGCTGATGAATTTCGTCTCCTTGAGATTTGATGATAACATCCGGTTGGCTTTGAAATATGCTGCATGAAAACAAAAGATATCGTCGCTTGTCAAGGTCAAACTCGAAAAGATGAATGTGTCAAGATGACATGACTGCAAAGCTATTTCAAAAAAAAAACTGATTGTTGCATAAAATATCTACAAAATATAGAGTCCATATTAACGTCAATGTGATATATACCCAAGAGATTGGCACAAACTATGTAAAGAATAACTCTGAAAAACCTTTGACATGTACATCCCATCATTGCCTCTCACCTTTCTCTTAAATTTCATGAAGCAATTATTCTAGTCTGGATGTAATAAATGACTTGTTTAATCCTCTTATGCTCTTCTTTTCTTTCAAAGTGTTCCATACTGATAATGATCCTTTATCAACCGTTGAGTACATCGTATGCATACTCACTTGAAAGAAATCAGGACGTCCCATAGAAATACTAGTCAATATTCTCAAATAATTTCTCTCACAAATCGAATGATTCATGAATTCCAAGAAACCATGGTAACCTGTCCATTATCTGGCATCCGTCTTGATCCAAGTAGGTTTCCTTCAGAAAGCTATCTCAAAGCGATCCGATTCGATTCACCTCGGATGACATCAAAAATCGACAAGTTTGTGGTCATCGCCTCTCTTATCTGCATATGCTTTATTGTTTACTTTCAGAGCCTAAGAAGATATGAGGGATTCTATCAGAAAAAATAAAAACAAAATATATTTTGCGATTGAGAAAACGAAGGATAGGCTTGGATGAGAAAAATGTCATGAAATTGTGCACGACTATTCATTGTTTAGTGATTAATTGTGCTTAAAAAACTTGGAATTTAGTGTAAATAGTAGGAAAGGGATGCTCGGTTGTACTGGAATAAAAGATGACTGGGTCTCTTTAAGAAGCAGTGATTGATCGATGGATTTGAGAAAACAATCAGTTATAGGAACGTCAAAATGCCATTTTTCTTCTTAAATACAATTTTGGGGAGACATCATTTGAGTATAGATAAATAAGCTTTCAAGCACAAGAAATCGCCAATCAACGCTGTTTGATTATTTCTTTATTTATCAAAGAAAACTTGGGTAACATTTTTATGCATAAAAGGTAAAAGTTATACCAATTTCATTATTCATATCTGCAATCTATTTTTTTTTTATATATCTTCATGGGAGTTTGGCTTTTTCTTTTTTTCTTCTCTTTTTATTCATCACTGTTTCTTATTACGATTTATGCCTGACTGGGGTAATTTGACACCTGAAATCCTTTGCTACATTTTTGAGTTCACTATCCAGAATGAGCCTGATCAATTATCTTATTTCCTGGTGTGTAAAAATTGGAATAGGGTCTATACTCCTTTATTTTACAAGAGTGTGACGATTGATGATTCTACACAACTCAGGATGTTTCTGAACTCGATGGAAGCAGGCAAAGTAGGCAAGTTTGTACGTGAGATTGAAATTCGGCCGGTGCTGTACGGAGAAGATTCATTCAGATTTATCTGGCGCTTGGCTACTACCTGTCCGAATGTGGATCGGCTTGAAAACCCTATTGATTATTATGGTCCCTTGATGGTACTAGAGGATGTCTGTCCTCGGATTTGGAAGCTGAAGTGTCTCCCAGACTGCTACTCTACTGTCATTGACCATTACTATGCCGTCGCGCTCAAACTCAAGGACCATCTCTGCAGTCTGACCATCTGGGGTTACAATCCCGGCTCGCCTAGCATCACCAACGACCTCAAGCACTTTACTCAGCTAACACACGTCAGGTTTGGTATGGGATATAATGAATACAGACAGTGTTTGATGATCTATGACAAAGTGATCGAAAGGTGCCCTCGTTTGACTACCTTGGATATCGAAGAACAGTTTCCTCCGGATGACCAGCGGATATTGACCACCCTTCGTCTGTCCAAAATAGTACCACGGCCAGAGATCAAGGAGCTGAACGTAGTCATCACATACCATCCAGGCACGCTTCGATATCTGATCAACAAGTTTCCAAAGTTAACACAACTCACTTTTGAGACCAACATCAACCTCAGAGAACCCGTCTCGCGGGAATTTCGTAGATATTGTTCCAAAAGCTCGGATACGTTCGTTGGCTATCTGCATTCGATACCAGATTACACCATCAGCATCCCATGCAATGAAGATCTGATCGAAGCCTATTTTAGACGCTGTCCTCAGTCTACTTGCAGAGTCAAGGTTCATGATGAACCCTATCCTCGTCTGGTACTCACGCCTGATCGAGCGACAATCAGCTGTGACAAAGAGGAGCTTCAACACTGGTGTAATATCCTCCTGTCTCATGTTTCCTTGGTCTGTTTTAACGAAGCAGGTGAAAACAGTCAAGAGTCTGTCAATATGTTGGACTGGTGTATCGCCTTGGAAACACTTGAGCTTCCTCTTACCTCCTTGAATGACCTGACTACCCTCTTACAGGACAAGACATGTCACCGACTGAAGAAACTCTGTGTGTTTACAGAAATCCAAGATCGACGCCTCGTCGTTCCCTCATTCATGTTTCCCTCATTAAGCCGACTAAAAGTGTATAGGACAGGTTCATATCGTGTCAAGACAGCGTTTAGTGTGAATTTGACCGGCCTTTCTTTGGATGAATTGGAAATGAAGTTTGAGATGGACGGCCAGGACACAAAGACATCAAAATTGATTGAAATCCAAATTGAAAGCGATCGATCCAAAATCAAGTACCTTGTTGAAGACGTAAGTGGTAGGATCTGCTATAGAGAATGGTTTCCATCATCCACTGCCCGTTTACAAGTCATCATTCGCTGTTCGTTCCTCAAGACATTTGCAGTGACTTTTGGCGAGAATGTAATGTATTATATTGCAAGTTTAACTTAAGATGGTTGTTGTTCACAACCCTTTGTCTTTTATTCATTTTATAAATCTCATTCAACCCCTAACCATCCATCGGTCTAAGCTTTTTTTTTCTCTTCTTCACCTTCTTTGTTTTCAAACACTACTTCTCTTTGATGAGCTTTAGCTAGCCCGCCCAAGATGACGGTTCTCGAGATCCCCTTGGCATCAAAATAAACCAACAAGCCTGCCACATGAGATGCGGTCCCTATCGTCTTTTCGACCACATAGCCTGCGTCCGCCCCATACTTTTTACGAATCACTCGACTGATGCCATCACGCGAAGAATCCAAGACGAGACCGGCCGCTGCAGCTGCACCACCGATGACGGTCGCAGTCGCCT
Organism: Rhizopus arrhizus; assembly: GCA_024220505.1. NCBI lineage: Eukaryota > Fungi > Mucoromycota > Mucoromycetes > Mucorales > Rhizopodaceae > Rhizopus > Rhizopus arrhizus. Next base: position 232,512 of record JAKZZE010000032.1, on the reverse strand, counting down.
TGAGTGCAGACCATCCAAAGTGACTCTTGGCCGACTTGGGTTCTGGACGGATATGAGAGGTGGCGGCCGTGATGACCTTGTCAAGCGCGCTAGCAGCGGCACTTGTTACGGTATGTGTTGTGTTGTAGACCATGTCGAGTACATTTTTATCTTGATCGCTCAGTTGAAAGGGTGTAGTGCTTTGAATCTTCTCTTCCATCAATTGGCTTCCGCTAAATACAAAAGAGTGTTATTTTTTGATAAAAGTAGACCATACAAACCTAGTGATTCCCTTGGCAAGGGCTTGACCTGTAAACACAAGTGCGTTTGCAATCCAATCTGATCCAGTGATCATGGCCTCTCCAGATTGATATAGAAATTTAACCTTTTCCTAATATGGAAAATAATTAGTTTTTCTCTTCTTTTCTTTTTCTCTTTTACCTTTGAATCCACATACACAGGTACTTTTTCTCTTGATTCAATAAAATCCTCTTGCTCTAAATCAATTGTGACATTATCTGCTACAACCTGAGTGACTTGACATGATTTTGGATCTATTAAGGCTAATGTATTTTTGATACAGTGTCGATTTTCATACTTTATGAAAAATGTCAATATATCTTGTAGTTCAACCAATTGATCTGGATTGCTTTTGAAATGATAAATCATGAATATGTCCTTTTAAATTTTATATACCTGCAATCGATTTTCCATAAGCCACTTTCTACATGAGGTATCATGATCGTCTCTTGTTCCAACCATGCTTTTGAATTGGACGCAAGTATGATTTTTCGTTGATTGAATACAAGTACAAGTAACTTTTGGTCAGATTGGACCATGATTTTTAATAGTCCACTGCCAAGATCGCCTTCACGAGAAGAGGATAGGCGTACATGATTAAATTCATTGATTAATATCAAACTAGATATATCAATATCTTTGGGTGTAATAGGCACAACAGTCATAATAAAGATAGAAAAAGAAAAGAAAAGGAAAAAAAAAAAAAAAAAAGAATAGTTTTCTTGACTGATATTTATTATTCCAAAAAAGGTAATTAGAGCTGGCACTGACACGAGCAGTTACTCACTGGACAAGTAGTATGCTTTTGAAACCAGTCAAACATATGAACAGCATGGCCTCCATGCCTACATGTTTGACACCAAGTAAACCAGAGTTCAAAGCCTGCAGGGTCAACTAGAAAAAAAAAGTGTGTTTATAAAGATAGTTGTAAACATCATACTTACTGTTATGTGTATCATTGGCCATGATCGTTTGTCTCAATTGGTCCACAGGAGTACCCATCTGTAAAAGACAAAGGGCGCATCGAGGCAGTGGCTTTCTACAACTTGAACATACCGTACTCTGTCATGACAAGTAAGTATTCGACTCATACCGTTTTCACAAGTACCTTTTGTTTACTAGACACCCTTCCACCTGGATTACTTGTCTGAACATTCATCCTCTTTCCCTCTCTGTTTCGTGCATTCTGTATCACAAGACTGTGCCCCAAAGATTGAGCACAATAATTACAACGAACATAGACCTGTGGTGGTGCGATTTCACTTGAATTCATACGTTTACCACGTTCAATATCAAATTTGGCTCTCTCGTGCCACAGCTGCCAACGATCCAAAAGCAAACGATAGCTAAAAAGGGTTCAGTAGAGCAGACATATCAGGGATTATATCACTTACTTTTCTACCCAATCTTCCACCCGATTGTCCTTGAATCGCTTTGGTACAATGAAGCTCATCACAAGGCTTGCTGTCTGTACATCACCATGTTTATCAAGCGCTTTTTCTAATATATCAATTCCTTTTAACGTTAGCCCAGTCACCACAATGCCTTCCACATCGCCTTCTTCAATCGCTTTCTCTACTGTCTTGTTTAAATAAACCGTCATCTAGACACTAAAGGTGAGCGACAGGAAAACGTACTTTGAATGAGCGCCTTTGTACCTGTTCATCATCTAGTATTCTCAACGCAATCGCCATGCGTTCTCTCAAAGGTAATCCGGGCTCTTCCAACACACGATACCAGTCATTTGAGGCAATATAGGCAAAGATAGCCTTCAGATAAGGACGGTCGGCCATGTCATTACAAAGAGATTCACAAATCTCTTTCCAGGTATCCGACGTGCCTGATTGATAACTGGCCAAAATGGCCGACATCAACTTTCGTTGTTGGACTATCGTGCATGGTTAAGCCCCTCCTTGCTCTTTTCTTTTTTTCTTACCATGTTCATCTCTTGAATCACTCAGTGACTTGATCGCCCTCTCTAAATTACCGTGAAACAAAGCCAGGGCCGCCGCCTTGTCATATTCTCCATTTCTCTCAAGCCTACAATGCATCCATTATTATTTGTTTTTCACCTGACCCACGGACGACTTACGACACCAATTCCTTTTCAAATCCTTCACGATCAAACGCGAGTCCACAGGCCATCAAGGCCACATTTCGTTGCAAAGGTTTCGAGGTCTCTACCATCGGCAGGTCACCTTCATCCAACGTGTCCTTCACGTTCTGAGCAGAGGATTCCCTCGAGATCCTGGGAGATGCCATCCGAGGTGTGGCTGCCGGAGAGGACTTTTGTCGACTTTGTGATCCGACCCAGATGCCATAGACACCGTGAAAACTGTAATCAAGATTACCTACTTTGGATAGCTTGGGAGCCATTTGGTCGGCAATCTTCATCCAAGTCCACAGCTCTCTAAGCGCGCGGTCTTTTCGGATGATGCTAATGTTCTTTTCACACTGTCAAAAGAAAGTCAGTGACACATAAAAGAAGATAGACGGCATGTGTTACATTCATCGAATAGCCTTCGAGTAATCTCTTTCTCATGACGACCGATATATCTCTTTCCAATTGTTTTGCCAATAAACCATCTTTGCTTTGTTTGATTGTCTCATCTGGTGGACTACTGATCAAAGTGAGAAGAAGAGTCAAATTTTCCTGGTTTACCTTTCTTCTTGAAGACTCAACTCGGCCATTTTCAAATCCATCAAAGAGACCGGTTGACAAGCCATCAGGCCCTTTCTGCCCGTCATGACCATCCCTCCTGTCGGCTGCCACGTCATCTGTGAAGCCTCTTCGATCTTGACAGCTTCGAAGCTTCCGTCCGTGTGGACACCCAAGAGGCGATGAGGCGTGCTTTGATCCAATTTGGGTATGAAGGTAAAGGAGGCAAAGGGTTTTGTGCTCGACCGTGTCTTTCGATTCTTCCAGAGCACCGGAATGCTCAGGTCCTCATCGACTCTTTTTTGTTTGACAGAATGAACGACGGATTGAAGTGAGCAGGTCTCTTGGATGTCCCAAAGATGCATCTGAACCGTATCCTTGGTCAGTGAGGCGAGCAAACCGGGCTGGGTGGGTGAAAAGACAATCTTGGATATATTGTTTTTCGTTTCCGGGTTGAGTGTCAGGACGGCCTCTGTGTGTTTACGAATGTCCCAGACTTTGATGATGCCTTCTTCGGTATAAGAAGCCAGTCGGTAAGGGTTGAAGGGGTCGATCGTCGTGCCATAAACGGCCTTGGTTGAGAATTGAAGTGGATTGCTGTCGGCTCGAATGTCATAGACACGAAGGTATTTATTGGCCATGCCGGCCATCAGGATCGGGGCACTGGCATGTTCAGACCATGCACAGGAGGAGATGACTTCAGATGAACCGTATTGTCGAATGGGTCCTAGTTCTCTCGATCTGATAAAAACAAGATGAATACTCGACATCATTCAGCTCTCTTTTTTTTATCTTACGCCAATCCAGCAGGGAGTTCACTGAACTTGCCCTTCTCTATAAACCAGTCAAAACCTCTTTCTCTCTTCATGTTTCATTTACCTTCAAAGAAATCAACAGATCGTGTGGTATCCATCCTCGATCGAGCCTCTTTAAAAGTTGCTGCTATCGGTGTCTGTGATCCTGTAGGCGTATAACTTTCCATCGATCTCGAAATGTCCCAGACAAACAAACAGGGCTCATTCCTGACTTTATCCAACCCTACAGCCAGCAGGTTGGGATGGTTTTTTGAAAAGGAAACAACATTGCTGGTACGTGACATCTTGACACCCAAAGAAGGATATTTGTTTGGCAGCATCCGTTGATGAGCCGCGTTTTCAGAATTCGGATATTCTGTCAACGCATGTTCTTGCATACGAACGAGCAGGGTTCGTCCGGTGGTGAGTCCAACGGCTACAAGATCAGGACAGTTGGGATCAGGTGACCAATCGGCGCACTGGTAGACGATTAGCTTACATGGCGAATTGTGCTTTATGAATTACCATCATCAGAGTAATCTCTGGTATAGTTGAAATATAACGAACTCTGCCTGGTGCTTCCTTACTCTATAACCCTCTTTTTATTCAGTTATGAATTATGCAAAAAAAAATAATTTTTCTTTTATATCGCTTTTTTTTTTTTACTTCAGGTATCCATTCATACAACTTCAACTCGGTGCCTCCACACAAGAATTGATTTTGACCATGAGGTGACCAAATAAGTGATTTGGACGCAATCACCATTATTCACTTGTAAAAAAAAAAAAAAAAGAAAGAAATGGTTTCAACTTCAGCACTTTTTTCTTTTTTTCTTTTTTACATATAAATATTATGCCACCCATTGAACGATTAGATGAAGCATTTCTTTCTCAACTGTTGCGTGATGATCAACATCAGAATGTATTAAACACACAAGTGGATACAGCCACACTAACCCAAGTACTGGGTCATCTAGACAACACTTTTGCTTCTCTTCAAGTCGAACTATATCAATACGTTCAAGAACACCATGACCTTTTTTCATCTTCGCATCAGACCCTGAAACAATTCGAGAAAGCATCCAACTCACTGGAAAAATCAGCCGCTGAAGGCAGCCTGGCTGCCTCTGAAGCACAGCAGACGACAGAATCCACACTGGAGCAATACAGACAAGCCTCAGAGGCTTCCCGACTGGTGTCGAGCAAGATCGAGGCCCTCGAGAGGATCATGCGAGCCGTGAAGACCCTGGAAGAGAACGAAACCAAGTGGCAGCAATCCCGCTTTTTGGAGGCTATCGATGATCTGCAAGCCATCGAGTCTGTGCCGAATGCCAGCGTGGCCGATTTGATAGAGACCCGCCTGACCGAGGCGCGTCAGCGAATCACGATCCGACTTCAAGAAACCCTTCAGTCTGCTGTTCGATTCGAACCGGGATCGATCCAGATCGTTCGGACAGGTCTAGACGAGATCCTGTCGAGTGTGGACCGGCTGGGACGATTGACGGAGGAGATGATGAGTCTCAAGCGACAGGCGTTCAAGACCATCGTGCAGCCCTTTTTTGAACATGGCGCGGTCGAGAGGGAACGCGTGGGCGAGATGGAGGTGTTGCGGTTGAAGGAAGGCGAGATGGAACCGGTGAACATGGTGAAGGGGATCGAGGACATGCTCAACTTCTTTTTTGATTCGCTTTTTGATGGCCAAAAGAGCAAGAAGACGGTGCTCTTTGGACACTTGTTTTTACCTGATCTCATGCACTTGATGTTATCCCGCAGCATCGGGCCTGCCGTGCCATCCTCAAGGGACCAACTGTCTGAATTTGATCGAGTCCAGAGAGCCGTCCGCTCCTTTGAAACCACGTGCGCTCAAGATGGATTCGAATTGACCGAAAACCCCCTGGGTGACTTTGTGGATCACATCGACCGACACTATGCCAAGAAACGACGCGAGAGGATCCTGAAGGAAGCCAGGACGGTGATGCTCCGACGGCTGTATGACGCTGAACCGATACGGATCGAGACTGAATCAGGTCAAGTCCAAACATACCACATCAGTCAATCCCCTCAACTCCTGGCGGTCCTGATCTCAGACACACTGGCTGAAGCGGCCGAACTCAAGACGGAGCACCCGATCTCGGCAGCTCAATTGACCGAGGGAGTGCATGACCTGCTGGACATGTACCGTGCCATCATGCCCAGCCACCACCGACCTCAGCTCCTGTCTCACCCGTCGAGCGCATTGATCTTTCGAAACGACTGCTTTTGGCTGGCACATCAGCTCAAGACGACCTCTAGACGCTACGGGGTGGATCTGAAAGAAGGCGAGAGGCTAGAAGAATTGGGCAAGGCATGGCAAGAGCTCTGCATGATGCAGCGTGTTGACAAGATCCAAACCACACTCGATGCGCTCCAGAGCTTCAGCGCCCCACAGACCAGCTGGGAATCCGTCCTGTCGACCGTCATTGACCTCGTGCGATCCTTTGCGGACGACATCCGCCCCCGAGTGGACCCTGCCGTCTTTTTCGATATCCTCGGCCGTATCGTCGACAGCGTCCTCAATCGACTCATGGGCGATCTAGAGGACCTGACGGATATCGGCGCAGACGAATCACACGAGATCGCTCGCAGCCTGAACAGTATCGTCCAGCTCGTGAGCGTCTTTGACCACCAGCAGCCCGCGAGCCCTGACCTTGTCGGACGTCTGGTGCCCAACTGGATCAAGTTTTGGTTGCTCAAGGATATCTTGGAGATGAACATGCGAGAGATCATGGAGGCCTTCAGACGTGGTTCGCTTCACATGTTTCAAAAGTCCGAACTGGAGCATTTGCTCTGTGCCCTCTTTGCCGATTCGGACCTGAGAAGGATGAACCTGGAAGAGATCAGGTCTGGGCAGCCACCGGTGCGTTTCTCAGATTCTGTGCCCACAACCATACCCACAACCATACCCACAACCATACCCACAACAGCACCCACAACAGCACCCACAACAGCACCCACAGCAGCACCTACAGCAGCGCCTACAGCAGCGCCTACAGCAGCACCCACAGCAGCACCAGGCAAGACACTGCTCTATCATCCTGAGGAAGATGAAGAAACAACAGGCTGGGACGAGGATGAGGTGGATTTAGATTTAAACAAGGAAGGATGGGATGAGGATGACCTTGACTTGATTCCTGTCCACGAAAGCGTCCGAAATGAACATGAGCAAGAGAGAGACGGATGGGATCATGACGATCTCGATTTACCGCCAGTGGAAGAAAAGACGAATACGAACGAATCCTTTCCAAAGCCAGCACGCCAAGAAGACAAAAAGGATGGGGAAGGGAGAGATCAGGACAAGGTTGATTTACGATTGCCAAAAGAAAAAAGTGATCCAGTCCGATTCTCTCTTAAACCTATGGATGTAGAGGAAGGATGGGATAATGATGAACTTGATCTGTCAATAGCAGAAGTACATGAATCCGGAGAAGGATGGGACGATGAAGATTTATTTGGTGATGAAAAATAATAGAAAAAAGTGCTATTTTATTATAATAAATACAAAAAATCATATACAAAAGGACATAGATAAAAAAAAAGGGGGGAATCTTGGCATAATATAAACAAAGCATATATAAAATGGGAATAGTCTACAGTGAAATCATAAGAGGGAAAGGTACTTTTTTTTTTTTTTTTTTTTTTTTTTAATTTCTATAGTGAATCTTTTCATGACGTTTCATGTCATATTTCCTAGCAAAGGCACGTTGACATAGTTGACATGAAAATAACTTGGGTCGATTGGGATTGTGTGTTTGCATATGTTCGATCATGTTGTGCCTACGTTTTGATCTAAGGGACAGGTTAGAATGATATGCGATTGGATTCTTGATGGGATCTTACCGGTGATCGCAAACAGGACAAGCGTATTTCTTTTCATGAAACGGTGTTTCTTTTCTTTTCGTCAGTGGTTGTTCTTGCTGATAACATTCGATAGGTTGGTTCATAAAGTAAGATTGATCCATAAAGTAGGGTTGATCCAGATGACAATCCACAGGCGGATCAACCCAATGCTGTGATACCGGCTGGGGCCACAGCTCGGGGTATTCTTCGGCGGGTACAGGGGAATATTGCAATTGTGGTGTGGCCAGCAAGTCAGCAGGTCCAGGGGAATAATACAGCTGAGGAGTGGACAATAAGTCTTGACTGTCATCCATCAGTAAAGTATGGATATCGTAGTGTGGTATTTCGGATTGAATACAATGGTTTTCGATTGAATACAAGTAATTTTGTGAAAAAGACATTTTTTGATTTATTGAAAAAAAAAAAAAAAAAGAGAGGTTGTATTTATACCAGAAAATCAAATTAATAATATATCAACTGAATGCGGAGAGGCTTTGAACTTTTTGACGTGTGTCGTGCATTGTTCTGTATTCTATTTTTATCCACATAGTTTGAACACAAAAGTTTATCTAAAAATATACTCTTCAGTGTATAACACTAACCCCGTTCTTTGGCTTTTGAGGGAGGGCTTACGTAATTGATCAATAAATGAAGAAGCCCTTTTTTCTTAATTATATAAACAAAAATGTCTATTAATGAATTCAAGTAAACAATTCTTTCTTCTGTTTAATTTGTCATCCAAGGTATGATTGGATACGTTAACAAAACAAGAAACATCATCATTTGGATACAAAAAGGGGTAGATTTAGTTTACTGTATTTAGTAAAATGTGAAGCAAATGAATTTGATTGGGTAGCACTTTACAAGATCTGCTCCTTTTTTTTAACGCGTCTCGTACCTTCTTTCTCTCTTTTTTCTGAAATGCTATCTTTGAGTAAAGCAAAGCCATCAATTGTCCCTTTCAATCAGATGATGGCTAGGAAAAGAAGGAAAAAAAAAATAAAACTAAAAATATCGAGCTTGTCATACAGCGCCTTCTTTTTTGATTAAAGTATGACGACTGTGGCATGTTACAATAAAAAAGATGTCTTCTTTTTGCGCACCCCTTCATTGTCAGACCCAAAAGTGATTCAAGTCTTACTCCGACAGATGCATCTAAGCCTGGGGAACCCTTCTTCAGGCAGTGACACACCCTTTTGGAATGCCATGTGCCTCTGTGGCTTTAAGGTTGTAAAACTCCTTTTGATAAAAGACATTTTACACAGGGACTTTTATTTTTCCATGAAAGCCATGTGTTCCAAAGGGGTGTAGCAAAGTCAGCTATTACAATCAGTCCACTCTTGACTGTCTTGACTGAATTTGAAAATAGGTTGAAAGGTACCACAGGCATTGAGAATAAAGCCGTGAAGATGGACTTTTTACATTTTGCTCTCAATTGTAACGATTTCAATATACTTTTAGATCTGCTCTCTTTAAAGTGTTCTTTAAGCTCCAATCATCATCTTTTTTTTTTTCGTCATGACCTTTTCAATCAATTGAATCCATTATCAGGGAAGGTGCGTTTAGGTCCATCCAGTCTTTGTTATTATGTATTTATTAGTAAAATAGAATAAACATCAAACACAATTTTCTGCTTTTAATGTAAATATCCCCCCCCCCCTCAGTCCTTCACAACAATGTGAGAATACGATATTTCAAACATTCAAGTAGAATGATAACCAAAGATAGATGCTGGTGAAATTAAGCCTTTAACACAAAGGAAGAGATGAATATAAAAGACAGATGGGATGATGGCAAATATTCTCAAAAAGAATATAAATTTCATCTTGTTTAACATTGACAATTATTTCTTTTTATTTTTTTTTTTTATTTTTTTTTTTTATTTTATTTTTTTATAAATTCATATTGAACAGTGTATAGATGATCATGTACAACCTTATTAAACTAGATTTAAAAAATAAAGTTGTACGACATAACTTGCATGATTCAAATAGACAATAGCCAAAAAGGTGTTGGGACTTTTTCTTTTTTTAAATAATTTAATTTAATCTATTCTCAGTTTTGATTGGGTTCATCTTAAAGAGTCATTCACAGTTTACTTTTCAATCTTATACCAAGTGACAGGTAAAGGGAAAAAAATAGAAGCAATTCAGAAAACAAGGCATACTGGATATACTGACAGTGAAAAATAAAGTGATTAAAACACTTGTCATCGTTTCATTCAATAGATTCCTCTCTTCTTTAGAACTCAAATGTCTTTCAGTTGCCTTTTTCTATCAGCTCTATTTGTCCTCTTGTAAGGCTCTTTTGCATTCATCTGTTTATTCAATTAGATATAGAAACACCCTTTCAGGTCATCCCAATCTTTCTACAACCATCTTTAGTTTCTTCAAATCATCGCTTGACATACGCTTCAAATCACACACAACACACTTTCTATCATGCCCTCCTTTCTACTGACTCTTTCAGCTATCTGAAAACATTTGTGACGCATTCTTTTAAATTCCTTGCTTGTATACATCAAGTTTAGGATTTTTTTTTTCAAGTGATTTAAAGAACAAGCCTCTCTTTATTTGCTGTAACAAAACCCTCCTGGTCCAGTGTCTCTAGTCATTCCCTGATACGAGAATAGAAGTGATAAAGACAAACAAGTCTGTACCAACGTCATATTACCATCCTTTTGCTATTATCCATAATTTGCTTCATCTTTTGCCTTCTTTGTCTCAATTCTTAGCTTTGGTTCACTCACAATGTATAGTCTAATTTATAGATCTGTTATAGTCGTGATCAAACCTTGTTATCATTCACTCAGAGGCATTTCAAGATTCTGTAAAGAGGGGGGGATCAAACAGATACAAGGTACTGCTGGTAAGCATAATATATTAAGCAAATCATTGAAAGAGATAGCTATCTGACGCATTGGGCACTCTGTGAAAAGGCTTAGACGGTTGACATACTTGAAAGTGATGAGAGAGTGCAAGACGTTTGGATGTAAAAAGGGGAATTTGAAATAACAGCCAATTCATTCAACTGCGCCAATCAAGCGTGTGGTTACAAGGCATTAATAAACATCCTATGATCGTGTGGCTCATGTAGACTAGCCCCCTCCACCACCTCCTACAAAAGCCTCACCGAGAATACACAGCCACCGATGGTTTGGTAGAAGAACATGTCATCTTTTTGATGACCAATCATAATCCTCTTTTCTTATTGGCTACCTAAAAAGGAGACCTATTCATCCTCTCTCTCTCAGAAGGTTCAATCCAAAACAAAAAACAAAATCCAAAAAAGGCAAAAAGCTTCCAACCGGATTGTGTTTATAAAGTCAGGAAAAAAAAAAACGTGATGGATGGATTCATTTGGGTAACCCACTTTATTGATTTAATTATTATTAGTCTTTTTTTTTTTATTTTTTTTTTTTTTCACTTATTTATTACATGACCAGTTATCCACTCATTCCTTCAAGATCTCCTTTTCGCATCAGAGACTCACAACAAACCAAGGCACAACATCCAATAAACAGTAAGTGAGATTGTGATGTAGCAAAATATAACCTGTTTCATAGTTGTCACTGAAGATCAGCAGCGGTGGAGTTTTGCCTTGGAGCTCGATGACATGTGGCATATGAAACCAGTTCAACAGAATCAGCAGCCAACACAACCTGTCGTCCAAGACGACTTGTTCACTCAACTTCTTATATCGCAAGCCATACTGGATTCAAACGACTTTGAGATTCTCTCGTTTGAACAAGTTGAATCTCTCAAAAAGGAATATCAAGACTTGCGTGATTTGATCTCGACCCTTTCACAAAGTATTCAGGTAGAGACACGAATCAAGAATGTATCGAAATCGTTAGGTAACATGCATAACAGTCGTCACTCGGTCCTTTACCTTCAACAACAAAACCAGTCGAATGCGATCCGACTGAACGAATTGATGCAGCGGTATGAGTACATGAACATCAAGGCCTTTGACGTCCAAGAGACCTTGCTCAAACATACAGCGGCCGTTTTAAACAAGGGTATCCAGACAAGTACCCGAGAAGGATCTCAGAGACGGACAGAGGTGTTGAATCGGCTGCGAGGGATCGTGAGTGGGTGCTGTGGGGTACCTGCAGAAAGCAAAGATCCTCTGGCCCTGCTGCACGCGATCGATCAAAGGCTGACCCAGATGACATCTCACCCCAGCAGCCAGGACGAGATCAGCCAGTGGACCCGACTTCGAGACCAGTTGCTGTCCAAGCTGACCCACACCGACGTCTTGCTGACCGCCTTGCTGACACAAGCCTCGTTTTATACCCAAAAGAGAAAGGCATTCATGTCTGAATTAGATCAATATCGAAACGAGCATGCAGCACTGGTAGCACGACCCAAGCCAGGACCGACATCCAAAGTCCAGCCAGCACAGATCGAACCGACGGCCGAGCAAGACATCCTCCAGAGCTGTCGACAGCTTCGACTGCAGATCGAACAGCTCGACAACGACATCAAGATCAAGTCACGCTGGGTCGATCAACACGATCGAAAGATCACCCAACTCAAACAGGAACTGCAGTCGCCCACACAAGACCTCCAGACCCTGCTCGACCGACAAGCCCAGGCCTGGTCGGCCCATCGGACGACGGTCGAAAGAAACTTTGATACCCTCATGATGGACTATGACGCGATCATCACCACCGCCATGGACTTTGACTCTCACCGGATGAAATACGACAGAAAGATCGATCAGCTGGCCACCAGCATTCATCAACTCGAATCTCAACTGGTCGAAGAAAGGATGAAGGCGATCGTCGGCAGCAACACGACCCAGCTCCGTAAAGAGTTTCGTATGCTCATCGCTGACATCAAATCAAGTCATGAGCAACGTATGCATCGGGAAGTACAGGAAAGGCTCAAGCTCAAGATGCAACTAGAACAATTGCAGCATGACCGTCAATCCTTCACTCACTCTTTCCATTCCGTCCAAGTCCAAACAGAATAAAACTCTTCTTTGCACGGCTGAAGGAACTCTTCCTTTCTTGAGCTCTCTCTCTCTTTCTATTTCATTCTAAATCAATCCGGGATCTTTGATTATCTCCATCGGCCCTCACAAAAAAAAAAGCCGAGTGACAGGCATGATGTCCGGATCCATCGATTGTTGGCTTCTAAATCCATGCAAATCGAATGAACCCAAAAAGGGAGGGGGTTAAGCAAGATTATCTTTTACATGAGTTTAATGTTTATTCGATCGATTGACTTGGTACCTCGGAAAGATCCAGTATTCCAAGCATGTAGCCAAAGATCATTTCCAGAGAGGATGGACAGGATCGTGCCTCTGGCTCACTTTTTGAATTCTCCCTTTGATCAGAATCACTAGCCAAGAAAACAAACGGTTGTCGTCTCACTCCATACTTTTGTATGAGATTATCCGAATCTTGTACAAGTACCGAATACGTCCTATGACTTGTTCTATAGCCCCTAAGACTCACTTCCAACATGAACCCCATCCAATGTTTATAGTCTTCAAGCTCAATAATAAAGTGGGGCCCTGAACTCACTTTTGTCCCTAAATAATTCCACTTGCTAAAGGCATGATTCACTGAGTTCCCTCTCTCGTCTTGAAATCTAATAAAGAGATTCGTGTCTCATTCAGTACGTCAAGTACCATTTCCATCACTTTATCATCTGCAACTATCTCAACAGTGGCTGTGATCCTGACCGATCGTTCAACAGAAAAGTAACAGGAAATCACGCCGTCACCCCCCGGATCCATGCCGTCTTGACCGTGTCTCTTGCTGCTTTGATCTACCCTCAGTAAAGAGAACATTCCCTCTTTTTTCACTTGATCCATACTTTTTTTTGTACCCCACTGACTTTAAGCTCCACAGGGTTGCCTTGGCGATCTCTTTTTTTTTAGCGAGAAGCAGATCCTTTTCAGGATGACCTCTTTCACAACATCCCTTCTTTGCCCATCCTCTCGATCTCTATGTGACTCCTCTTGACATCCATCTCTGTTCACCACAAGCTTGAATTCATACCTGTCCACATCCGTTTCCATCTTTACAAACAAGATCAAGCTTCCATCTGGGCCTAACCCATCCTGGTCCTTACAAAAGCGTGTGGTACGCTTCTGCTGAACAGGTCAAGACGAAGGAGGATGTATATGTTTTCACCCGTTTGATAACCACCCGATCACAAGCTCCACTGATGCCCATCCTTTGAACTCAAAAAGTCCCACACGAAAGATGCATTTTTCTTCAGACGACAGGATTTGAGCCAACGGCTTGATCTGACGAGCAAAAGACAGCGCGTGTCTGCTCATGTCCAACATAGGCCGGATGCCGTCTTTCACGCGTTTGTCTTTTTCTTTCAAAAACAAGTGATGGCGGGGAGCTTAGGGCTCTCTAGATCATGCACACAGTCCTTGAAGAAACCATGGCTGGTCGCATCCACCTCGAGCTGTCCAGGTCTCTCTCTCCAGCAAACGACCGGACGAAGGAGACCAAGGGTTTCGAGAAAAGAAGAACCTTTTTTAATGCCCCCCTCTCCAAGCTTCACTCGTGTCAGTTGTAAATCAACAGGACCTCTTGACAAGGCAGCAGAGGATAGCCTACGGCAGGAAAGAAGAAGATCAAAAGGGCATCGAGTACAAAGGTTGGAGGAGGACAAGATGGGTTTGAGAGCTATGTTTGAAAAAGAACCTGATGATTTTGCAAGACATTGTGTGCAACTTTCCTGGGGGGGGGAGAATCGACTTGGCCCACAGTCGATGATGATGTAAACAAAAAGCAGGTAGGGTCACAAGGGCTCAATCGACCTCAGTCGATGGAACCTGTTTGTGATACGCTGGAAGCAGAGATGGATTGAACGGGCGACATGTTCAAGATCGATCCGAATAAAGATATTCTTTCTTAATTGAGGTCGGACAAGATGTTTTCATAAATGTGGTGTAACGAAAGAGTAGAGTGGAACTTGTTGTCATCTACCGCCTTTGGACAGCAGGATTCTTATCTGTCAAGAGTACATCCTCCCATGGGGGCCCTCTGAACATCACGTCTACCTCAAGGACCAGTGAAACGAACGGTGAGTGAAACAGAGTAGGGAGTGAATACAATCTGGATGATAATCAGATCACACTAAAAATGGCATGTATCGTCCATAAAAAAAAAATAGGACCTATCTCACTGATCAGTCCTGTTTATCTTAGACATGTACCACATCACTTTGAATCCCTCCTCTCCCGTCTCAAGGGAAAATGCAGAATGGAAGTGATCTATACCCAATCGTATCCTTTCCTTGTTCATGTGTGTATGGCTAATGGACACAGTGGGAAAATAATCAACCTTCATCTTCCAATCTTTCTCTGAAAGCAAATACGCGCGAGGGGCGGGGAGCTAGCGGACTATGGATGGCCAAGTTTGATCAATGCTAAGTACCAGAGATACATGCTAACTGAGCTTGTTTTCCCACACACATACACAGAGGTGCATACAGTGAGACCAAACCGAGAGAATGATCAGAAAAGGTTTAAAGGAAAGAATGAAGTCACCTTTTTTTTTTTCAATTTCGTAATACAAATGATATTAGGATGGTGTATGGGAATATCTGGGAAAGTTCACTGGCTTATATAAAGGCGGACGTCATCCTTTGTTGACACATCATTCCTGCAAAGAAAAAAAAATCGACATGCGTATTCTCAGTCTTTTTCTTGTTCGCTTCTCATGTCGCTTGTGGTAGCTAAAGAAGGCTTTGTGTCGGTGGATGGAGATCGGTTCGTGTTGAATGGTGAGACGTATGTTGTCAAGGGAGCCAACTACTGGCAAGGTATCAATCTGGGTGCTGTGGATTCGGCTGGAGGAAATCGTACACGTCTGGTGAAGGAATTGGATGAGATGAAGGAGATGGGTATCAATAACTTGCGTATCATGGCATCCTCCGAAGGACCTGACGATCAACCTTTCCGGATGAGACCTAGTCTTCAGTATGCTCCTGGTCAATACAATGAAGATATCTTTGAAGGATTGGATTTCTTTATGAATGAGATCGGCAAGAGAAACATGACGGCTGTTTGTAAGTGAACAAGGTCCCTGACATTGACTCATCCCCTTTTTGTCCATAGTGACCTTGAATAATTTCTGGCATTGGAGTGGAGGGTAAGAAAGGGGTGTGAAAAGAAAGAGAGTTCTAAGGGGATATGTAGGTTTGGTCAATATATCAATTGGATCACGAATGAAACGATTCCTTATCCTGTGACAGACTATGATCCTTATACAAAGTTTGCAAGACGATTCTATGTGGACGACAAGATCAAGGAAAAGGCCAGTACACTTTATAAGAATCATATTCGTAAAGTACAAACCCGTCGCAACAAATTCAACGGAAGGTTATATAAAGAAGATCCTACTGTCTTTAGCAAGTATCCTCCTCTCTCTCATGTTCCTATCACTCATCGATCGTATAGGTTGGCAATTGGCAAATGAACCTCAAGAAGGTCCCAGAGAATGGTTTGAAGAGATTTCAAAGTTTATTAAAGAAGGAGCACCTAATCATTTGGTTTCTTCTGGTATCGAAAGTAAATTGAATGAGACTGATTTCTTGAATGCTCACGGTCCCAAGGATATTGATTATTGCAGTTCCCACTGCTGGGTTGAAAAGTAAGTCTTCTCCCCCTTTTTCCTCCTGACCGTTCTCTCCTCCACACAAACCATCCTCTCCCACTTTTCTGGCCGTCCCCCCCCCCCCTTTTTTTTTTTCATCCGACTCACGATTGATTAGCTGGGGTTATTACAACGCAAGCGATCCAAGCAAGAAGAGTCTGAAGAAAGCCCAGGGGTTTGCAAAGGACTTTATCAACCGAACGACTGGATGGGCCAACAAGATTCACAAGCCCATCTTGCTGGAAGAGTTTGGTATGGCACGAGATGCATGGCGCAACCCATCCGATCCTGCTTACAAGTACAATCCTGGTACACCCACGAGCCACAAGGACACGTATTACCAGGGAATCTTTCAACAGATCGAACACTTGGTTCATCAAGGTCGTCATGCGGGTGCTAACTTTTGGGCCTATGGTGGTCTGGGTCGATCGACAGATGAACCGAATCAGTTCAACATGACTTGGTTGGGAGGTAAGTCGTCAGCGACCCTGGATCGTTCACTGATTCCCCCTTTTCTAGATCCACCTCATGAACCCAAGGGTTGGTATAGTGTCTATAACAATGACACCACAGTCCAGGTCATCAAGAAATTCAACAAGCAAGTTCAAAAATGATGACAACACACCACATAAATAACCCGACCTTCCACCCGTCTATTTTCACCCCCATTCCTTATTAATAAATAAAAAAAAGGGGCATTCCATTGTAAAATCCGAAACCGTTGCTTTAATAAATCCTCCCTGACGATCAAAAAAAAAATATATATTATTTTTCCCTTTTTCCACTCCCTTTCTTCATTCTTTTTAAATACCTTTTTTTTTTTTATTTTTTTTATTTCATTCATCATGAATACGTTGCCTATTTATAATGACGATCCGAGCAAAGTCAACACGATTTCAGCCAGACACCTCTCACATCACTCACTTCATCCTGCATTCAGTGAAAAATACGCAGTGGGTCAAGAGTTGGGCAGCGGAGGATTTGGGTTTGTGGTGTCTGCGTATGAACGGCAGACGGGGATCGAACGAGCGGTGAAATTCATTGTGCGTAAAAAGGTACCGAAATCAGCCTGGGTGGAGGATGTGGAGATGGGTCTGGTGCCAGTGGAGATCCATGTCCTCAGACGAGTGCGTCATGAGAACATTATCCAGTTTTGTGATGTCTATCAAGACTCGGTCTATTTCTATCTCGTCATGGAGCTCCACGGCAGTCAGTGGGTCGCTCGACCGTCGACCCCGGTCAGTCGTTCGCCCGCGCTCTCTCAAGACTCACAGTCGACGATCAGCAGTGACGAAGAGGAAGAGATGCTGTCGAGACCGTTCGCGAGAAGGGCCTCATGCGATCTGTTTGAGTGCATCGAGCAGCACAAACACTTTGATGAACCTCGTGCAAAAGACATCTTTCGACAGATCGTGCACTGTGTTGCCTATCTGGACAACTTGGGTATCTGTCACCGTGACATCAAGGATGAAAATGTGGTGATTGATCAAGACTATAAAGTAAGTCCTCTCTCTCTTTACTTTCCTGACACTTTCTCTTAGGTCAAATTCATCGATTTCGGTTCGGCCGTCGTCCTCGATCGTAAAAAAAAAAAAAACAAACGGTTTGTTCGTTTCTATGGCACGGTCTCATCCGCACCCCCCGAAATCTTGCTCAATCAACCTTATCGTCCAGAATCAGCCGACATTTGGTCCTTGGGTGTCTTGCTCTACACTCTCTTGTTTGGTGAAGTGCCCTTTCCTGATTCAGAATCAGCCATTTCGGGTCCAATCATGAGGCCTAGAATCAAAGTGTCTGTGGAATGTAAACATCTCATTGTTTCACTACTCGAAAAGGATCCTCAACACAGACCTACCATTCATCAAGTCTTGACTCATCCTTGGTTCAATTAATTCTCTCCTTTTTACGCATCTATTTAAAACATAAGCTTATGATACCCCCCTCTTCTTCTTCTAATCCATTCATCTTTATTTACTGCATTTACTTTCTTAATCCTCCTTTTTTTTTTTGCATTCTATTTTACATACGCTTTTGCATCTCTATTCATCCTGAATTCATTGTATTATGATTTTTTTGGCACGCCCAACTATGGTTTCCTTCTATTTTTAAATGGAGTTTGAAATGATTTATTTTTGGAATAAAAGCCAAAAAGAAAAAATAAAAATTAATTACAAAAAGGTGACAATGCGGGTTAAGGTTTTTGAATGATACAGTTGTTTGAAGGGGGAAAAGAAGAAGAGATGTTTGAAAGGGTGATGAGGTTGACTATAAAATGTTGGTATATTCAAGTGCAAATTTCTGGCACATTGTAAGTGTTTGTGTTGTTTGTCTTGCTGACTTGATTCACTTGACTTTCTTTCAAGTCTCTTTCAGCCATCATCTTTTCCAAATCTCTTTTCCACTGTGATTTCATTGTTAATAATTCGAGCATGTCTCTATAAGTCAACTTGGCTACTTCTTGTGCTGTTCGATCTGTGAAAGAGATAAGTACAAGCAGAAGAGAATGTGACTCTATTTACCATAATCTTCATTTGCAAATGTGCTCACGAATTCAACGTCACCAGAGAATTGGACTTTCTTGTTCATCTTTAAAAAAAAAGAACAAGAAAAAATAAAAGAAGAAAAATAGAGACCATTTTTATAATTCATCTCGTTCCGCGGAATCTCTCTGACCCCCCTTAAGGTCCATGTTCTTTAAAAGGAAATTGGCTTTTGTGCGTGCCATCCGTTTTTGTATTCAAATCTTGTTAATACCATCTTGAATTCTTTCGGTTAAAGAAGGTTGTATTCAAAAAGTAACACAGTCTTATCTTTTGCTTGACACGTTCCCTTGGGATTCTTTCCACGTTTTGCTATGAACAAAAGAGGATTACGTTATTTCTTATTCACTCGCTTCACAAACGTCATTTTGACAAAGGGAATCATAGACAGCAAATGAGAACTTTAGCTTACCGGGTCATCATCTCACCACACATACACGGACCCGCGTCTTTTTTTTAATAAAGCGTAATTTAATTTCTATTTTTTTTTTTTTTTTTAGATTGAAATTGTGTGTGTGTATGCGCATTAAAAAAAAAAAAAAAAAAAAAAAGAGAGAGCTAGGATGAATCTTTTACAACCTTTCATTATCCATCATTCGAATGAGTTTTATTCAAAGGCTCTTCTTGGTTGCGTCACACATTCTATCAACATAAGCAGGTTAGTTCTCTTTAAACCGAGATGCACCAATTTACCTCTTACCGAGATTGCGGAGTCCACTGTTTCTCTAACCTCACCCTCTGTCTTTCCCGCCATTGTTTTTTTTTTTTCTAATTCTTTATTCAAAATTGGTCTGCATGACGGATATTCGGATGTTGACAAGATCTAAATTTGGATAAAGTTTATAATAAATCATAAACAATTCCCTTCAGTGTCTTTTTCTGCTTTGGACATGTGCTTTACTATAAAAAGATAAATGTCACACATCATTGTTTATTCAAAATAAACATTGACCATCTGTGAATGATTTAAAGTTGAATGATGCGAACCCATTTCAGACTAGACAACTGTATTTTTTGTTTAAAACAGGACATCAAGTTTGAACTGGGATAAAATAAAGTCTAGGGTCTGCTACTCGAATCGAATGGATTGCTTCGGTTCACTTTGTCTTTTGGAAATGATAAATAAAAGGGTTGATACAATCTCATATAAAATACGAAAAAAAATAAAAAAAAAAATAAAACTTTTTTTTAAAATCATGTTGGATGCCAATCGAGTGATAAGTAAATAAACAATCTTTTTCTTCTTTAAAAGGGTGGTTGATCATCCTTGTAGCTTCCGCTGCTGTCTTGACTTTTTGTAACCGAGTGGATGAGATGAAGGGAAATTATGTGGTCAAAAAGAGAAAGGTGTACGTTCAGTTTGATCAAGAGTTGATCCAGATTTGGCCAGAGTACAAGACGGACTCTTCTTTTCAAAGATGGCGTGTGAAGCTTGCATTGCAATACATGTTGATCGCATTGGATTTGTATGATTTTCATGTCATCTATGTCTCACGCGGTAAGGTATGTTTGAATGCATGTAGCGAAGGTACAGCCGCATTCGAATATACGCTTGGACGAGTCGCACGATAGTCATTTTCTGTCTTCATCATTCAGTGGTACTATTGACTACATTAAAAAAAGAAATCACAGTTCTTTATGAAAAAAAAGGTTTCTAACAGTTATTTAATTAATTTATACAAATGACAGAATAAAAAAAGAGAGAGAAAGGGTAGAATGCAGTAAAGTGAGTTGATTATATAATCTAATTCATCGTTTCCACTAATTTGTTGATATCATCATCAGCACTTTCTTCTTCACTGCTTCTCTCAATCACTTCCTTCAACTTCTTTTGACGCCATCCCTTGACAGGGTCATGCAATTCAAAAGGTTCCAAGAAACTAGAGACAGATGCAAAGTTTTCGCCTACTGTAGACACTTCATGAACAAGATCTTCCAAACAAATAATATCGAGCTTGCCCAAGGCTTCTTCGATGATTGCGTTATTACTGAGAGGAGTACGTTTGCCGCTGACCAAGGTCGAACCACGCTTCATGATCAAATCACGGATCGTCTTTAAGCTGGGTGAACCATAAGTCACAAAAGGTTCCACTCGCAAGAGATCCTGCATCGTCGTCTCGTTACAGACCACAAACACACCACTGTTCATCTTCAACAAACGCAAGTTCTTGAGCGCACGGACAATATCAGGATGAATCGCCTTGTCTGTCTTGATACGAGCCACAAAGAGCAATCGACCGTCACCCTGCTTTCGCTTGGACGCTTTGTTTTTACCGGCCTCGATCGAGTTGATACGACGCTTTTGCTTTTCTTTTGTTCTAAACGCACGTACAAATTCATCTGCTCTCTTGAACTGTGTTCTCTGTGCCAACTTTTGCTTCTTTTTCGTCTCGGCTCTCTCTTTGGCCTTTTCGGCAGCAATTTTGTCATTACGCTTTCTTTTCTTTAAAAGCGTCTCGGATACATATACAGGGTTGGCAATCGTTCTGTGGCTGAATACATAACAACATCAGTCATTTCCTTTTGGATCTTGTTCCTTTTTTTTTTTTTTTTACCTGTCAGACATTTTACAAGATCTCGTTTTTTTTTTTAAAAAAAAAAAGAGAGAAAAAAAAAATAGAATGGGTGGCTGAGAAGAAATAAAAGCAGGAGCGAGGATTGAATCAAGTGATGTGATTGGCTTGTATTTCACGAATCAGAATCTTCCTCTCTCCTACTACCTACTGACTTCCTTTACTATTTCAAGCTGCCCTATACAAAAAAGTTCTTTATTATCACACATACTGATCAAGTATGACCTTCATGCTCTAGTACAGCAGCTTTTGAAAAAGTCCAAAAGAATACACTTTTTATAAACAACAAGATGATACGGTAGACAGACACTGATCAAGACAAGACACCTCCTTCTTTTGGTGGTCTACTGTAAAATTGATTTTAAACACAGACTACCACGTTCATTATCCAAGCAGTTTTGAAGTGTTCGTGTTTGCCTTATTAAAAAAAGGTCATAAAGGCAATAGACTATCAGGTTGACACAGGATTTTTCCAAAGGACCCATGATTTGGAATTTCAATCGATTGATCTTCTTCTACAGTCAGTCATCCGTTGATCACTGTATCTCTGTATTGAATATCTGAACAGACTTCAATCTAGAAATCAAGACGAGTCTTTGGCATAGGTTGTTGATGACACTTTTGGAAAACATGAACCCCATTAGGCGAAATTCCCTTGGAAACCAACCCTTCTTTTACCTTCCAATGTATACCTCTAGACAACTCTTGTAGAAGCTGCAAGTAGAAAAATCCTGGAGGGGAACATCTCAAGCACTTTATAATTCTGCAACCAGAGAGCATGGTCTCTTTGTCACCATGGCTTGTTTTGCTATTCCATCGCTCCCTTTCAGGTTCTCACTCCACGGGTTGCCGTGACTCGTTATTTCGGCCCTCTTTTTTTTTTTTTTTTTTTTTTTTTCTTTGCTACCACCGTTCGATGGTCTCCTGTTTGACTCGATTCAGTCACAGCCATTGAATTGGGTTTCAGCTCTACTCCAAAAAAAAATAGAGTAAAATTTTTTTCTTTTTTTCAGCCGACTGCACATGTCTGAAGGCACAAAGACGATTCCAAGTGAAGAAGCACTTGTGGAAGCCATTCAAAAGATCAAGCTTGAAACACCTGAAGCAGGCATCAAGCGAGTGACGACGATGGTGTTGGAACAGCAACCGGATTGGCAAGTATCTGAAAAGCGAGTCAAGAAACACCTTCAGCAGTGCGGACTGATCCAGAGTGCACAGCCTGTCAAGTCAGGTCTGGCCGACGACCCATCGATTCCCGTGTCCTTTATTGATCCCAAACTGGACTTCAAGGCTGTTTCGGACTGTGTGGTCGCCCGGATGGTCGACCCAGTGACCGGCAAGGGACTGTTTGCTTCACGCGATATCAAGCAAGACGAGATCCTGTTTACCGAAGAACCCTATGTCTATTTCCCTCCCTGGGAAGGCTTCTCCCTCGCCCGTTCAGGCCATGTCTGTGGCCTGTGCTGTAAACCGATCCTGTATGCCAACCGACTCACACAGCACTGCAAGTATTGTGACATGTACTACTGCAGCAAATCCTGCCGGGCCACCGCCTGGGATCAATTCCACCCACTCGAATGCACCCGTCTTAATCCGGCCATCACGCCCTTTATGAACTTTTGTGAAGGCGAACGTTGGCAGGCCCCGATGGCCGTCGCTCGTATCTATGCCCGTCTGATCCTGGCCCATCAGCGAGGGGAGCTGGCGGACGTGGTCGGTCGTCTGGACGCCTTTGCGACCGTCAGTCAAGAGGAACGTCAGGCCAAAGAGACCGAGTGGATCTTTATGGAACAACCGACCCGTGAGCTTTGGAACAAGGCCCGTGATCTCTTGCGAACGGCCTACAAACAACCTCCTGCAAAGTGTAAGATCACCCAAGAGTTGCCCGAGGCGCTCAAGGAAAAGCTGTTTGAGGACGAAGAGACCTTTTTGAACTTTATGGGTAAATTCAACATCAACAATCAAAACGGTGGCATGTATCTCGTTCACTCTCACATCAATCACAATTGTTATCCTAACGTCAGTATCGATTATCCTAACCCTAAATCACAATACAAGATCGCAGTCAGAGCCGTTCGTGATATCAAACAAGGTGAACAGCTCTTTGAGACTTATGTGAATCCAAGATGGAATAAGGAAACAAGACAGACTTATTTGGATAAATCTTATTTATTCAATTGTAAATGTGAACGCTGTGAAAAAGATTTAGAATTGACAGACGAATTACGTAAAGGTTTAAGATTGAGAGCAGAATAAAAATATAGTTTATTGTACAATAGCAGATTCATGTAAAGTAGATAAAACATCTATTAAAGTATTGATGCCTTGAAGAAAACCATCGTCAGGACAAAAAGAGCCTCTTTCAGGCGGGTATGTCATATTATCTTGATTTTCAATAATTTCTTTTCTTGTAATACAATGTGTAAAATCAATTAATTTCATCTTAATTCCTTTACTCAATTCTAATCCATCATAAACAATCAACAAACTAGCTCCATAAAATCGATAACCAATCATTTTCTTAATGTCATAATACAAGGCATGTAATTTGTTTAAAAGAATAGGAATAAATTCAATTAAAAGTCGATTTCCATTAAATAAAAATTGGTTTATAGTTTCTTGAAAGGAATCAACATTTAATGTACGTCCAGTGTATTTATCTTGAATATCATAATGTCCTTTATTCACTTTATAAACCTACTCTTCCATCACAACACAATCATCAGTACAGTTATCGATCGATTCAAAAAAAAGAACTTTACCTGCATACCACATACACGTACACCCAATTGACCACTCGTTGACTGTTCACATTTGAACTTTTGACTCTTCATCTTTTCTGGACTAACATAAACTCCATGTTGTCGAGTACCCATCTTTAAATCAAGAATACAAGGTTTCTTCAATCCAAACGTCATGTCATCCATGACCATAAACTCTTGACCGATTTGTTCACAAGAAGGTGGATCAATATGACAGTGTCTTTGAAATTGAGCAAGTCTTTTTCTATCGCTTTCTAAAGGAATTTGGGGGTATCCATTTTGATAGTCGACATGAATAATGCCTAGATACCTAGGTAAGAATCTTTTTAACTTTCCATGTCTTAATAAATCTCTATAAAAAGCATCTTCATTTGTTTTAATCGCTTTACATAAAGGACCATTCGATAAGCGAAACATGGCAACATGACCTCCTGCTTTATGTTTAAGAGGTAAAACAGTGATAACATCTGAAAGTTCTTTCATTTCATTTGCCCAATAATTGATATATAAAAAAAAAAAGTATGAAGTGAAACAAAAGGAAAAGAGAAAGAAATGAAGAAAGAAAAAAAAAAAAAATTTAAGATTGGTTGTCGGGTGTTTAAATAGACAGGTCTGACTTTGTCACACCAAAATCATTCTCACGGATTGTCTAAATAAATCAAGTACAAATAGGAAAATGTCGTCAGTAAACAAGATAAAAAGTGGCAGTGATATAATAGTGTAACATAAACGTATTCAGTCCATTGTGGTCACTTGAATTCAATTTAGATGCTTAAAACTTGATGGTCGAATGCTCTATTTTTCAAAAGAATCATAAGCCTTCACTTTATCACAGCAAATGACGTTGTTGGCTATTTATTCATCCCGCTATTTTTTGGATTCACTCCGACACAGAGAAATAATTTAAAATTTTTTTCTTTATTTTTTTTTTCTTCTTCTTTACATTTAGCAAAAACCAAGACCAATAACCTCCTTATTGCTCTGTTTTTATTCTTTTCTTTCATAAAAAAGGCCTGGCTTGATTATACATGATGAATCATTAAGAGGGAAATTAAATTGTCTGAAACACGAACAAAAAATTGCTTTTGTTTAGTTATTGATGGAAAGAACGAGAATAAAACAGAAAGGGGATGTGTTTTCTGGTTTTCTTTTTTGTAATGTAATTTGAAATGAGAAAAACAAGAGGAACCAAAAGTTTTTTTTTTTTATTCATTAAAAAACAATGTTGGCTTTAAAAAAGACTTGATCTTATTTGATCAAATTACATTATAAAATACATTATTTTACAATATTCCCTTTTTATGTACATAAAACGTTATTTTTTTACATGAATAAATACAAATGCACGATTGCTTACCTGTGAATAATATTGAAATGCGTCATAAAGTCTAGTAAACACATTACAACAGCTACTCATGATTAATTTATCTACAAACACTTCTACTTGACCATCCGTCAATTGTAACTGAAATCTTTCCTTTAATTGAGCCAACACACCGTGATATTGAAAGCATGGTAACTTGGAGTCCTTTGACATCATCTCGGTTAATAACAAGATATTGTCACAATGCTTGCGAACGGCCAAGAAGGCTGCCTTCATTAGCGATTTATATTGCGCAAATTTACTGCCATGTAACCCGCCCAAGAGATCAATGTACTCTTGTGGTAACTTGAAGGGCGCCATCTCAAATCCAACGGATCCAGGCGAGTTGGAAAGAATAAAACCAAAGTCAATATGAACGATATGACCTTGATCGTCGATCAAGAGGTTACCGTTATGTCTATCCTTGATTTGCATCAAGTAGCAGGCGATAGAGTAACCTGCTAAACTCTTTAGGAACGCGTCTTGTGCATTCTTGTAGCTCTCACTCTCTTCTGGTCCCCACCTCTATATAGACAATCAGTATTTTAAGCAGGACAACGCATACACCTTCTTACCCTCAAATAGTAATCTTTTAATGTAAAAGCAGACCCTTCTTCATTCCATTTCCTTGTATAAGCTTCCTTTTTGATAGAATGAATAGACATTGAATTCTTGACGGTTTCAATCAACCCAGAATCATCTGAAGTCACCAACACACGTATGCTAAATAAAACAACTCAACTCTTTCTGCATAAAAATAAGCTATCGAACTTACTATTTCACCCAGACGTCCACATTTGTATCTTGCCAAATCTTTTGCATCTCTCGAATCAACTGAGCCGCTAGCTGTTCTTGTCTTAAATCAGCTCCGTGTTTCACAATCACAGAGATCAGTCGCCAGTTGGGCAAGTGACCATAGGGTGAAGAGGCTCGAATTCGCTCCTTCTTGACTTCCCAATCTTCTGAAAACACAGCCGCGCTCGGATCCTCACGATCAATGACGATCGGATGATCCAGTGCTGTGGTGGTGCTCTTGTTAGTGATCCCCATGGCCATCTTGGCCAGCCTATCTTCTTCAAGGGCCATCATTTCAGCAATGATCTTTTGTCGAATCGCCTCTCGTTCTGGATGAGGCTGATTGAGTTGGGCGAGCAAGATGGCGGCCGTCTTCATCTTTTCCGCAAACTCTTCCGCATCAAACATGGACTGTAGCGTGGGAGCAGATGAAAGGCTGGAAGTGGTGGAGGTAGAATGAGTGGGTGAGAAGAGATCGAGAGATTCACATTCTTTGCAGTTATCCAAGGGATCTAGACTTAACTCGTCATCCAATACTTCAATCATCAGCAAGTAAGGTGCCTATGCAACGAATCAGAAAGGGGTCACTTTATCCATCTGCTTACCCGCTCTGCCGAATTCAAAACAACCGCATCTGTCGGACTGATGCGTACCACGCGATGATGAAATGGCCGGCTGTCTGTCGCAGGACACCACAGAGGCAAGCAAATCTCGGCTGGTAAGTTATGATTGAGCAGAGTCAGTTCGGCATGCAAAGCACTCAATCGAGCCGGTTTGGGCACAATCACCAGCCGGGTTGCAATGTCCACCAGGGCCAAAAGAAACTGCATCTCTGAGCAGAAATACGAGGAGCGAAGCAGCAGACGGTCATCATCAAATGTCTGGCTGATGGGAGACGTGGGGCGTGAAAGGTCCTGTTGGTTGGTCGGGACAGAGGATTGGGCCATGGCCTTCATCGTTGTCTCCATCTCCTTCAGTAGCTGGGGTGGGGCGTCGGCATCATGCGGTACAACAGTGACCTTGGGGTGGATCTTTTGCTTTAGCCGAGCAAAGGCCTTGCCCCGGTGAAGGTCCTCCAGGGTCGCTGTGAACTGTCGCGTTGGTAAAAACACGGGCTTTTCGTCTACTTCTTCATTTGTCCATTCAAAGGTACGGCCCTGAGCGATCGCCAGGTTCCCAATCGGTTTGGTGGCTGCGGGTAATCCGATGCCAGCCAACAGAGCACCCATGCCTACCAAGGTGGGCAGAGCATGTTCATGTACCTTTTGTGTTTCTTCCAGTTGGTTCTCTGCTGCAAATAAAATGGCTTGGCATCGGTTTAATATCCTTTTACACAGCTGAAAAGATGGACTGGTTGGGTGAGTGGATAGATCGGATAGATAGGCTTGCAGGTACCAAAGGCTCTATGAACAGAATAAGAAACAACACCAGACTTTTTTATGTCTTTGGTTACCATAATAGCCATATGGGTTGACCTTTCACAAGCGTCTATTAAATAACTTTCTAATGCTGCTGATTCTGTTGGCCTTGTCATCAAAAGGTGCCTTTCATGTAAAACATTAGTCCCTGCCTTATTGTTATCATTTTTCTTGCTTACATTAGTTGAGGTAAAAAGAACTCAATTTCACCAACAGGGAACTTTCTTAATTGAGAGCAAAGGTAGTGCTGAATACCAACATTATCAGGATATTTGAATATATAAGATATAGCAATCCAAGCATTAAAGTATTCAGAAGTAAACAATCTTAACAAGAGTGAATTAGACATGACATGCTCAGCTAAAAAAAAAGGGGAGGAACAAAAATGTTGAGACAGAAAACTCGGTCATTCAATTTTCTATTGTTAAGAAAGGGACCTATTGTCACTATTTATACTTTGTTTTTGTTTTGTTTCATCTTTTTGCTTTTTTCTTTCTTTCATTATTTCAATGGAAAACCGATTGATACTGTTTATTTCATTAATGACTTTATCCATCTTACTTATCCTTATTAGTTATATGATATCATCCCCCAGTCAAACTTGCTCAGACCGTATCATCTCTGTACCTCACTGTACAGATTGAGCAGATTCGAAAATTTGTAATTCAGTCAATTATCAAGAATAATCGTGTTTTATTGCTTCCCATTGCTGTAAATCAATACATACCCTTTACGTGTTGTTTCCTCCTCCCTTCACAATTTGTAAAATTCATTTATTTATAACTGGAACCAACAAAGAGTTCATTTCAAGCCATTTAAATCCTATTTGTATTAATAAAGTTGCTATCAAATCTATACTTGTCAGAGCATTTAATGATATTTTAGCATCTGTTCCTTTCTCTTGGATTATTGTGTTTTGTACTCAATTGTCGACTGAAGGAATACATAGACAACAAGCGTAGCTTTTACATTTTATTTTTCACAAGAACAGTTTTACAAAGTCGTACACGATAAAATCCTGTTGCATCATTAAAAGTTTATTATTAGATGCGCTTACATATGATTACAAGATAACATTCGAATCTACAGTAGCCTTCCAGGTCTTTATCGATAAGAAAATACATTTATATTAATAATAAAAGGGCAATTATTCAATATGAAAAATATATTCGGAATACTTGCATTTCTCTAGCCCAGCATTCATTTATGTGAGCAAGCATGATGATTAAAATTGGATCTGCTGTAAGCTTCATTTGTTAATTGTCATTTGTTTCAACTTTTTTTTTGACAATGAAAAGCCAGTACATGCAATCCAAGAAAGTTCCAAAGGTATGCTTTTGATAGATGAGGTGTCCTTTATCCTTACAGAATAAAATAAATTTGCTTTAGCTTGCATAGGTTATCATTTCCAAAGATGTACAAATACACTTTTACTGGATTCTTTGTGAGTCAAAATATGCATTATTACGGGTAGTGCGCCCCACTGTCAGCCATTCAAAGCGAAGAATTGTACTGAAAAAATAGCAATGAAGGGTTTGTCAAGATTAACATCAATATTTTATTTCTTTTCCATAGTTATTTAGTAGTAGAAGGCTTTTAGTTTTCATTAAACATGAGAAACATAACGTACATATATCATGGTTTTCAGATGATTCGATAGCATCAAACGCATTCATTTTCCACACAAGGGGTCCTGCGTTGTCTTCTTTGATCATTTTAACTATAACTTTTCAACAAAAGTCTATAGTTTTATACAAAAGAAATATTCAAATCTTTGTTTTTCAAACCAAGTGAGTTGTGCAACTTATCTAGAATGAGTTGAAAATACTGTTTGTAACAAAATGGAGCACTGAATTCATGCAATTTTTTTTTGTTGTCGTGGTACCAAATAAAGTGCTACGGAGTGTTCCGTACACACAATTGAACACATTTTTTTTTGTCAAATAAATTAAAGCTGCGTTATTTTCTGAGTGGTTCTTTCTCTTTAATAAAATATGGAAGCCTTTTTAAGTACTTTACCACCTTATGTACACAAGTTTTTGGATAAGCATCCAGCAACGGATGTGTTCAATTTATTAAGAGAACTTATTTGCTTTGCTGTCTTGTATTCTGAAGATCGTGAAAGAATCAAAGCAGCTACTGATGAGTTTCTTGTTAAAAGAGAAAAAGAAATAAAACAACAAGTAGAAGAACAAGTGATCCAGGAAGAAGAAGAAGAGGAGGTTTAATTTATTTTTAATTTTGCATACACACTTACTCATATATTTTAGTATAGACTGTTGCTGTTGTTGAAGAGCCAAAACAGATAGTCGCAGACGCAGTAGTTCCTGAAATCCCAGTAACTGAAAAACCTAAAATGCCAAATACATTTCCTCAATGGTGGGGACATCAGGAATTTCAGCATCCTGATAGAAACGTAGCAGCAGAAAAAAAAGTAACAGCAGAGAAAAAAATAACGGCAGAACCAATAACAAGGACTTCAACTCTATGGGTTTCATGTATTTCATACTTTACATACAAAGGTTTTACACTGACATTTTTTATTAGTTGATGAAGAAAAAGAAAAACCGGTTAAACGATTATTAGGGTAAGCAAAAAAAAAAAAAAAAAAAAAAGAGCAACAAAGTAACAAATAATGAAATGCATATATAGCCAAGTGGTTATACCCAACTTAAGATCTTATGATGAGCCTACTCCAAAGAATCAGCCAATGAAAGAAACTAAACAACAAGAAGGTTTGTTTGAGTTTATATATCAATTCATAATATATTCAATGTTTGGATATAGGGTCGCCTAAACCCCAGCGAGCCCCTTCAGTCATGAAATCACCCAAGCAAAATGCCACTGTAAGAGCAAGAGCAGAACATGCTAAACAATTACAACAAGAAATGCTCAAGAAAAAAACAACTTCTGAATCATCGCCTACAAGCCAAAGATTGAAACAAAGAGCAAGTTCAGGTATTGATTGGGATACAATCAAAAGGGAAAGAAGAAAAACAGTGATACCAGAAACACAAAAATAAAAAGAAAGGGGAGTTTATTTACATACAAAAATAATTAAAATAACAAATAAAGAAAAAAAAAAAGTCTAACCGCTACAACTCATGCAAGCATCCTTATTGTCAATGGAACAGACCATATCTGCCTGATTCTTTTCTTCCATCTTCTTACGATATTCACGTAACGATACTTGGTCTACTGTAAACTTGATTGCATCAACTGCAGGACGTGTACGCAAATAATACATACCCGTCTTCAATCCCTTTTGCCAACCATAGAAGTGCATACTTGTCAGCTTACCAAAGTTGGGTTCAGCAATAAAGATGTTCAAACTTTGACTTTGATCAATGTAGGCGCCACGGTCAGCGGCCATATCAACAATTGTACGTTGAGAAATTTCCCAAACAGTCTTGTAGAGTTCTTTGAGGTGTTGAGGAATTGTGGGTACATTTTGAACAGATCCACCATCGGCCATGATCATGTTCTTGACTTCATCGTTCCAGATACCCATATCAACCAAATCACGAAGTAACCAAGGGTTGACCATTTGATATTCACCCGAGAGCACACGACGGGTATAAAAGTTGGAAGTGTAAGGCTCAAAACACTCATTGAAACCCAACATTTGAGAGGTGGAAGCGGTAGGCATAGGGGCTAATAAGAGTGAATTGCGGACGCCGTGCTTGGCTATCTTTTCCTTTAGTGAAGCCCAGTCCCAAAGAGAAGTGGGAGTCACATTCCACATGTCGTATTGTAAGATGCCCTTGGATACAGGACTACCCTCATAAGTTTCATAAGGTCCGTACTTTTCAGCCAATTCGCATGAGGCTTCCAAGGCAGCGTGATAGATGGTTTCAAAGATTTGAATATTTAATTGTTTGGCTTCAGGAGAGTCAAAGGGGTAACGTAAGGCCATGAATGTGTCGGCTAAACCTTGGACACCTAAGCCGATAGGACGATGTCTCTTGTTTGATCTTTCTGCTTCAATGACAGGGTAATAGTTGATATCGATAATCTTGTTCAAGTTTCTAGTAATCACCTTGGCAACCTATAATAATAAAATATGTCAGTCTTTTCTTTTCTGTTGTCATTGTGGTTTCTCTTACTTCGTGGAGTCTCTTGAAATCGTAAGATTCTCTGTTGATTACAAAAGTGGGTAAAGCAATAGAAGCCAAGTTACAAACAGCAACTTCATCGGGACTTGTATATTCGACAATTTCCGTACAAAGGTTACTACATTTAATGGTACCCAAGTTTTGCTGATTGCTCTTTCTATTACAAGCATCCTTGTAGAGCATAAACGGATTACCGGTTTCAGTTTGTGCTTCCAAGATAGCATACCATAACTTTTGTGCCTTAATTGTCTCTCTCGCTCTTCCTTCGCGTTCATAGCTTTCATAAAGAGCCACAAACTCATCACCCCAAACATCTTGCAAACCAGGTGCTTCATTAGGACAAAAAAGAGACCAATCTCCACCGTCCTTGACACGTTGCATGAAGAGATCGGGTACCCAAAGGGCATAAAACAAATCACGGGCTCTGATTTCATCCTTACCAAAATTCTTTCTTAAATCTAAAAAGGTAAAGATATCAGCATGCCATGGCTCGAGATACATGGCGAAGGCTCCTGGACGCTTGTTGCCGCCTTGATCGACATAACGTGCTGTGTTATTGAACACACGCAACATGGGAAGCAAACCGTTCGAATAACCATTTGTACCGGCAATATAGGATCCATTGGCACGAATATTATGAATGTTGAGACCGATACCACCTGCAGTTTTCGAAATTTGGGCACAGATTTTTAATGTTTCGTAGATGCCTTCAATCGAATCTTCCTTCATGGTGAGCAAGAAGCAAGAGGACATCTGAGGACGAGGTGTACCGGCATTGAACAAAGTAGGACTGGCATGAGTAAAGAATTTCTCGGACATCAAGTTGTAAGTCTCGATTGCGGCGTCAATATCTTCACCGTGGATGCCAATGGCGACACGCATGATAAGATGTTGAGGACGCTCGGCAGTCTTGCCGTCAATCTTGAGTAGATAGGATCGTTCGAGAGTCTTGAATCCAAAAAAGTTGTACTTGAAATCTCTGTCATAAATAATGGCTGAGTTCAGACGCTCTGCGTTGTCCTGAACAACCTTGTAGGTTGTTTCGGATATCATGGGGGAGTGCTTGCTCGTCTTGGGATTCACATAGTTGTAGAGATCCTCAATCACTTGAGAAAATACCTTCTTTGTTTCCTTGTGTAAATTACTAATTGCAATACGAGCAGCCAAGAGTGCGTAGTCGGGATGACGAGTGGTCATATATGCAGCGGTTTCAGCAGCAAGGTTGTCAAGTTCAACAGTAGTTACTCCTTCGTAAACACCAGAAATAACCTGTACAGGATAGATAAATATAACAAATAAACAAAAAAAGTAATTTTACCTTTTGAGTAATGGCAACAGGGTCAACATAATTCATGTCGAGACCATAACATAATTTGTTGATTCTAGCAGTAATCTATTTTTTTGTTAATAAAAAAAAGTAAAAAAAAAAAAAGCTACTGATAGTTACCTTGTCAAAGGCTACTCTTTCATGTCTACCGTCTAAAAAATATTGTTAACAAAGCCCCTTTTCCCTTATTAACTCTATTTGTTAGTACCTCTTTTAATAACAAACATTGGCATCTTTATAGAAATAATAAAAAAGACTTGGAGTAAAGAAAGGGAGAGAAAAAAAGAAGAAAATAAATTTTTTCTTAAATACAAATGAAGACGCGGTTTTTTTTTTTTTTAATTTTTTTAAACGCGTCTTAATCCCCTCACTTCTTGTCCGTCTTGCTTAATAATTAGACACGCGTTTTAACAGTCCAGTTCTAAATTTTTTTATTTCCATGTGTTTTAGTTAGAAAAAGCAGTTTGAGATAACAACATTGCAACTCTTTCAGCAAATTTGGCTTTAGCTGCGTCAGACATAACCAAATGATGTTTCTTTTCAAATTCATTGACAACATCTACAGGGTTATCATTTGCATAGACAGGAAGATTAGCCGTGACACCAGGAGCGAGTTCGATCTTGAAAGTAAGTTTAGGTATGTCGGACTTTTGAGATATAGCAGGTTGAGGAGGATGAGCAAAGGATTGTGTTTGAGCAGAAGGAGTAGCATATTTGGAAGCATTTGTACCCAGAAGTGGTTGATGAGGCCAGCCAGGTGCTTGTTGATGTGCTTGTTGATGTGCTTGTTGATGTGCTTGTTGTTGTTGTTGTTGTGGTTGAGCCCACATGGACTGTGGTTGTTGCTGTTGAGGTTGAGGGTGAGACCATTGTTGCTGAGGTTGAGGTTGTGCCCATTGCTGTTGTTGAGGTTGTTGTGGGGGTTGAGCCCACCGCTGCTGTTGTGGAGGTTGGGACCATTGTTGTTGAGGCTGGGTTCGTTGTTGCTGTTGTTGTTGTTGTTGTTGTTGTTGACTCCAAGAAGAGGGTTGGGTAACAGGAGGAGCAGATACAGGAGCGGCAGCAGGAGCAGGGTCTGCCCATTTAGAAGCAGCAGATCCGTTAGGTTTTTCCCAGAAAGGTGTTTCGACCAGTGCATTTGAAGACCAAGCACTTGCACCAGGTTTGATAGGAGGTCTGTTTCGATTGAAGGTTGGTGGCATGGTCTTTGATGGTTTAGGAGGAGGAGGCATTTTGGATTGTGGTGGTGCTCCGCCCTTTCCCTTCTTCTTCTTCTTCTTTTTTGCTTCTCCATTTAATCCACCCTTCGGCAAAGGCTTACCCAATCGTCGGTCCAAAATCAGTTGTTCGTCTACAGGTTTGAAGTTTTTACCCTTACGGTGAAGTTGACCACTTCCAATACCACCAGCCTTCATTTTGACAGTTGGATCCACAAGTGAACTCCAACCTTCCATGCTGACAGTGACTTCAGTTGTACCTTCTTGGGTTTGCTGAGTACCCCAACCTGAAATTTGAAGAGGTGCATATTCGTCGTCAGATTCGTCAGAATAGTCAGAATATGATTGAAACGACATTGGGTGAATATAACGAAAAAAAGAAGCACAAAGAATTGGCAAAGAAAAAAAAAAATTGTGATTTTTAAGGTCCGATAATTGAGATGAAAAGCAAAAGATTTAGCGGTCAATTTGCTGTTTACTAAGCCAAAGAATACTTCAATAAATATTTTAATTCTTCAAGAGTGGGAAGGTCAACAAATGCAAGAGAAGTTTGCAGCTTTATTATTATTTTTACAGAGAAAAAAGGGAAGTAGCGGTTTTAATTGAAGACTATTATTTATAAATATGATGTAACCTTGGGTATCTTTTTCTACAATTTTTATTCAAAGCTTGTTTGCTTATTTTTAATAGATAGATGGGGTAGTTACCATTTTTTAGCTTTAGTCTACCTTTTTTTTTTTTTTTTTTTTTTTTTTTTTTTTTTTTTTTTGCTACAACAATTTGCTTATTTATCAAAAACTGTCATATTTTGAAACTTTATTTAAACAAAAAGGTGAACAAAGTTACTATGAAGAGAGGCTTTTTTTATATGTGTCACAAAACTGTTTCACGGATTTATGTACTTTTAAGTAAAAACGCATAATAACAGCGCCACAGAATAGTATAAAAATAAGAAAAAACAGCTTATTTTTGCTTCTCTTTTTTCTATATTATTTCATGACTGTTATATCTTCTTTAAAAGAAGCTTTCGCTTTTGCTCCAATCCCTGATCGGCAAAAGGTTAATGAAAAGTTTGCAAACAAACAAGATGTGCGATATTTTCAGGGCCTTGTTTTACTTCAAAAGCTGTATGATGAGGCGGTGAAACAAAAGGACCCTTTGGTGATTCGGGAGCCTAGTGAGGTCGAGGTTGATTTAATAAAAAAGATGTCTGAGTTATTGGAAAAGTACGACAAAAATGCTGCAGAATATCAAGAACTCAATACGCGTTTCCACTTACTAACTTACCCTTTTAATTCCTCTCAATCAACTGAATTCATCAAGAAAGCATTTAATTTGGACCTTAGCAAGAAGCAAGATACCTTAAATGATGCAAAGCTTCCATCCAAGTTGGACCCTCAGCTGATTGATAGTATAAAGGTGCTGAAAGATAGTTTGAAGGAAGATTATGTCGAAATTAAACCTACTGGTATCCCAGCCTTTATATCCTTGCTCGAGAAAGATAGCCTGTCGGAGGATGAACTTGTCGCATTATTAAAGAAACTCTTCGATTGTTATCCAACGGACCATTACCCTATTGTGCTTGATCGGCTTGTGAAGTTTTGGAAAAATCAACAACAAAACCAAAACGACGCCTGG
This sequence comes from Rhizopus arrhizus, assembly GCA_024220505.1. Taxonomy (NCBI): domain Eukaryota; kingdom Fungi; phylum Mucoromycota; class Mucoromycetes; order Mucorales; family Rhizopodaceae; genus Rhizopus; species Rhizopus arrhizus. The sequence continues at coordinate 196,522 of JAKZZE010000032.1, read as the reverse complement.
CATTTGGAATGGTTGACTTTTAGAGAGCTTACCTTGAAGCAGTTGGATTACCTGATGGAAACCATCCCGGATGTAGTCTGCAAGAAATCCTCCTTTATCGAAACCTACCTTAGCAAATTAGTCCCTTATGCTAACTATACACATTCTGATTCTATTTGGGATGATGGCCAGGATTACTTGCTGAATTACTTAAATCAAGCTGAATTGTTTATTGAAAGACTTCCTCCGTATTACAGCTTACTGCAGACTGCAGTTAAGTTTCACAAGCTTCGTATTGACATCACAAGACAAACCTTTGACGAAGGCAAACTTATAGAGTAAGACGGAGTTTATCATTTCCCTCTAGTGCATGTTACTCAAACTTTTATTTATTATAGGTACTTGGCATTAAAAAGCGGAAAATTAAATGAAATCAGTTCTTTTGCACAACATGCCGTACCTGAAGCCAATGCCAGTATCCCACACACGTTGCCTATTTTTGGGTCCTGTTATATTCAAGGATCCAGTCACTTTGAAGTCTTGAATGAATATATCTATGGTCTTGCCATGCAAGGCAAATTGACAGCGACAGTCGATTCCTTGAGTGTCTATGAAAATCGCAAAATGTTGTGGAGCATCTTTGCAAGGGTCAAACCCACCGAGAAACTCGATAAAGTTTTTACATCAGAGACTCTTATGAAAATTGCTCCCTGTTCTATTCACCGAAGTCTCAAGAGAAAACCACAGGATACGATCGTCTTGACCCTCCAAACAAAAAATTTGTCCCGTTTAGCCATTCGTGTATTTCAAATGCATACCACCAACTACTGGCGACTCCATCCAAATTCTTCCCAAGATATTCAACTGGATGGTCTCTGTCCTACTTGGGAAGAGGACGTGGATCTTGTCAACGATCCTATAAAAATCATACAGCATGACTTTGCCTTTGGTGAAGCAGGACTTGCACCTACCGTATTTGCTGGTAGAGGTATTTGGGTTATTGAATTTGTAGGCGATAATAATCAATGTCGTGCCATCATACAAAAGGTATAGAAAAACAAATAGGACTAAAAAAAAGATGATACTAAGGTAGTAATATAATTAGGGTTATTTGAGACATATTACTCAAAAAACGATTGCTGGTCACCTTGTCAAAATCATAGATGAAGAAGGCAATCCAGTTGAGGCATCCAAGGTCTTGTATGAAAATCAATACTACGAGGTATAAATCAAAAGTAAACAAAAAGAAAAAATGGTTACAGACTCTTATTCTTTTATGTAACAGGCAGATGAATCAAATAATATTTTGATTCCTTACTTGCCATCTGGAAGCACACCTAAATCGAGTCAGATGTTGCTTGTGTCTTCAAAAGATGGTTTTTGCGAACCTGTTACCTTTACTCAAGAAGTCGAACTTTATCAACTTGAAGCTACATTTCATGTAAATCACGAAATGATCAGCTTCAACAAGAAAGCAACGGTAAGTTTGACTCAGAGTAAGGATAGCTAACAAAGACTAATTAGCTTGTATTTTTCTTAGGTGGTCGTGCTCCCCAAGCTCACTTTGAATGGTCAACCTTTTTCTGCAATTGAAAGTGCAACATTAAAAGTAGAATGTACTAATACGCATGATATAACCGCAACTACGACAACAGCTGTACCTTTGGTCAATGAGCCAATTTTATTTGATTTTATTGTACCTGAATTGCGTAAGGGGAAAAAAAAGTAGAATTTTTGATTTGTGTACGCTAAAGTGACACTCCCTTTTCTCCTTTTTGTAGTCGAAACGTTGGAATTTAAACTGGAAGCTAGGGTGAAGGCTTTGAACGGCTCTATTGAAACAGTGTCTGCCTCCCACTGCAATAGATACATCATCCATGACGGCCAACCTACTAATGTTTGCCTTAAAAGAGGTATCGATGGTCAATATTTTATCCATATTCTCGGTCAAAATGGTGAGCCCAAGCCAGGAAAGGAAATTTGGTTGGTGTTCGAGCATGCCTATGTATCATCTGAGATCAGGACTAGCTTACAATCCAATGATGAAGGTATCATTGAGTTAGGACAGCTTCCCAATATCATTTCTGTAGGGTACAAGGGACAAACTTGGAATATAGCTCCAGAATATTCTACACCTCTCCTCCCTTCTTTCATTTGCGTTGAAGCAAACAAACCATTCAAGGTTGCTAATGACATCTGTTCTATTTACAGGATGGGTTACGAAAAGTAAGTAATTGAACTAAACCGCAATGTATCTTGTTTTAAATAACATCAAATAGTGTCTTGTCGGAAAATGTTTCTGAAAGTATACAAAAAGAAAATGGCCTCGTTACTATTTCTGGTCTATCTAAAGGTGAATACAAGATTTTCCTGGGCTCTCATAGCCAATACTTTATCAAATGTACAGTCGTCGAAAGCATGAACAAGCCAATGGATAAACTGTGGACTAATTGGGTAATTGGACAAGACCAGTGTATTCAACAAAATGGCGCTGTTGTTCAAGATCCTCTTCAAATAGCCTCTACTCACTGTGATGAAGACAAAGTAGTGATTAATTTGAAAAACTGGTCTTCAAAAACATTAGCTGTTGTCACTGCAAATGCCTTTGTGCCTACCCTTCATCGATCTTTGTTTACAAGAATCTTTGATAGCCGCCATCTCTCTGTACCAGAGCCTCAAGAAAACATGTTGACCAACACAAGATCTATTTTCTTACAAGATAAAAAAATCGGAGAAGAATATCAATATATCATGAACAGAGCAAGAAGTGAAAAGTGGGCTGGTAGCAATCTAACGCATCCTTCTCTACTCATTCATCCCAAGGTAACAAAAGTCCACTTGAGTGTAGCTTTGTGTATTAATTTTTTTTAAAAGAGAGTCTCTTTAACGGTATCAGAATTCCGAAATTTGAAGACAGAGTCAGCTGTACCAAACAGCAGAGCGATGGGATATAGCGCATTTGGAAGTGCTCCTGCAGATCAATACAAAAGAATGGCGGTGGGCGCACGCTCTAATTGGGACGAATCGATTGAACCTAACTTTGGATTCTTGAACCACGTCTCTCGTATCCTTGTCGTTCCTGTAGACTCCATCTCTGGCACAATCGTTGTTGACCGCAAACTTCTCGGCCACCAAGGCACTCTTTTAGAATGCGCTGTAATCTCTGGTGAGCAAATGGTTTACAAGGAAATCCTTATGAATCCGGATACGCCTCTTGTCTATCACGATCTTCGACAACATGAAAACCAAGAGCTTGTACGCTCCAAGGCTGTGCATAGCATTCTTCCTAACGGCTCCATCGAGTTGGATGCAAGAGAGCATGAGGTCATCGATACAGTCGAGAAGCTGTTTACGACCATTTCGCTCATTTCTTCTGCTGGTGCAGAGTTCTCGAGTGATTTTGAATTCTTGAAACGATGGTCTAGTATAGATGAAAAAGAGAAGGTCAAAATTTATTCTGAGATGGCATGTCATGAACTCAACCTTTGGATAAAGCGAAAGGACCCTGTCTTTTTTGAGAAAGCTGTGCAACCGGCCATTAAGGTAATGAAATGATATATACACTCTTTAATCTTTTCAACTCATTTTATCTATCAGAGTAAGATCAGAAAGTCCTTTATGGACTTGTATTTGCTTGAAGGGGACCTCTCCATGTACAGTCAAGACATCTACGCTTTTGAACAGTTGAATATAGCTGAAAAGGCATTACTCGCAAAGACTCAATCTCAAGAGTTCTTGGACGCTGTACTAAATAAGTTTAAAGATTCCATGGGTGAGGACCAGCAATCTGAAAGAGAATCTGATGACATCTTTGACGCTATCTTTGCGGGTATTTCATTTAAAGACGAAGACGAGGATATGGGATTCATGATGCCAACAACACCACAGTATGTTCCAGTTCAAGAGAGTGTGACTGCTGCTCATGAAGTTATGAGCAATTTCAGGATGATGGAGCGGGATCTACCGCCACCACAATCGCTGCAACCACTGCAACAACAGCAGCAACAACAGCAACAACAGCAACAACAGCGACTACATCAACAACAGCTTAGTCCTCCAACAGCTCAAGAAGAGGATCCGGAGATAGAAGCAGCAAGAGAAAAATTGCGCGAAAGAGCCATTGAAGAACAAAAGCAAAAGAAAGCCAAGTATGAGTTTATAAAGCCATCCACTGAATGGGTAGAAACCGAGTACTATCGTAAAGAAGACAGTCTCAAGGTCAGTCAATTCTGGGTGGACTATCTCGAATGCAAGGACGTCTTCTTATCGCCCAACTTTATATACCATCTGGACCATGTTACGGATATGTTGTGGGTCATGTGCTTGATGGATTTACCTTTTACTAACGAGTGGACAAAGGAATACAACGAGATGAACAAACAAATAACGATAAAGACAGGCGTCAGTTCTCCTGTTATCGTATTCCACCGTCAGTTGAACAAGGTGACAGGCAGTGAAGCATCTTTGGAATCACTCGTGATTTGTCAAGAACTCTTTGTTGATGATGGTTCTGTAAGCGTGACATCTGATGAATGTATCAAGATTGATCCTTCGACCACTTCTCTTGAACCCCAAACCAATTATGGATGTCAGCTGGTGGTCAGCAATCTTTCTTCTGCCACTGTCCGTTGTGAGGTGACCTACCAAATACCTACAGGTGCAATCCCTATAGGACACACCTCTTACCGCCTTTCCAAGTCCATCCTCATCGAACCTTACTCAACCTGGCGAGAAGTCACCGGCACATTCTACTTTCCTCAAGCTGGACATTTCTCGACCGTACCAACCACGGCCTCTGTAGAAAAGCAAGGCAAGAGACAGTTGACAAAGACAGCCGCAGCATCTCTTTCTGTCGTTGATCGAAGTCAGATCAAAGAAGAAGGAACGGTCACTGCGCTTTACTGGCCCTCGACAGCCTCCCATGGCTCAAACTCAGAGGTCCTGTCCTTCCTGTCAACCTACAGACGACTTGACAAGCTGGATTTCAGCTTGATCTACTGGAGAATGATCGATTCAAACTTTGCTCGCCAAGTATTTGATCTCTTGTCGCGTCAACGATGCTTCTTTTCTGAAGCGCTCTGGAAATATGGTATTTATCATCAATTTACCGATATTATCAAGGACTTGCTTCAGTTCAATCATCAAGTGCTACTGGACAGAGTGAGAGGATACTTCAAGTCGCCTCTGGTATCGACACAGGAGCCTACCGATGTGTATGACTACTTTCCGATGGTGAACGCTCGCGCTCATCCACTTCAACCAGAAAAGAAAGAGATCCTGAACCAGCAGTTTTACACGAAATACGACGCGTTCTTGAGCTATCTCTGTCAACGGCCAACGGCGCCCTCGGTATCAGACAGAGTGATACAAACTCAATATTTGATCTTGCAAAACCGTCTAGGAGAAGCCCAAGAGGTATTCTCGCACATCCATCTGGATGAGGCTGAAGAGAATCACTCTATTCAAATAGACTATCTCAATGCTTATCTAAAGACACGTGTGCGTATCACGGATCAAGACCAGTGGGCTCAACTCGATCTGGCCCCGATCAAGGCCATTTTGAAAAAGTATGAATCGCTCAGTCTACAAGAGTGGCGCAAGAAGTTTGACGAACTGCGTGAATTCGTTGAAGAGCTCGAGAGAGGGACCTCGGGTCCGAGCTCGGCGCGTTCGATTCAGTCCCAGGCCCTGCTCGAGTTCACTGTGGACCCAGCCAGTCATGCATTGGTCCTTGAGCATGCCAACGTCCGATCGATCCAGATTTGCTATTATGAGATGAATATCGAAGTCATGTTTTCTTTGAACCCCTTCATGAACAACACGGTCCATCATGACACCTTCAAGCTGTTCAAGCCTTCGTGGGTCGAGACGGTCGATTTGGATGATGAGCCTGTACGAGAAAACGAAGCGGATGCCGAGGACTTTGACATGATCGGTCTGGGACAAGTTCAGTCGATACGGACCACAAGGATTCCCTTCCAAGGTCATCACAAACACATGCTGATCGAGGTCGCCGCAACCTCACTGACCCCCCATGCGATCCTGCCCTCTCGCCCTCTGGAAAGATCGTGCGCTTATTACGCCAACAGTCTCCGTGTTCATGTGGCTGAATCGTTTGGTGTGGTCAGAGTCTTGGCCGAAAAGACAAAGCGTCCGGTGGTAGGCGCTTATGTCAAGGTCTATGCACGCTTGAAGCAAGGAAAGAAGGTCGAGTTCTGGAAGGATGGTTATACTGGACTGAACGGTGTCTTTGACTACGTGAGCGTCACAGAAGGCAATGCGTTGGCTGGCGTGTACGATAATGACTTGAAACGTTTGATCGATCAAAAGATTGATAAATTAAGTTTGTTGATTTTGAGTCAAGAAGGTGCTGTTGTAAAAGAAGTCTATCCACCCTTGGCATAATCTATTGAATAAACATTTTTATAGTCAATTAAAACTACTATTGATGAGTCATAACAAACGCTTGCAACATTATTTTACTTGTAAATTTGATTTAAAAATGTCCCTTTTTTTTTTTGAAACCTACTCTACTAAGCTAACCAAAAATGTCTAGCCTTACTGAACGTTGATGTTATCATTGATGCACCAGTACTGTCTTTACCCCCCTTTTTTTTTCTCTCTGTTAAAGCCTAGAAAACAAGACACGATGAAGGTTCTTAAGAGAAAGAGAGATAGGGTTCCATTGAGCTTTCAAAGATAGCTAGTGTCATTGGATTATGCTCTACTGATACTTCGTTTACCTACCTTTGTGCAATCAAAGAAGTTCATGGTGAGTGAAAAGAAGGCGAGAGGGGCTGAAAGAAGAAAAGAGGCATCCAAGCGGTGCATGTTGCTAATAAATGGAAGCAAGCATTGAAACGATGGTAAAAAACGGGGACCCTTTATTGTTGAGTTTGTGTCACCTTCAACTCTTTTGTCTGAAACATCCGTTGTTCTTCAAAGAGCGTGAGTTGAATTATAAAGTACGAAGCACACATTGGCGATCCGCCACCGTTTTCCACGCGAGCCATAGAATAGCGTCATGGATGTCCAGTTGACTTTGCTCGCGCGTGAAACATAAATCACAGATATCGGACATGAACTAAAAATAAGGAAGGTGATACTCATAAATGACAGGAAAAAAAAAAAAAAGTGCTATGAAGTGATACCAAATGATCGCTTACAAATAATGTTTCATCGTATGACAACATACGAGGACAAGGATTGTTTGTGCGTAATTGAGTGTATTTTACTGGAAGGTGTAACTATCGGATATTTAGAGAAAATAGAAACAAGAAATCATATTCCCTTTTTCCACTCGATTCCCCTTTCATCTTCGGCCATTCAAACGTTTGATCGAAAAAGAGAGAGGAAATTTCTTTTTCCTTCTTTTTGTTTCTCTCCCTTCACCTTGTCGTTTCTCTTTTGCCTCCTCTTTCGATGGACATCACCCTAGCCATTCAGAATTACAATGGAGGCATCATCGTCGTCAGTTACTTGATATCCGTAGTTGGAGCCCAAACGACACTCGAGTTATTGACCAAAAGAACCCATATCCATGGTTTGTACAATTGGTAGGATACCATGCCCACCCTTCCCCCTCTTTCCTAAACGATGCATTAGGTTTCTACTGGCGGCCGCTGCCTTTGTCATGGGCGCCGTGGGTATCTGGTCGATGCATTTCATTGGCAATCAGAGCTTGACGTTGTGGGTGAACGAGAGCGCTTACCAGCTCTCTTACAAGTCTGGCTATACTTTTGCCAGTTTGGTCGTTGCTATCGCTTGCATGTTTCTTGCGTTTGCATTCGTCGGTATTTCAGAAAAGGCACAACTCTCACGGATTGTACCCAGTGGTATTTTCACCGGAGTAAGATTTAAAAATTTTTTACAAATCAATTATACTAAACACACACCTGGTGCTGTAGCTTGGCATCGTCTGTATGCATTATGTTGGTAAGACAAAGTGACACGACTGTGTGTCAAAAAGAAGGACTAATTTGATTCTCAGGACAGTTCGCCATTGATTATTTCATCATTGTTTACAAGACGGGGTATGTTATTGGTGCAGCCATTATTGCCTGTGTTGCTGTCACGGCCGCCCTGTATCTGTTTTTCAAATTACGTGAAAAATGGATGAATCTGTGGTACAAAAGACTCGGCTGTGCCATGTTGATGGCCATGGCTGTTTGCGGTAAAGAAAAAAAAAAAAAAAAAAAAAAAAGCCAACATGCTGATGTGGATCTAGGCATGCATTATACTGCTCTGGTCGGCACCACCTTCCATCTACCTCTCAGCAACGCTCCTCCTCCAAAGCCAAAGCTGAGCCCTGCCGCATTGATCGGCATCATCTCGGCCATCGTCGTCGTCGCCTGTGCGGCCCTGATCTATATCAGTCTCAAGGCAAATATCAAAAGCGTGTATCGAAACAAGACCAACCGACGGCTGATTCTGGACTGTGTCCTGTTTGATCCCATGGGCCGTGTGCTGGTCAAGGTGGACGGCACGGTACCGATGGAACAAGTTGTTTATGATTTGAATGCACACGTAAAAAAAAAAGAGAGACATGTTTGCGTGATAGATACTCATGTTTCTAAAGGTATCCACCAAAGGATTCAACGCGAACCATCCCTTGTTCCTCTGCCTGTTTCAAACCAGCCTTCTGACAACCACACTTCCCATCAGTCCGAGCAGCAGCCATCGATCGATTCACAGTGCATCCGAAACCTTGTTTGACAGCATCCAAAGCCAATTCACAGACGCCGTGCAGCATCTACAGCAAGAACTCCGTCTTGACCCATCCACCGATCTCGGCCTCTTGACCGACCTGGTCGTCACCGCCAACACGATCCAACCATCCTCCCTGATCCAGAAGGGATCCGAGATCTTGAGGCGACCGAGAACAAGAGAAACGCGCAAGCAGAGCGGGTTGCCGCTGGCGGACGGTCTTGACGAAAGCATGCGAGGAGGGGGTCGGGAAGGATCGGTCCTGGCACCTTGGCCGAGTAAGAAACAGGTAGAGGATGAAGAAAGTGGGATGAAAGAGGCCAGGAGGTCTTTGAGTACCATGGCCATCTCGATCGACTCGCTTCGACTCTCTGTCGAGGACTCGGATGGGGAAGACATGCATCTGTTCTTGACCAAACGTCTGACGAACGACAAGGACATGAGCCGATTGTTATCCCAAGGCTATCGATTCGCCGATCCGGTCTTTATCTCCAAGACGATGGCCGAAAGGTTGCGTGTGCCGGTGGATGTGATGCGCCACTGCTTTTTGGACTTGCATCAGCTGACGAACGCAGCGGATGCGATACTTCAGACGACGACGGAGGCAAGGAGCGTGATGGGCGTCTTGGTGCTGGTGAGGGAGGGAAAGGAGGTGAGGGTACTGGTGGATAGGGTCAGACGACATGCGATTCCTTTCAAAGAGCTTGTGCTGGAGGGAGTCTTGGAGAAAGAGGAGCTCGAGTTCATCCAGAGCACCCTCCAGGGCCAGACCTTGCTTGACCTCACGCACCTCACCCAGAAAGCACCCAGCGAACGTCTGGTCCGGGCGCTGGCGCTCGCGGCCCAAGAACTCCTCGACCTGGGCACCTACAGCAAACCACTCTACCAGACCGCTGTACTCCAACCGACCGTGATCGACGTCCCCGCCTTTGGACTCACCGCGGGTCCCTGTCAGCTGCTGCTGCTGACCACCGTCGTCAACACACCCGGATCGGCCGCTGCCGTCAACCGTACCCTGGACGAACCGTTCAAGTGCATCCCTCTCGCTCTCTACCGTGCCCTCGGCCCTTACCTGACCGATCAAGCCGCCCAGATCTACCTCGACCGACATCCTCCGCGTCCTTACAGTATGCAGCAGCAGCTCTATCTACAGGCCGGTCTGTCTGAACAAGCCAGCAGTGAAGCACTCGGCAAGGATCCCTTGCAGCCAAAAGACATCTTTTCCTTACCTCCCCCGCCACGAAGCAAACGAAAACGACTGTCGACTGCCTCTCCCTCTTTACCCACCCCACTCGAGGTCTTTTCTGCCCCGCTCTCCATCTTGCCTGCCAAAGATCGATTCGGATGGATCGATGACCTTCTAGAGAACCTCATACATCACTCCTGATAGATTTTCATCCCTTATTCATTTTGTACCCCCCCTTACATTCTCTTTACATCTATAAAACGCATCTCCCCCCCTCTCTCTCTCTTCTTTTTTTTTTTTTGCTCATCTAAATCAGTTCATTCATGTCTTTAGTGTCTACGATCGCATCGATCTCTCTCTTTTTTCTAACATGACTTATCTCTCCCTCTTTTGTCCGCAGCACTCTCATGTTTATCAAAACCTGCATCCTCCTGTCTAGTTTTATTTTCTTAAACTACATCCTTCGTCTTTATTCAAAAAACCTATTGGGTTCAACCAGTGAAGATTCAGTGTACTGGAAAAGGAGATCAAGATGACCAAGCCCTTGTTCATGTGAATTCAGTGAAAGAGTGCATGAGACACATTGGGCTTGGATGCTGAGCCAATCCAAGGTCAGATAGCCACAGAACGAATTCAGTTCATGCGGGAAAAAAAAAAAGATGGAATCCCTCCAGAGTGTAAAAAGGAGGGGGGGGGGCATAAAGAAACGCCAAGAGTGGGTTGTGAGAGAGTTGAAAGAGGAGGAGGGTTTAAAACGCGTCGGTAGTGTGGCCTCTTGGACTGGATGAACCAAGAGAGGATGAGACAAATTTTGATTTCAATCACCTTTGTGAATCCTCAGTGAGTGTTTTCAAGTAAGGGTGGAAAGATGAATTTCATTATTCTCACTTAAAAAAAAAGGATAGTGTTCTGAGAGTATAGGATGCGCTGTAAGGGGGGGGGAAGGATTTACCTTCTATTTTAAGAGAATGTATTTGGACGTGGATGCTTCTTTTAGAATGTTTTGGTGACTCAGCCATGCAAGATCGGGAAGGGGATGACCGAGCGTTTGAAAAAGGAAATTGAACCGATTTCTACACTGACCCTGTTACGTCACAGCTCTTGACTTGTTCTCTTCTGCATCCTTTATCTCATCCTGGTGATAGATGCATCCAAAATTACGCGTACTCTTTAGTAAACTCACTCTTCTGATCTTGTTTGACCCCCTGCATTCAAAGGGGGTCCTATCGGAACCCTTCTTTTCAGCCGAATGAAGTTGGGTTGCTGCATATAAATTGTGTGACGAAAGAGAAGAGAAATATCCTTGGCTGGATGACATCAAGATCGATAATCCTTGAAAGAACGTGTATCAGTGCATATCCTTGCTCATTTTTACATGTGTTACGTCTTTATCATTCAGAATACGATGACTTCTCCTTAATGTTTAAAATAGGGTTTGGTCTAAAACATGATATGTTTTGCCTTTTTTAATCAACCCTTCTTTTGACGGAATAAAAAATGATTTTTGGTAAATTAAAGTCTGAATAGTACAACCACTTTCTCTCTTCTTTAGACGGTAATATTTAATAAATTTAGTCATACATTAATATATTTCTTTATAACAAGACGGATGAATTCTTTTCTTTTTCATTTGTTTATAAAGGAGTTTTATGCAAAATGTAAATACGCACAAACAGTGTGAAATATAGATTCAAATCACTCTTCTACACGTGTCATTCAATATCTTTTTGTCAAAAAGAAAAAAAAAAAAAAAAAGTAGTGAAAAGCAAGGGAAAAGAAATAAAAATAAAAAAAAGAATAAAGAAAGAATAAAAAAATTAATTCTCAGATACTTTTTTTTTTTTTTTTTTTTTTTTTTTTTTCATTCTTTAGAAAAGAAGGAGGGCAAAAGATGATGTTGACAGCAGTTACAAATGATCCCCTTGTTATTTCTTTGATGATGGGATCTCAACTGTGAAAAGGGTTGTTGTTGTTGCTGAATGCATAAAAAAAGTTCATGTGAATCATTCGTGTAACAGTTATCAAGAGAAGATTGCCAATAACAGAAAAAATGGTTGTTCTCTTCTCTCTCTCTCTCTCTCTCCTTTTTTTTTTTATATATTTTTAAAGTGTCTCTTCACTTTTTTTCTATACATATTTATATACCCTCTTTCTTATCCTCTTCCTTCCTTTTCTTGTCTTCTTCTTTCCTTTATATACTCTCTCTCTTAAAAGGACTTGTCTTTTTTTTTTGTTTATATATTTCCTTTTTTTTTTTTTTTTTTTTTTTTTTTTTTTTTTTCTTTTGTAAATTATTACATGTATTTATACGTTATTATCGAGTGAGCTCTCTCTCTTTTTTTTTTTTTTTTTTTTTCCTTTTTTTTTTTATATATATTTTGTAAAGAGTTTCCACACACACACACACACACACACCCCTTTTTATTTGTATTATATTTTATTATTATTATTAAATGCATGAACAGGTCAAAAAGGAGAAAACACGCACGGACCTAGATGTAGCGCAGCAAAAGGAAATTGCAGCAAGAGCAGCGGATAAGATGGCACAATTGATACAACGAAGGAATAGACGCTCAATGAATGTAAATAAGAGAGAAAATGAAGATTGACTTTGAATACTAAAATTGATAGGCAATCAAGAGACATCCAAACGGTAGACAAGAAATCATTATCCATCAAGTATTAACACCCGAACAAGAACAATATCAATTCCCTCCAAGATCAACCTTCTTGAGAAAATTAGCTACTTCTGAAAAACAACGACCACCACCTGCTGAAAAACAACGACCTGAACCCAATGACCTAACAGCCTATTTCTCAAAAGCGACGACGAATAAAGATCGTGTGGTCAGTGACTGGATGTCTGAGGTCGAAAGACATTCATCCACCAAACCAAAATCAACCAAGACCACCCTAAAGAATCCGAGTGGGACGAGTGGTAGTAACAAGATCCAATTCAAAAGTGACGCAGGCAAACGATGGGCCAATCGTATCCAAAACACCTCACTCCAACCACCCGGTGAGAGTAGCAAGAAACATTATGTACCTCGTCGTTTATTACACAAACAAAAGGAACCTGTGGCTGAAACGATCAGTCGAATTCAGACCATGTGGAAAGCCTATCAGCAACATCCTCAGCAGGCAATCGAAAGTAGGATTGGTATGACTGCCATGGCTGCCACAGGAGAAAGAACACCGATGGCAAGCATGGTCCATCTGCTTCACATGTCGCATGAATTTCTCAAGATACAACAACAACGATCGGCCGATAGACAGGCTCAACTCAAGTCTCTCTTAAAACAGGAACGACACAAACGAGAACTGGCCGAAGCCTCTGTTCAGCAGTTGATCAATCATCCAACCTCTTCCACCAGACCCTCACTTGCTTCATCTCAACCTTCTCCCTCAATCCCTCGGACGACAAAAGATCGTCTGGGCAGGAGATGATTTGTATATTGTTTTGTATATATATTTTGTGTGTATATTAAATAAGCACATTTTATTCTCTGTAAAATGAAAACACCCCTTTCTTTCATCTTGACTCGTCATTCATAAACACACGTGTCATCTATCATCACTTCTTGTTCACTCTTGTCAATCATCACGTAACACATTAAAAAATCAGACCATAAAATCAAAAACCAATTAAATTTTCTATTTCATCTTCCAAACCCTTTCTCTCTTTCCCCCCCCCCTCCCCTTTTCCCCCCTTTCTCTTTCCCCCCTTTTTTTTTCATAATCAAAGGGGAAGATAACAACCAGGTGGATGCTTCTCTATTTTTTTTTTTTTTCTTTTTATTATTCAAGACAGGATATGCACAGGCTTTATTCCTTTTTTAAATCATTCAAATAAAATAAATCATGAAAAAGAGAGGAGAACAGTAAGGGGAAAAGAGAGAGAGAGAAAGTGTGAGTGTGTGTATGTGTGTGTGTGTGTGTGTGTGTGTGTGGAATGATATACTCCAAAAAGACAATAAAACCCAATTCATCACTTTATCCTCCCCCCCTCCCTTTTAATTTGATTACGACATGGTCAAACCAGTGTTTGTGTACATCTTTATTTATTTCCTTTTTTTCTCTCTTCTTTTTCACTCTACAACCATGATATCCACCACCACCAGCCAATTCAGTCAACTTCAATCATCACTCATCGAATCCTTTCAGATCATCACCTCACTCGAACAACTCGAGCTCTGTCAAAAGCTCGGACTGCTCAACAAGACCGAGCATCAGCAGACGATCAAGATTGCCAAAGCCCTGATCGATCACCATCAGCTGCCTGTCCAATCGAACGACTGGCACAGCCTGAAAGAGTGGGTCCAGATGCTGCGTGATCGATACCAGCAAGAGCTCGAGACACAATCGATTCGACCGATCAAGACCGACAGGGAACGGATCGCTCGGTTTGATGACATTGCCAACCTGAGTCGTCGTCTGGAGATCTATGGTCAGGCCCATGACGACCTGACCGATTTACTCAGCGCCCTGAAGGGACTCAGGAATGATTGGAGACAGCGTAAAAGAGACGTGGAGAACATTGTGCTCTCGATCCTGTCAGCCTCGAACGAGTACCGAGTCATCAAAGTGAACCGATCCCACCTGGCCACCCTCGGCCTCGGCTTGGGTTCGATCGGGAAATATTATGTGCTGTTTGAGTCGGACGGGTCGGACGAGACCAGGAAGGCCTTGCTCAACCGAGTCGCGGACGATTTCAGTCAGGTCTTTCAGGAAAACGCTGCCCAGAACCTGGCTCGGATGGCCGCCAGTTACCATCGGGTCTTTGACGCACCCGAGGACGGCGACATCCTGGCCGACATCCAGCTCCTCGTCCATCACCTCCACCGACCCCGATCCACCCTGCTCTCTTATCCCACCAGTCTACCCAACGATACCCAGTCCGCCTCCTTTCGTGAACGACGCAAGTCCATCGTCCTCCTCGAACATCCCCACCCTGTCTTGTTCAACATGGCCCAGCCTCTCTTTGCACCCGCCGGCTGGCACTGGCCCACTTTTCTCAAACACAAAAAATCCAAAGACCTCTGGTCGACCTCCGTCTCCCGTCTCGCTCAGCATTTCACCCAGGTCGGTCTCGATTATTATTCAAATATGCTCAACAACGCTCGTCTCATGCACGCTCACCGCACCCAGATGTTTGAGTTCGCCACTCACTCTCTCCTCAAGTGCTATCGTGCCTTACAGTTGGAGCAGGGCCTCGCGGTTCTTTTGAACACGTTGGATCTGATTTCTAAATTACAAGAATTACAGCAAGATTAATTTATAATAAATGTCGAATACGATTTAATAATGACTCATCGCCTTCTTTGGATAATAACACGCGTTCCATTTCATTCCCTTGGCTCAGCATGAGCTCAAGATGGTCTACACTCTCTTTTAAATCATCCTTTGCGTTCAGTTCTACATGAGCTTCATACAGACGACAGAGTATTTGAACATCAACATGGTCATCTTGCTCACATAACGCTGCATAACACGTTTGACCCCGTACAAGATCATCTACCCTCCCTATCCCATCAGTCTCTGTCTTTTTTTTTTTTTTTTTTTTTTTTTACCCATCTCTAGACACATCAGTAAGGCCAGTGCATTATTTCGTCTACTGCCTGAACTCTTTAGATTCTCTATTTCTAACACCATCTCACTCCCTCTGTCCACTTTCTTTTCCACTCGGCTTTCTTCTCGCTCTTCTTTTGGCCTCGCCAGTGGTTCTTTGGCTGGCTTGACTGAATTCAACTTTTTTTCATTCGCTACATGTTTTGAACTCTTCAGGTGGTTCTTGAACGTGGCCGCGTTATTAAACTTTTTTTTGCATGCTTTACAATAGTTGTCTGACACGGCTTGAGGTGGCATCAATAAAAAAAAAAAATAAAAAAAAAAACTTTTTCTGAGAGAGAAAATAGTGGTCGGACATTGAACAATACCACGTAATGGTCCAAAGGGACGCGCAACCTTTCTCTTTTTTCTTTTCAAGGAAAAAAAATGAGTGAGGTGAACAAGAATGATCAAGTACAAGCCATGGATATTGTTGAAGAAGATGAAGAAGCAAAACAAAAGCGTCTTGTAAAAGAAACCATGAATGGTAAAATTATCTCTTTTTTTTTTTTTTTTTTATAAAGTATTGACATGCAAAATAGATATTAAACGCAATTTTTCTTTATTGGAACGTTCGGTTGAGACGATTGAAGCAAGATTTACCACTCGTGTATTGAGAACCTTACCTTCCATCAGACGTCGTTTGACTTCTGAAATACTCGCACAAGTTATTGTGGATTATTATGGTCCTAGTAAGTGAATGTGCCCACTGGATGAAAATCACAACTTATTTTTTTTGCAATAGATGATGAACAAATAAAAAATGAATTGTTAATATATTTAAACGAGGTAAAAAAAAAAAAAAAAAAAGATTATTTTTGGGATTAGCAATAGAAAAATTCAACATGTATTATAGAAAGACACGTCAACAACAGAGGGAGAAAAACCTAATGCGTTACCTGAGGTGGACATGTACATTCATTTGAATGTTTTGATTTATCTTTTAGATCAAAATGAGATTGAAAAAGTAAAAGAAAGAGAGAGAGTTGAAATAGAAAAGGATTCTAATACTCTATAGGGCATTGAATTATCCAACAAGACCATTCAACGCATGAATGCCATGAACCGTCGAACGATGGATCCATTGGCTGCTCGCATTTACTTTTATCATGCTCGTTTCTATGAGTTGACTCAACGACTGGCTGAAATCAGACCGTAAGGAAATTGATGTGGACAAAGAGCTCAGAAATAACCTTTATCTTTAGTACGCAATTAGCCGCACACCGAACGGCCACGTTAAGACACGATGTGGAAACGCAAGCTACCTTGTTGAATTTGTTATTACGCAACTACTTTTACCATAACCTGTATGATCAAGCCGATAAGCTTGTCTCCAAGAGCACCTTCCCCGAGAAGGCAGGTAATAACCAAGCAGCACGTTATGCTTATTATCTGGGACGTATCAAGGCCCTTCAGTTGGATTACACAGCCGCTCACACCTTCCTCACACAGGCCATTCGAAAGGCACCTCAAAACAACATCACCGCTGGATTTCAGCAAACGGTCTATAAATTCTTTATTGTCGTTCAACTCTTGATGGGTGAAATCCCTGAAAGATCGCTTTTCAGACAGCCCATATTGAAAAAAGCATTGGTTCCTTACTTGGCCATCACACAAGGTAAGCTTGGGAAACGGATGACATAAGCTAACTGTCTTTCTAGCCGTTCGTATCGGTGACCTGGCCAAATTTCAAGAAGGTTTAGGCCAATTTGATGCTACGTTCAAAAAGGACAAGACGTACACCTTGATCCTTCGTTTACGTCACAATGTCATCAAGACCGGCATTCGTATGATCAGTCTTTCTTATTCCAAGATCTCTCTTCGTGACATCTGTCTCAAGCTTCACTTGGATAGCGAAGAGGATGCTGAGTTCATTGTGGCCAAAGCGATCCGTGACGGTGTGATTGATGCCTCGTTGGATCACACCAAGGGATTCATGAAGAGTAAAGAGATTGTGGACATCTACAGTACAAATGAACCTCAAAACACCTATCATCAACGCATCAATTTCTGCTTGAACCTTCATAATGAGGCGGTCAAGGCCATGCGATTCCCTATGGATGCGCATCGAAAGGAATTGGCAAGTGCTGAAGAGGCAAGAGAAAGAGAAAGAGAGTTGGCACAAGAGATTGCAGAAGGAGATTTAGACGATGATGATGATATGCCTGATTTTTAAATAAAAGCTTTATTTCTTCTTTTTGATATACAAACAGCCTATGTCTAGATAGGTACAGATTTCATGAATCACACGGCTCGCCAGATGATAATATAAAATGGCAGCAAGACACAGGTAAATTTGGAGAATGAAGCGATGATCCAATACGATGTAAAAAGCACTGAGTGAAAGGGATTAGTTTTTTTTTTTTTTTTTTTTTTTTTTTTTTCATATGAATCTGTCTTACTCTTCTACTATCGCTTCATATTTAGCCAGAAGCCAACCTGACATCAACAGAAAGGTGACGGGAAGATCGATGAAAGGAAAGGGCATTTGAGCGACATGGGCAGTGATCATCAGGCCGACTTGATGACCAAAGAGCAGCCCATAAAAGGGGATGAAGAGAGCCAGATGGTCCGTGACGAGGTCCGGCCAAGACGTGAGCCAGAGGTAGCCCCAGAGCGAGAGGCTGACAAAGGGACCCAAGCCGAAAAGAGCGGTTGGGAACGATGGATGAGAGCGAAGGACCTGATGGAGACTGGATGGGATGAGACTCTGGTTCTCTTTTGTGATCACTTACCCTGAGAGGATATTGTAGAGCAAGACGAGAGCACCAAAGACGACGAGGAGATGATTGAGTTGAAAGTAGCCGAGGACAGAGTGAGGAGAGAGGCCGGTGAGGATCTCGTTCAGTCGGGTGGTCCAAATCGCGGGCCCAAAATAACCCGAGAAGAAGTGGATGGCACAGAGGATCAAGAGGCCCTCGACAGGACCACTAAAGTAGCCGAGGTACAAGTGACCGGTATGATACTCTTGCCAGGTCGACAAGTAAAAGTTGGCCAGACTGGCCCAGAGCGATCCTACCGTCCACCAACTCTGACCAAGGCCGGTGGCCGAGGCCCAGGTCAGGATACTCAGACTGGTATTCAACGCATCGCAACCTAGCTCGATCAGTCTTTGTTTTTTATGACCTCTTGCTTACCGTGATCAAACAGTTCACCCAACGGACCTGAGGTCCCTGTTCGTCTCGCTTGCTTGCCGTCGATCGCATCCAGTGATTGATAGAGAAAGAGTCCGAGGCTGAAGCTAAAGAGAAAAGTCAGTGATGTGTGTTGTTGGAGGTCGTTTGGTTTACGAATAATAAACCCAGTGAGGACATTCGGCCAGATCAGAGGTATAATAAAACAAGGTGGCCACATTCAATACGATCGTCAGAAATCCTAAAAGGGTGATCATGTTGGGTCTATTTTCAAAAGTAAGTATCGCATCTGTCTCCATCGGTCTGTCTTACGCCATCCACAGTGGGAATAATTGGACGAGATGATTCCAGTAGGGAGTCAGGATGTATCTTGACATGAGCGATTTATCTACTCCTTCATATCGATATCGATCGATGCCTGACAGACGATCCTTTGGAATATAATAATAGGGTTTCATTGAGAGTGAGAGAAAAGAATAAAAAAAAAATAAACTGACATCATGCATTGTAAAAGGCGGAATGTCAATTGGGATCACACGCTTTCTTTAACTTTAAACATAATCATGACGTCGGATCAAAATTCCCCGTGGATTGTGTACACAAAATGATCGACTTGATTTTTTTTTTTTTTTACACAAAATAAAAAAGTAAGGGGTAAGCACAGACCTAATCTTCATATGTTGCCATGTGTACTTAAGAAAAAATCAATTTGAAAAACGCTAGTGTAATACAAGATTAATTTTTTTTTTTTCTTTTCTATTTTTTTTTTTCCTATATTTTTTTTTTGGGCAGATGCTTTTAAAAACTCCTTTTCTTTTCCATTCTACACAAAAAAGATTTTATTCAATCATGAAGGAAAAAGTATGTGTGGTGGGTTCAGGCAATTGGTAAGCAGAGAAGAGGAAAGGAAGGCGAGGTATTCAATTGTTTTAAAAGGGGTTCAGCTATTGGCAAGATTGTGAGTGAAAACGTGTTGAGATACCCCGAGGTGTTTGAGCCTCAGGTACGCCAGTGGGTCTTTGAAGAAGACTTTCGAGGTGAGAAGCTGACGACGGTCATCAACCGTGAACGAGAGAATCCGAAATACCTGCCGGGCATCCAGTTCCCTTCGAATCTGGTCGCTGTGCCTGACCTCGTCGACGCCTCCCGTGACGCCTCGCTCTTGGTCTTTGTCTTGCCCCATCAGTTTGTACGTGGGGTGTGTGAGCAGATGAAGGCACACATCGCGCCTCGTGCCCGTGCCATCTCGCTCATCAAGGGCCTCGAAATCGAACCGGACAAGGTCACCTTGTTTTCTGAAGAAATCGCTCGAAAACTCGGCATACGTGTCTCGGCCCTGAGTGGTGCAAACATTGCGGACGAGGTCGCTCAAGAAAAGTTTTGTGAAACGACGATTGGAAGTCAGGACGAGGCCGACGGACGCTTGTTTCACAAGCTGTTTCATACTCACTATTTCAAGGTCAATGTCATTCGTGATTATGTGGGTGTTGAGCTTTGTGGGGCACTCAAGAATGTCGTCGCTGTCGGTGCAGGCATCTCGGATGGTTTAGGGTAAGCAAAGTTTTGGTCGTGCGCTCATGCTCATCCCCCCCCCCCTTTCCTTTAGTTATGGCAGTAACACCAAGGCGGCCATTATCCGCTTGGGCTTGATGGAAATGCGCAAGTTCGGTCAAAGTTTCTTTGGCACCGTCCAGGACAGCACGTTTTTCGAATCCTGTGGTGTGGCCGATCTGATCACGACCTGTTCTGGTGGACGGAATCGAAAGGTGGCCGAGGCCTTTGTCAAGACGCGTCAGCCGATCGATGTTTTAGAAAAGGAGTTATTGAACGGACAGAAATTACAGGGTACCTTGACAGCTCAGGAAGTCTATCAATTCCTTTCGGCTCGTAAAATGACAGAGGAATTCCCCTTGTTTACTACCGTCTATCGTATTATTTATGAAAATGCACCTGTGGAATCGATTGTGCGTGACGTTAGTTTATAAAGAATAAATCGATTTTTATTATTATTTATCCAGTAAACACTTTTTCTTTAAAGTATTTAATGTTTTCCATGTAAAATACAAGGTATTGAAGGGTAGTTTCATATACATCGAGCTTTTCTTCTTTTGGTGGTTGCTCTTGTTCTTGTTCCACTGTAGGATTATTTACGAATGAGTCGTTATTGTTATCTTCTAAGGATGCAAGGTGTATATAAATGGTGGTTCTAGAATCAAAATAAACAATATGTGTGTCGGTTGTATTTACATGGAGTGTGAGTTGTTGAGGTTGCTGTTGCATCGTCAAGAAAAGTCGATAGTAACCAGCAGATTGCGGTATCTTTTGAAGGGGTATCCATGTTTGATCATTTAACCATATCATTGGATCTATTGTGGCCCACGCTAATTTCCCTTGAGGATTCTTGGTGAATAATGAAATGGCCCCTGTTTCTTGATCGATTTCAAACGAGGCTGTCCAAATGACAGTAGGCGTCCGTGCAATATAAATTGCGCAAAATAAGCTCAAGAGGGCAAAGATCAGCATCAGCCTCTGCCTGATCTTCACACCCTCTCTCTTTTCTTCACTGCTCCTGACCCTGGGCGGCTCAGCTGGGGCTGAGGAGGATTCCGTTGGGTGAGCGAGTGACAAGAGGGCGTTATAGTCCTGTCGTTTGTTTTCATCCCTCTCCACCTCTCGATCCCTGGTCCGTTTGAGCAGTTCCAGAATGTTCGTACTCTTGATCGCACAAAACTGATCGACAGCCAAGATTTGATAACTGGCCACGGCCGGTCGATTGGACTGTCTGCATTCCATGCCTTGGATTCGACTCAGCCGATCTCCCTTGTACTGAAAGGACGGTGGCTTTCCGACCTGAATGTTGCTGAGGTCAAGACAAGGCACCTGATATTGTGTCAAGACCTTGGCAAAATAACTCTTGACCTGCTCTGATCGACCGGTGGTCAGGGGTAAGACGTAAATACCCAATTTTCGAATCTTGTACAATAGTTGCATGTCACGTCTCATCCTGTCGTCATTGTGGTCATCATAGACATAAACGCAAAGATCGATCCCGTTGGGTGTCTTTTCGGAACACATCATGCCTTGAAATTCATCGGGCAAGTCATGGCCCAGGTGAGCAGAGGGGAGTTGATCAGGGTTGGGACACTGTTTCCAGGCATAGTGAAGTAAGAGTTGAGCGGGATCATCTGAACATTCAGCTGCGGTCGATTGCCAGGTGAAATCAGCTTCGATGATAGACACACCGTATTCTTCATAACTTGCTGAAATAATCGTTTGATCCAAATAAAAGTTGTTTAACGGGACCAAGTTGTGCTTGATCTCTCTAAAAGGAGTCATTGGTTCATCTCCCCAAACTATAGAATGTGAGAAAGAGAAAAAGAAAAGATAGAGTACCTTTTTGTTGGTCGAGCAATACATGAATGAATCCCTGTCCTAATTTCTCCAATAAACGCTTCTTAATCTCTTGGTCAGCTGCTCCCATAAATAAGACTCGATATAATGCTGGATATTCAAATCGTTCACTTGAAAAATAGGAAGTGGTAATGGATGATGTACTAAATCTTTTTTCGGCTTCTTCTATACGCTCTGTTAGATCCGATTGATCTAGTATATCATCCGATTCTGCTATTTCTATAGAATCTTGTCCAAATAAATCATTCCTATCGGATTGCCATGAAATTTCTACTTGTATGTTAATGCAACTTTATTATCTATTATCTTTATTAAACCTTCAAGTCTATTGTTATGCATGCAATGGTATTATATATAATGCGTAGTAAAAAGTTATAAATTAATAATAATAATAAAAACAATAAAAAAAAGGGAAAGAAATAAAAAGAGAAAAAAAAAAAAAAAAAAAAAGGGGGGATAGAAAAAGGACGACAGAAGGGTAATTCGACTAAGTGGACCGGACTTTTAAATAACGACAAATGGAATGAATGGGACTTTATTGCGTCGTTGTTGAACCATAAAAAACACACTTGAAATGTTGAACTTGTTTTTGATTTGTCTTTGTTTTATAGAGACCCTTATTTGATATCACTTTCTAAACTGATTACTGGATTTCTGTTTTTTATTTTTTATATGCATGAAATTTAGTTTTATTCAGTAAGGATGTGTACACTTGAGTCATACATGATTACCACTGGTAATTCAATTAAGCTTTGTTTGTCAAACGGGAATAAAAATGAAGAAGATTTTTCTTGTTAAACAGTACAGGTTGTATCATGTCCTATGAATAGGTTTATTTTCAAATTATAAAAAGTGTATCTCAATTCTTGTGAATGTCACCAGTGGTTTGAACTAATGTATAATGAAATAATTTCCTTCTTCCTTTTCCTTGCTCGTTTTTTAATATGGATCGTTAATCATTTATATTTCAATTTTTTTTTTGAAATTTTTCAAGACAGGATCGAATAGGTTATTGAGGACAGAATACATAAAACCATGTTCATCCTTATCATTTCATCAAAGCAGACGATTGTATAAATTAACTTTTTTTGTCACAGACACTGATAGTTACTTTTTTTTTTTCTGTAAAGACACATCAAAGTTACCATAGTTACGATCCATAAAGTAAAATATGTCATGGTAACCTAATTGGACATAAAGTGATCCTTTATTTTTGTACGAGATGTATCTTTATTGTAAATTATTTGTGCATCAATAGTTAAGATGATGTGCAGTAGTAAGATTCTTACAGGCATCATAGACTTTATAAAAAAAAATCTTTTGTAATATCAACAAATCAATCATCCTTTGTTTGAATCTTACTGAAATATTTGCATGATTATGTTGATAGTCCATCCAACAACAAAGTCTGTCGTCATCTTCTTTCTCTTTTACATTAAGGTTTGATTCATGAACTTCGAGTCATTGTTTTATATTTCTGTATTCAACTCCCACAATCTTATTTTAGCTAAGGCTATTTTTTTTAAAAAAAAGGGGGTATCACTGACAGCTGCGGACAACAATCAAGTATATTATTTTTTCCCAAATTGGATTGATAAAGATAGATTATCCAAAGGATTTTTTTTTTGTCTCTGCAAATATCCTTATTGACAGATGTATTATTTTAATGCATCTAAATTGATTATAGTTTTGATGAATCATTCTTTCAAACAATTCAATTTTACAAATAAAGAGAATAAATTTGACAATTGTGTGTTTTTATAAAACGATCAGGCTTTAGAAGGCTGCTGAAGCGTAAAACATCTTTTACAAAGCTTTTTATCAAATCATTATTTATTGAAGCAGTCTGTAGTATAAACAGAATGTATTCTTATTGCCTTATGCATCATTATCCTACAAGACTAATAATAAGAGAGAATTTATTTTTATGCTAAAGTATTTTATAGCACTTCAGTCTTGGAGTATGTAAACAAAAAAAAAAAAAATTAAAATAGATATGAATGTTTCAACTCATTTTTTATACTTTTAAGCATCATACAAATCAGTTGATTGTTTCATGAACAAATTGTCCCTTTTATTGACAAGATTAGTAAAAAAAGTATATTTTTAAAAACTAATGTTATTTCTATGATCCCTTCCCCCCCCCCCTTTTTTTTTTTTCTCTTCAACCACTTTCTAGTTTATGGAGCTTTGAATTTATTCTCTGAACAAGTATAAATAGTTTAAATCATATTCCATTCAACATTGCCCCTTGTGAAAACACAATGCTAGTTTCAATCAAACAGGAAACGAGCTACTCTGATTTCAACCCAAAAAAACAAACAAACGAACCTGAAACCTCTTGTTCCTTATTGTATCCATCTGAACTTACACCCGAACTCTAAATATAGACGGTGAAAAGTAGCCAATCCGACGTGCAAAAGCTCGCTGCCATGGTTAACTCAGTTAACCAATCATTTTACTTTAAGGGGTAAAGCACTGAAAGAGAAAAAAAAAATGCCAATTCATCATTTCTATTTTTATACAACAACTGCCATGTTTCTTTCCAACAAAAAAGAAAGAAGTAAAAGTTTAAAAGATTAGTCAAAAACAAGATATCAACACCTGTTGCCGTTCAGCCTACAAAGATCGAACTTCCCAAAAAGATTATTAAAGCACTTTATGATTATCGAGCCCAAGGACCCCATGAACTCTCATTTCAAAAGGGCGACTTTTTTCACGTCACCGGTCGAGAGAATGATTCAGAGTGGTATGAAGCCTCTAATCCAGCCACAAACAGTCGAGGTCTGGTACCCGTCAGTTGTTTTCAAGTGATTGAACGTACGGCAAACAAACGGCCGGTGTCATCCTCCACGAGTGGTTCGGATTCAAGTGACAACATGCACCGAAACTGTACGGTGTTGTCCTTTATGATTTCAAAGCAGAACGACCTGACGAATTGGACGCTCAGGCAGGTGAATCAATTGTGATCATTGCCCAGTCTAATCATGAATGGTTTGTGGCTAAACCTATCGGCAGACTCGGTGGACCCGGTCTGATTCCTGTCTCGTTTGTTGAAGTGAGGGATGCCCAAACGGGTGAATCGGTGGAAGCAGTGCAGTTGCCTCCAGTGAAGGACTGGAAAAAGATGACGCAAATGTATGAGGCCTCTACCATTCCGTTGGGTGTGATTGAACAAAAAAAGAAGGATGTGGTTGTGTTTGCTGCTATCAACTCATTTATTTTGGAAGGAGATCAGTATTGGTTTGTGTTGTATGCAAAGACAATGCGTGGTATGCATCGTATCTTGTATCGTTTATATGATGGTAATCATTTCCTTTTTCTTTTTGTTTCTTTTTGCTGACTCTTTATAGACTTTTACGACTTTCAACTAAATTTATTACAAACCTATCCTGCAGAAGCTGGTCAAGAAGATTCTGATCGTATTTTACCTTATATGCCTGGGCCATTAAAGGAAATTGATGACAAAGTGACAAGTAAAGATGATGATAATAAAAGTGAATGGGTTGACTCATCTTTTTTTGTTTAGCTGAAAGACAAATAGATTTGAATCGATATTGCCAAGAATTACTTAATTTACCTCATTATTTATCAGAATCTGATTTGGTTCAAAAGCAATTATTTGGTATTCATGAAGGTGATATCGAACTCGATTATGATCCAAGAGGAGTCAGTAACCGACAGTCCACTGAAGATCACATTAAAGTAAAGATTATACATAAAGACGACATTTTTGCCATCAAGATGCCTGTGGATTGTACACTGGAATATTTAAAATCAAAGGTCTATGAACGGATTGGTCTCGAAGTCAACTTGTACTATAAAAACGAAGTTTCAGGATTAAATCAACCTCTGGAAGGTGAATTAGATATGGAAGAAGCTTTTGTACAAGCCATTCAAAGAGGCA
This sequence comes from Rhizopus arrhizus, assembly GCA_024220505.1. Taxonomy (NCBI): domain Eukaryota; kingdom Fungi; phylum Mucoromycota; class Mucoromycetes; order Mucorales; family Rhizopodaceae; genus Rhizopus; species Rhizopus arrhizus. Next base: position 170,592 of record JAKZZE010000032.1, on the reverse strand, counting down.
AATTGACCATTACAACAGGAGATGTTTAGATTGTTTGATGTGTCAGTATGTGTGTATATTATTGTGTATTTATTTGTGTGAATAGTATCATTTATAATAAAGGGAATATGTATTATTTTTCAATAAGGAATATAAAGAATTAACCCATGTCTGCAGCAAACATTAAAGTAGCCGCTGCTCCTGCTTGAGCACCACTGTCCACTTGGCTGTTTCCACCACTGTTGTGAGCTCCCGCATTCGCATTACCTCCAGGGTCTCTTTCGTCATCATCATAATTGTATGTCTTTCTTTTCTGAAGACCCTCCAAGCCATAACTTGATTTTTCACCCATATTGTAAGACTCGGCTGGGGCATCCATCGGCAGATTCTCATAGGGTTGAGGAGGTAAGCTATAGTCAATCTCCATACGCTCACATGTTTCCTTTAGCTCATACATGAAATTATTATGACGAAGCCATCGACCACCAGCGTCCTGCCAATTCTGAGCGTGTTCAAAATAAAACGAAAGACTGACAACATTCTGGTTTTTGAAAGCAAGAAGATTGCATGTGGTTGAATTGGGAGTATAATGTCTAGGAAACTGATTACACCACTCTTGCATGTGTGAAATCAATTGTTTGATTTTCCATGAAGGCGTAGAGAAATCAATTTGTAATTCTATTCCCGCACGCATTAATTCAACGGTTGCTCACGAGAGCGACAGACTTTTTTTTTTTTTTTTTGCCGGCGAAAGAGGACTACTTACCATTCGCTTCGCATGTTTTACCAGATCTTCTCACGTTGATGATGTATTGAGTGGTTAATACAGAATTTTTAGCATACACCAGACTACCGTCCCACTTGCTATCAAAAGAATGGGTTATGTATCCCCTTTTGTAAATTCATTTCTATACACCTACATGAACGTTGTCACCAGTAAACCCACTTCATTCACCACCCAATTCTCTGTACCAATAAACACACGATCTCCTGCGTCAAATGGATGCTATCACAAGACAAGATTAGTAAGTCCTTCTTCAAAGATATCTATCGACTTACAGTGACAAAGACAAAGATGATGGCTTCAAATGCATCCTTTGCCGAGGTACCAAAGATAAAACTAGCAGCCACAAAAGCACTCCAGAGAGGCATCAGATCTGTTCCCACATTCACGCCAAACGCCGCACAGACAATAATGACCCAGACGACGATGAAGATCACCATCAAGATGATATCCAATTTACCCGTGGCTTGTGATAAATCACGCATCGACCGACTCAGGTATTTCCGTTCACGGTAGATGCGCACACAACCCGACCTTAATTCCTTTTTGCTGACGTCGCCATTACCATCATAATCAAACAGATGAAAGGCATCCACGGCTTCTTCCACTGTACTAAAGAAGGGGTACATGTCAGACTCGACAAGGTAATCACGATTGGACTCGGGTCCAAGCAGGTTACTAAAGATCTTTTTCGCGAGTACCTTGGCTTGCAGTGTTGAATTCTGACCTTTGGATGTGTTGCTCTCGCGTCGGGTCTGTGACTTGAACTTTTGATAGCCTCCCTTGATCAACTTGCCTGGGATCTGTGAGGTGGAGATACCAAAGTCGCGGGTGGCGCCCAGGATGCCATCGCTGCTGGTACGAGAAAACCACGTGTTCTCTCTCGAGACAGGCACAGGGTCATCCCGCACGGTGCGCTCGGGCTGCTTGCGCTTCAGCTTTTGAAACAAGCTGGGCCGTTGGGGGACAGGAGAGGGCGGAAGGCAATCGTTCGGGAGCTCACTCAGTTCTTGCTTTTCATCGTCCGATCGTATCTTTCGATCTTCCAGCGGAGGAATGGCAATCAAGGTGTCCATGTTTTGAGGAGGGAATTTGACATTGGATTTTTGATCCAGGAATTCTTGTCCACTGGACATGATCGATTTGTTTGGCACACCCTCGTCCATCGAATGCGACCGGGCCGGTGTGCTCGTGCCGTTGCCTGCATTCTTGGCTTGCTTTCGTCGTATGCGCTTTAATAAGAATTCTTGGGGATTTTTTCGCTTCATCTTTTTCAATCGATCCAAGATCCGAAGTGCCTTGTCATTTTCTTTAATTCGATCGCCGTAGGCTTTCCTAAAAGTTACACGGCATAATTAGTTTCTTTTTTTCTTGTTTGACAAAAGTACTCACTTGTGGAAGGAAGTTACTAATTGGTACAACCAAGATAGTAGAAAAAAAAAAATTTTTTTTTAGTATTCAACTTCATTACGGAGATTCAACTTACCTATCAGTTGAAGAATAAACTTTTCAATAAATAAAAATAAAGCGGCGAAAAAGCATGCTTCCCAGATACTAAAAAAGGTACGGACATAAGAGGGTTCGCTTGCATACATATCCAAGCCATTGACATCTTGACCCAAATAAGGTAGTGAGATATGATATCGAATGAATGCCCAAGATCCCCAAGCCCAAGAAGCAATCAAGACAAGTTTGATATAAGTTCGTAGGGCCATGTAATACTAAACGAACAATAAATATGATTTGTGTCACAAAATGGGGGTTCCATTCTTTTTTTCTTTTTTTTTAGGTAGGACAACTTACAGACAATCGCATTCGCAAGACTTCGGTGGATTGAGGTCTTAAAACATTGACCAATTTCTTAATTGTCCAAGGCACGATTTCCACAAACACCTGACACATACAAGCGATACACCACATGAATGCGATCCAAGTAAACCAGAGCTGAAGTCCGTAAGAGGTCATTGTGATGAGTTCACGTCGGTTGTAGGCCACAAAGATGGCGATATCGATCGCGATAAATATGAGAGCAAACAGGATGATACAAGTCCAGGCGATAGGGGCCGCATTATTGGATACACAAATAAATAATCCACTATTCGCCAGTGCTCCCCGCTTTCGATCGTCTTCCTTTTTTTCTAGCTCTTCATCCTCATCTTTACCCGCCCAATCAAACTCTTCACGTAACGTCCGGCCGTCGAGATCGATCGTCTCTGGCAAGACGAGGGCCGGTCCAGCCAGGATTTCTAAGGGCATCGTGGCCGGGATACCATCATCCAGTAGGATGGGTTCATCCTCATCTGTACTTGCAACAGACAACGAAGAAGGATGGGACCTTGGATTGGTGGGCCGGTGAAGATCCTCTTCAATGACATCTTGCTTTTCTTCTGTCATTGAACTCTTTTTTCAAGAAAGAAAAAAAAAAAAAAAGAAAGAAAGGGGGAGAGAAAGAAAAAGATGGAGACTTTCATACCCACACACCCACACACACATTTTTTTTTTAATCATTCTAGATCAAAATCCCGATCTTTTGCTTTTAACTTTTTATAGAGCAAAGTGCATTTGCTTTTTTAGAACCAAAAAAATAGCTAATCAAGACCTGGTACAAACATTGTTTACATGAAAAAAAAAAAACGCTTGTGGATAAATCAAAAGAGAATCTGATAGGAATCAAGTCTATTCACTGCCATGGCATCAACCCATGTTTTCTACCACCCATTGTTTTTATTTTTTCTGTAAACATCCTGTGTTCAGTAACCTGACGTCATATGTTCAGGACGATCGTTTATCTAAACTTTGACCTATTCTGCTTTCTGCATAAGCATCCTGTAACAAGAATCGATAAAACAAGGGTGCCAAAGGGATCGTGGCCGCATGCCACAGGGAATGGGCATCGAGGACAAGGTGCCATGGCGGGAAATCAAATACTTCTAAACTCATCGCCAGACTCACCAAGACCACAGACACACCGGCCATCCATGCATACGACCGTCTCTTTGCGTTCCAGACGGACCACGCTAACCAGAGCGAGGTCTGCAGTCCGCCGACGGTCAAGCAGGCCAGCATGTTGTACGTATAATCGAATCGGGTGAGACGAGCAAGGTAAGTCACGTGGGCCACATAGGCCATGCTGCAGAGAGCAGTCCATGCAGCGGCCCAGAGGCCACGGACCTGAAAGATCCGAAGGACGGCAAGGGTGAAGCCGTAGAGAATGTAGAGTCCGGCACTGAAATAGTCTAGCTTTTCTGTCCACGGCATGTCACGGGTGTGAAAGATGGTGCTCCAGAGCCAGGCATTCATACCACAGATGGCGATGCCAACATAAGCAGGTTTGAGGCGAAATGAGTTGGGTATCTTTTGTCGTAGTTGGAAAAAGTACTTGTAATGCATGAGACCGTTCAGGATGGAAAACAGTGTCGAGGCGGGTTCTTGAATGCCAAAGAGTCGATAAAAGGGCCACTTGCCGTGGTATTGATGAATGGGTTGGTCTGATGCGAGAGCCTCTTGTGTGATGGCTTGCATGCAGTGGTATTGACAATCGTCTCGTGTGGTCCAGCCGAGAAGTCGTAAATGAACCGGTAAACTGCGAATGGTGGACGCACACTGTTCAACACAACCTCGGTAACGTGATTGGTTATCTCCAAATGAAGCCAGACACAGTCCTCCAAAGCATAAGATACAAACATAAAACAACCCGAGTTTCATTTTCGTCTCTTTCAAAAAAATAAAAAGGAAAAAAAAAATAAGGTATTTTTTATTTTATTTTAATCACCGATCATTTTCCATCCTTTACCAAGGCACATGGACAGAGACACCTTCCGATGGTCCGATACCTTTTGTGACAACATATTCCGCACTTGCTACACATCCTTCCAAAAGAGGAATACCTTTCCAACAATAGGAACCAACAAACCAAATCCCATTCTTACCTTGACAAGGACCCAACTGGTACTCACCATCTTGAACTGTAAAGAGATGGGTCTGAAGGGCCCTTTTGGATTTCACTGTCACTGTCGCTCGTTCGAACCAGGCGATCGAAAGCACCTTGCGAGGATCGACACTGAGACAGGGGTTGGTCGTCTGGAGATAGATTGAATCCTTGGCGATCTGATGATGTGTCAAGTTCAAGATGTGAGTGGTCATGGTGGTATCATGAGGAGAGGACACGATGAGCTCACTGTGACCAGGATCGACGGTTTTGTCGACCATGGCCAGATTCAATGCTTTCCAGTGACTCGGGTTACTGGGCAGGAGACGTGTGTCGGTGTGGTTGATGACCAGGGCCGTGTCGTATTGGAAATGACGGAGCATGTCGATCTGATCCTGAAGGATGCGTCTGGACTGGGGACAAGGGTCAGACTGAACGAGTTTTTTGAGGATCGTCGCGGCCTGATTGCCCTGGGTGGCAAAGAGGATGTGATCGATTGAATACGTCTTGTTTTGTTCATCTTGGATTTGGTATCGATGGTCTGTATCGGGTCGAATGTGAACAATCTGTGTCTTGAGATGAATGTGTTCCAGAGGGGCCGAAAGACGCTTGACCACTTGCTGTACACCACAACCAGCCACATAGGATTCTTCAAAAACGCCCAATGCCATGTATTCTATCAAAAGAGGGTCAATTGGGTTCGGATAGAATAAAAGGGCTTACCCAAGACATCAGAGGCAGGGTATTTTAACATGGAATGATAAGAATTGGTACAGACAGCGGCAAAAAGGGGTACAAACACTTGATGGGCAAAGTAGTCATGGATACGATAGCGTTTGAAAAACTCATCCAGTGTGATCTGACAGATGAAATGATCGGGATTCTTTAGATGTCCGCTGTGGTGCATGTAGAGGGAGATGAATAAGATTTGAAAATAAGAAAATGCAACGATGCATGAAGTCCAGAGGAACGTGAGAAAAGATTGAAAGGTGTCTATCACTGAGTTTGTATCAAATTCGACTCGATCCAAAGAGCCCACGGTACGTGCACCACTGTAAATCAAGTAAGATTCGTTCTTTGTGTAGGAAGCAACATCCGTAGGCTCATACTGTTGCTTTGTGTCCTGTCTAATCCTGTACCATCCAAAACTAAATTTCGCTTTCTTTGCTGGGATTTGTAAATGTTGATATAATCGAAACAGGTGAGAATAATAGCCTAATTTTTTTTTTTTTTGTGAGTGAATGATTGACATGGGAGTTCATGTAGTTACCAGACATAAAGGATCGCATTGGAACCTTAAAAAAAGGGGGGGGGGTAAGTAACACGACAAGCAATTAAGATGCATTCAACTGCTCATACTCACATCAATTCTGTGTTCCTTTTTGGGTCCAATTGAGATAGAAGAGGCATCCATCCCAAGTGAAGAATTTTTTTCAAATAAATGAACTTCAAACCGATCGGATCCTTTCGTTAACAAATAAGCTGCTGAAAGACCTGCAAGGCCTGAGCCAATTACTGCTATTTTAATCTTTTTCTGCTGATCCATTGTGAATATAAATTGAAAAGAAAGAAAAAAAAAATTTAATTAAAAATAAAAAACGATCGAGAGGATATGAATTGGATAAACTTTTGTCAACCGTTATTTTTTTGATTTGTATTACTTTATATGGCAGTCACCATAATCATGACGTATCTTTCCTTTTTTAATTTTTCATATTTTTCACTTTTTTCTTTGTCATTCTTGATTAGCAATGTTGGCCTCACCATTATTCAACGTTAACCAAACCAACATCACATTTGACTTTGAAGAGTTTATTAAAAATGAATTAGGATTAAAATTGGACGATCAAGTAAAAAAAGAAGGCAAATTATTTTTTTTATTTTTATTTTAATGAACAAGACTGACAACATCACTCTAGATGATCCTATTTGTAAATATTTTTTAAAAGGTACATGTACAAAAGGTTACAACTGTCAGTTTAAGCACAAGGGATATGATCGAGATAAATCTGTTGTTTGTAAGCACTGGCTTCGAGGTTTATGTAAAAAGGGAGATGCATGTGAATTCTTGCATGTATTTAATATGAAAAAGATGCCCGAGTGTTGGTTTTATTCAAAGTATGGTGAATGTTGTAATGGAGACGAGTGTATGTATCTTCATATTGATCCAGAAAGCAAACAAAAAGAATGTCCATGGTATGCTAGAGGATTTTGTAAACATGGTAAGCACACTATTCATTTCTTTTTGATTCTGTATTAATGTATCATCACAGGACCCAATTGTCGTAATAAGCATGTTCGAAAGTTAGTTTGTCAAAATTATGTTACTGGATTCTGTCCAGATGGTCTTAATTGTCCTAATGGACATCCTAAATATGAATTACCTGTCATGTATACTTTGCCACCTGAAGTTGACCAACAACAACCACAGCAACAAAAACAACAACAATCTCAACCACAACAGCCTCCTCAGCAGCAACAACAACAACAACAACAACAGCAACAACAACAACCCTATCAGCATCAAAATCGTTCATTTTATGATAACAATAACAATAACAATAGGCCACCACAAGGTACATTTAGAAGGTTAGAAGATGTGACCTGCTTTAAATGTGGACAGCAAGGCCATTATGCAAATCGATGTACTCAAGGTAGAATGAGACAGCAGCAAAATTAACCTGGTTGTGTTACACTTTTCATGCTTTTATTTTCGCATGTTTGAAACCAAAAGATGAGATTATTTATAAAAATACAAACTTGTTTATAAAAGAAAGGATATATTGAATTGTAATAATAAAAAAAAAAAAAGAGAGAAAACTTGGATAACTGTTCAAGTTTTTTTTTTTATAAAAAAAATCAATTTGTTTTATAATACAATCCCCTTCTCTCCCCCCTTCAAAACCCGAATAAGTGACAGAGTAAACAGAGGCTCTATCATTTTTATATATAAAAGAGAGTTTTATTATTTTCCTTTATTTCTTTCGATTTCTTTGCTATTCACATGGATTCATCTCTACCGCCTTTTAATTATATCTTGTTTAATAAAATAAATGATAAACCACCTTCTAGTTATTTGCTAGGTAAAAACTAAATATAAAAATACATGATGAATTGATACCAACTCAATAAAGATTACATTGCAATTGAATTTGAATCCATCATACAATGCATTCATCATGAAGAATACATTCATGTCAACAAGAAAATACATCAACTATTACCATCTCCAATCACATCCATCATTATTCCACTCAGATCCTTTATAGAATCCATTGTAACCAAATCAAACACAAAGACGGGTACATTAATCAGTACCTTATCCTATGCAAAAAGATTAAAGCATTTATTATCACATACTTCCAAAGGTAGATGAAGACTTGTATTATTCATAACTAAACAGTCATAAAAAGGAATGGAGTGTACTCGTCACAGGATATTTCTAGCCACGATCATCATCACCACCAAATACCTTCATGATTCTGCAATAAAAAATAAATATTGGGTCACTTATGCCGAGATGTTTACGACACATGAAATTAACTTGATGGAAAAGCAATTATTACAATTACTGGTAAATAAACAATCTTATTTATGCATAATAATAATACTATTCCAATCGTATAGGATTATAATTTAGAAATACATGATTTTGATTTCATTGTAGATGAGATCATTCAGTTGTATTCAAAAGAATATCTTTTAACTTCAGACACACTTATATCAGAATATTCTACTTTATTTGATTCTCCTTTACTTATCTTATAATAAATTTCACCCTCTCCCCTCATCATCGTTGCTTAGCAGCCCACTAAACTATCCAAACCGCCAAGGGAAAAAAAAAAAGGAGGCCACAAGCATATTCTGCTAGCGATGGTATGCACATGCATTCATACTTTGCTTTTAATGATAATTCCAGTGAGAAAAAAAAAAAGGGGAGCGATTGCAATGTCTTGGCCATCGTGTACACTTTTTAAAAAAATGTTGATCCTCTGCTTCTTGTCGATGGATAACCTCACGAGATATACAAATACAAAATTTTATTTTATACACGACTTATTCATCAGCCACCTTTTCCTTGTTTGAATTGATATTGAGCAGCAACGTATCAGAATCAAGCATGACCTTATTGTTGGATCGAGAGATCATCGCAGCCACTTCACGAGCCGCCTCGATCCGTTTCAGCTCAAGGAACCCAGGCTTGTTCTTGATGGCCTCACCGATCAATTCAGCCGATTTGGCTTCACCTTGGGCACGGACAATGATCGATTGCTTTTCCTGTCTGGCCTTGTCGACGATAAAGGCCGCCCGCTGTGCGTCTTGCTGAGCGATCTGTTTGGCTTCGACCGCGCTTTCAAAGACGGGTGAGAATCCGACGTGGGTGATGGAAACATCGTCCAGGATGATGTTGAATCGAAGCGCACGACGGACCAAGTTCTCACGGACAAGACGTGAGACCCGTTCACGTTGGGTGATCAGCTGGGAGGCGGTGAATTGAGCCACGACAGACTTGAGGACCTCGTTGACAATCGAGGGCAGGATGCGTTCGTCATAGTCTTGACCCAGCGTACGGTACACGGTCGCCAGTTGATCGACACGAGGCTTTGAAAGCACACGACAGGTGATGTTGACCATTTGTAAATCTAGCAAGAAACGTCAGCTTCTGCCTCTCTCTCTCCCTCTCTTCCTCACCTTTCGTGCCCGTCAAGGAAGCCACATTGCGAGGTTTGGCACGAACATCGTAAATGATGGGTGATTCAAACCAAGGAATCACAAAGTGAGTTCCTTCGTTATAGACCGTGTTCTGTACACCAAACAGACGAGTGTATTTGATCGCTCTGTGACCACCGTCCACTGTGGAAAAAAAAAAACCATTAGCATAAACGTCAAACGTGCTCAAACTTTCTTACCATTAAAAAGTGACGCATTCACACCATAACCTAAAGCACCCAACATAATCAAGGCACCCGTGGCAGGTCCAGCTCCTTTACCGGACCCTTTGAAAAACATACCTCCTAAACGTTCAGCTGCTTGCTTTGCTTGCTGTGCCATATTTTAGATTAAAAAAAGAAAATGACGGAGAACCGGGGGATGAAAAAAAGGAAAAAATGAAAATGGCGGAAATCGAATTTCTCTCTTTTGTTCTCTCCCTTTTTACAAATATGCTAATGATGCTACTTTTTACTAAAATAGGAGAAATCTATACAAACCATACTTGCGAGAATTTGAAGCCATGTGTTTGATATTAAATAATAGAATACATAAATAAGCAATATCCTTTATTCCCTAATCACTGATATTTTTATAAGGAATATAAAAGTGAATGAGATAGGGTCTAATCTGTTTGAATAATCTACCAAAGTTGAATAGAGAAATAAATTCAAGAATATCAAATGTTTTTTTTTTTCACCTTCTTTTTGTTTGTAAAGCCATGTGCTAAAGATATAAAAGGTATCATTTCCACCCTTTTAGTAAAGGATATTTTTTGTTTCATTCCAAAACGAAGCAAGTATGAAAGGAATCGTCTCCTCAATTCTTTCAATTCTTTTTTTTTTTTTTTTTTTTTTTTTTTTTTTTTTTTGGTGGATGGCCCTAGATATTTAAAAAGATTCAGGCATGGCTCACTATGAATTCATTGCTTCAAAAGCATTTTCTTGTAGATGCGCATGTATCGGCTATTTGAAGAGTCCAGTTGTAGTTATATTGTCTTTTGTACAAAATTGATGTTGATTAAATTGGGATAAACAGAATGTTATCTTTTAAAAAGATAATAAATCGTTTGATCATTCAATCACGCAAAGGAAACCGCTGACCAGCTTTTGATCTTCAGACTTTATGAAAGGGGAAAAAAAAGAGCAGTGATGGACACAGTAATCAATTCAGCCTGGATACTTGTCATCAAAGTCAAGCAACCACAGTTGAATAAAAATGAAATTTGTAAAACAGTAGAAAAGTGGAAAGACATATTTAAGGAAATTAACCAGCTCTTGCCAAGTTTTTTTTTCCTTTGTGTATGAGATGTGTGGCACTGAAGAGAGATTTACAACAGTGATACAAGAATACTAGAACTCTACCTATGCTTTCAGGCCCAGAAAAAAAGATGTTTGTTACAGTTACACAATTTACAAAATGATTGACGCCAGGAATGAAAGATGCTCAGGTGGGGCAAACGAGAAAGTTTGTTGGATGTTTATTAAGCATATTACAAAATTCATTCGGGTGACAATCAAAAATAACAAGTTTTTAAAAATCCTCTCTCTCTCTTTTTTTATATCTATTTTAACCATCCCCCTTTTATTTGTTGTGAATGTTATTTCTACTTTACTTTCAACACTTGCCGTATTACGAGATTCAATAAATCTTTAAAGATCAGATAAAATCATCAGCTGGTTACACTGCTACACTAATTTTCTTCTTTTATATAAATTTAGGAATCGACAAGGGAAATATCTCTTTTTTTGTCTATTTTGTTATTGCCAATGTCTAAAGAAGAATCAGAAGCTTATACTTTAGATGAAAAGAAAGGGGCCTTGTCAAGCCCATTAGAAGTAACAGTCATTGATGAAATTCAAGCAGGAGACACTGCTTTAGCGAATGCTCCTTGGCAATACAAACTAATCGCTCTCATTACTGCCTTATGTTTTCCAAGTATAAAGAATAACCTTTACTATCAAGCACTCGCCTAATCTTTTCATAACAGTTGGCTCTCACTTTTCAACAAGTGCCCTAAGCGCCATGAAATCTCAGATTAAAACAGTAAAAAAAAAAAAAAAAAAAAAAAAAAAAAAAAAAAAAAAAAAAAAAAAAAAAAAGAAATAAAGCAATGTGTTTTAAAGAGTGATTTTACTTTTTCAAACTAGAATCTTCATATCAACAATACCCAATACGGTGTCATTTCATCTTCAGTTTCGATTATCACTACCATTTTCCCCATCTTTGGTGGTATCTTTATCGACATGTTTGGCTCTGTCTGGGGAACACTTGCGGTCAACTGTGTGGTGATCGTAGGCAGTTTGCTGACGGCGATCGCAGCCAAGTACCAGTCCTATGGCCTGATGGTCGCCGGCCGAGTCATCTTTGGGATCGGATCCGGACTGATTGTGACGATGCAAGAATCAATCTTGTCCAAGTGGTTTCGCACACAGAATCTAGCGATCGCCATCGGTCTGCAGCTTTCCATCAGTCGCCTGGCCACCTTCTTGGGCACCTTGGTCGCGAATCCGATCGCGGTCCGAACGGGTGACTGGGTCTGGGCCTTTTGGCTTTCGTTCATCATCTGCTGCTTTTCGATCGTGATGAATGTCATCTATGCCTTCGTCGTCCGTCACTTGCGTCATCAGGGCAGTGTCTTGTCCGGACAGGACATTCAGAAGCTCAAGTCACGCAAACAGTTTGACTGGCGAGGGGTGCTCAAGTTCCCCTTGATCTACTGGCAAATCCTCCTCATCGAGTTTCTCTATGCCGCCGTCTGGTCCTCCTTTCAGACCATCAGCACCGAGTTTGTCACCCTTCATTTCGGAAGCACCAGCGTCTTGGCGGGCTACACCGCCAGCGCGTCTCAGACGGTACCCATTGTCGCCACACCCTTGCTGGGTATCATCATGGACTTGTATGGCTGTCGTATCATCACCTTGCTCATCTCTGCCATCTTCTTGATCCTCAGTTCTGTCTTGCTCGGCTGGACCTACGTCAGTGCTGTGGTCGGCATGGTGTTCTACAGTATCTCACTGGCCTTTGGTCCCATCAGTATGATCACCTCCATCGGTATGGTCCTGCCGTCTGAATACATCGGTACTGGCCTGGGTATGTACAAGAGTTCAAATAATATCGGTACAACCATCTTGGATATCATCGTCGGCGTCGTTCAAGATCATACTCAAAACCAGGCCTACACTGGCGTCATGATCTTGTTCTTGACCCTCGCCTGTATCGGTTTCGTCCTGATCTGTACACTCTGGGTCAGCCAATATGTGGCGCTCGATAACCTGCTCGAAGCAGGTCGTCAAAAGCGAGTGGCGTTAATGAAGGAGCGAAACCAAAAGGAAATTGATCTCAAAGCACAAGGATTGGACTCGTATGAAAATACAAAGATCAAATGGGTCAACTGGGTATGTCTGGTCTTGTTTATCGTTGCTACCATCGTTGCTTGGGTCTTGTTCTTTGTGTATTCTGCTGATGGTGGGATCTCTGCTTAAATCGTTTTTTTCCATACGATTGACTACTCCTAATGATATTGTATTCAATCAAAATAGAGAGAGCCCCTCTTAGACAGGTCGCTGTAAATAAAGACACTTGATGACGAATTTAACATTCATTTCAATCAACACCCCTTCCCTAAGTATTTTGAGGCGTACCTATGTGACCAAGCACTTTTTTTTATTTTCTTTCCTGCTGATCCAAATCCTGCCAATTTTGTTCTTTCTACACTGAATATGCTTTTCGATTCTCAAGATACATGCTAGTCCAAGAGTTGTAACATTGTCTGTCTTCAGTCATTGATCTAGATCATAACAATTCCTCTTACGATAGGTCCGCATTAGTTATGAGATCAAGCAAGTTCAACGCCTGTTTGAACCACTTACAGCTGTAATTCTCTATCCTTCCACTTCATCTGTACCAAATTGTGCGTTTTATAAGCGTCTATTAGTATTACCAATATCCAGCATACTTTATAAAAAAAAGTCGATCCGCAATATATACTGTTTTTTTTTCACTTTGAGACCATCTAATAGTGGCTATGTTAGTAGCTATAAATAATAGTGGTTTTTAATACAAATAACTTTGGATTTAATAGAGACATTCATTTTAATTGAAAGCTACAAAATAGAAAGAAGAAGAAAGTAATTGCTGGTAAATAAGCTATGATGTAGCTTCATCTAATGAACGTCGCACGTCGATCAAACAAGAGGGATCGCAACTATTGCCAATCAATGCAAAATTAAAAAAAAATATGTAATCTATTGGATCTAAAGATGCCTTTTAGATGATAAAATCACATGCATCCAGCAGTTACCGTTCAAAGTATCACCAAGTTTCTTGACCTTGGTGATCTTACCATCACAGGGCAGACTTATCGTGCTGACAGCTTTATCAACAAGGACACGTTTGAAATCCTCATGATTACCAGAGTAAACAGCCGAGTTGACACATTTGGGGATCATCATGCTCACAGCCACAGCATGAACCATCTCCTTGGTCTTTCCTTTTAAGCTTTCCCATCCGTCGAGCCATGACTTGAGCGATTTCTGACCTCGGTTCGCCAGTGTAGCAACTCACCTCTTTGAAATGTCGCTTTACCGATCTGTTGATTCTGAAGGTAATGCTAGACTTTAAAACATGGGCATTCTGTCGTTTACAAAAATGCTTTACTAGAACTGAACTTTCCTTTTCACACTGCTTTGAATGGAAGGCTTCCTTTTTCCATTCGTCTGGGCTTTGTCTTTCAAAAGAATGCTCAAAGTGCTTTTATTAAAGTGCCTCTTGCTTTAGCCAAAGGTCATCCAGAAAGGATGGATATACTTTTGTCAGTAAACCATCTATTTATCTTTGCTTATCTAACCTATACATCATGAACCATCTCTTTTGTGAGCCTGGCTGTCTAAGGCTCACATGATATCATTTGGATCATTCAAAACTGAGGGTCTTGATTTTTTTTTTCTCGAATCGATCGTTTGAAAGCGAGTCGTTCTCTTTGATGACTGGGACTTGTTGGCCATGGATTTTTCACCTTGGGTGTCCAACTGGTTTCGAAATCAAATTTGACTCATGGAACCCCAAGATTCCACTTGACGATTGTGTACCCCGCCTCCTTCTCTGGTCCAAGATGCAACATCGATCGTATGGACCCTCTCTGTCAGGAGCATCCTACTTGCAGAAATCCATTCTGGCCATGCCTGTCATCGGTACCATGGCATGCAACTGTACAAAAAAGTCACCAAGCCCAATCGATCGTCCTCTCAACATCATCATGCCCCCTTCTTCAGGGCCATTCCAGCCACATATCCGTTTCTTAGATACCTCGCCCTGTAGACTTTATCCTGACTCGGTTGGACAGTCAGTAGAAGCCAACCTGATCTCTTTATCCGCGGTCCAAGAGATTGGTACGGGCACAGACCACGAGATTTCCATACTGTTAACTACTCCCAATCACCCAGATCACTTTTTTTTTTTTTTTTTTTTTTTTTTTTTTGGCCACAAAGAATGAATTTTGATCCTTTAAAATTTTTTTTTTACTTTACATTCATACTTTGTGAGGAATGCACATGGTATCCTTTATAAACCTGCCCCGTTTGTTATTGTTTCCTGTCCACACCACAGAGTCTTCCCACACTGTCTTTCATCCTCTTTTCAGGCCATCTTGGTGAAGCCTTAGGGTAGACAATAAGCCCAAGGAGACATGAACCCGCTCTGATGACATGAGGAAAATAACCCAGAGAAACGTCGCTGGCTCTCTTGAACGGCCATTGTTTGGAAAAGGTTTTTCAAGCATAAGAATGGAATTCATGACGAAGCCATGGATGACTCTTAAAAATTCTTTATAAAAAATAAACATTTTCTTTCTCACTATTTTAAATCAAACGTCCTTTTTTTATATATAAAAGACGCCTGCAAGCTTTATTGGTCCCTTTTTTTCTCTGCTATGCATTGTACTTGGTTTTTATTCTATTTGTTTATCGCACTCCACTCGCTTGTGTTTGCAACGCCTTTGATCCAAGACCCATCAGGCCATCCGATCCAAGACGTGTCCAAGATCCACAAGCGCCAACCCAAGCGACTTCATGAGAAAAAGGGAAAGAAGATTCGTTCGGGATACTATCGACCAAAAGAAACGACGGTTTATGTTCACTATACTCTCACGGCCACCAAAACAGTCACCATCGGCAACGATTACAGCCGGGAGCGTGATGAGCAAGAACAAGGCCGTGGACGGGATGGAGGTCGCCGATTTGACTTTGGCCAACTCTTTGATTATGAGCGTGTGATTGATTATGAGCATGTCTTGGCCGCGCCCACGCAGACCATGATCCCAGCGGGCATGCCCTCGGTTGCTGGTGCTAGAGCGTAAGTGAAAGAAAGAGAGAGAGATGAAGAGATATTAAACCCTTCTTGTAGGATGCCATCCTCCTTTGTTTCCAAACGTAGATCTTTTCACTTCCCATGGTTTATTTAAGTTTTTATTGAATTATATTTCCCCTTTTTTTTTCAAATTTAATAAACAAAGGGTATCAACACATAAGGTACTCTTTCACAGTACCTTTCCCAATCTTTTCCATACTTGTTCGCACATCGTTCCATGTCTCGTTTGGCTCGATGCGTCAGGACACAGACAAAGAAGCAAAAATAAAAATAGGGCAAGAATGAGTTGAAGCCGGTGATGAGACCCCAAGAGAGGGACATCATGAGGTCGGCTGTGTAGTGAGGTTTTCGAGCCAGTCCCCACCAGCCAGAGATCAGCAAGAGGTTGCCATGTTCCGTTTGAATGTATTTAGGGTCCTTGAGATGACCCCAGGGGAGCTGAGGGAAAGCGAATCGACGGTGGATGAAGGTACGGTGTTGTTCCATACGAAATCGATTCTTTTGTGAATTGCCGGTGTCAAAGACATAATAGCCTGTGAGTAGGAGCAAGAAGAGGAAGGAGGTGACGGGAAGAGAGTGTGTGATGGGATGACTTGTGCAGAGTTGATGTTTGATTAAATAAAGAGATGGATAGCAGTAAGTGAAAGGCACACCGGCCATATTCCAAAAGATCAGCATGAAGCCTAACAGGAAACAAGTTGAGTCACGAGCGCGCTTTCTTTCAGCTCTTACCGTCTTTCTCATAAAAGATGTCCCAAGAGACAGGAATGCACTCTTCTCCCTTTTGACATGCATTTGCATACAGAAAGTGGGCCAGGACCATAAAACACATCGGGGCAGTCACGGTGCCGTACGTCTCGTACTGTTTCAAGAGACAAGAAAGTGAGAGATAAAAGAGGACAGGCCAGGGAACACGAATCTCGGCCCACATCTTGAGATCCACATGAGCTATGCGTGGATTCAGTGGTGCGCCCATGAAGAAATCGTAAAGGAAATAGCCCGACATGCGATGCGTGTCCTTTGTCAGCAGGCTCCACCCGTACACGCATCCAGACATCACGAAACCCCAGAGGATCGCTACCGTCATGAGTTCACCAAAATGATCCACGATCGTCGTCAGTCTAAAGAGACCTGTCCAGTGAAGAATGGCAGATAGAGTCAAGGTAAGATACCACGAAGACAGTCCGTTACAGAGATAGGTCAACTAACCCAACATGCATCAGACTTATCCCTTCTTTACTTGTCCCTTACCTTTTTTCCTTTCAGTGAAGGTACCGGTAATCCTTCTACTTGTGGACCAGGCATAACATAAGCCAAGATGAATGAAAACAAGACATATCCCATATACACCTTGATCGCATACTCACTCGGATACGCGCCCAATTTCACTTTGTTTATCATGTCGTCTATAAAAGTCCACATGCTTTCCGTAGGATAAACAAGTTGGCCTTGATGGTATTCAAGGCAGAACCAGAAATAATACATCAGGGATGGGAAGCCGATCATCATGAGAGTGACACCCAAGGGACCTCCAAATTCATAGGTTACTTGATTATGTATCTTAATATCCAAGTCGGTCACCACTTGTTTGACTTGAGGGATTTTCAAAACCATAAAGAAAAGAAAAGAAAAAAAAAAATTGACGATGAAAGCTGCCAAGGTGAAAAAGGGAGCTTGTGTTACACTGCATGAAAACAGAGACGGGTTGCGTATGTATGATGAAACAAGCTGATTTGTAAATCCACTGATGCTTTCTAGTCAAGGATATCAACATTCAACAGTGTATAAAAAGTGATTTATACCTCGTTTTGCATTCATTCCCCATAAAGAGCTTGATGGGATAGACCAATGCATTGTGAAGAATGTGTGCAAACTCATCCTGTGTTGTCCTTTCTTGTCTGAAGAAATAGCATGGGATGACTCGAACTTGTAATAGTATGTCTAGTAACCTTCTTTACATGTCCTCTGATAGACAGCTTCCAGAGTCTTGCTGTTACAGATAGCAGTGGACCCCTGGATCGATTGGTGGTGTAACATTCATTTTGAATCCATACAATATAATCTCTGGTAATCATTTTATAATGTTCTAATTTCATTCGATAAATGAGGGCATTCATAAAGTATTTTTCATACAAAGTTCCATCTCGAAAGAGGGTACTATGTTTTGTTTGTCAAAATAATGAGGCATATCCTAAACATAAGAAATAGATTAAAGGTCAATAAAAGGAGAGATCTAGGAATAGCTAAATCAACCCAACTCTATCAATCGGCTTCTGTTGATTGTGCTCTTCAGTGACTTGCAGTATCAAGGAACCGCTTGTTTATATGCCTCATCTGAAACCGACGCCTCCGAACATAAACAATGCAAAGGTTCACGAGGTCAGAAGAAAAAGATCGGTTGGGGCTCGTGACCATCCGGATTTCTAACATTTTCATTTTGCGAGCCTCTTTAGGCTCCATAAGAATAATATTAGATTCTAATCACAGGTACCACAAAGGCTTTGATCTACTGCCTCTTTTCAATCGTACACTGATTCGACTAGCAACGTTTTAAAAGAGTTTCTCAAATACATCGTTTATGTACCATCCACTTTTTCTTGCCCAATTCCCTTGTCTTTTCTCAGTGGTTAACAATAGTGAAAAGTGATTGACATATTGGAAAAAGAAAAAAAGGGTCAAGAGCCTTCATTCGCTCACTGACCCATCCCATTTAGCAAGTAACTCCATCAACCCCATTTTGAAAACTTTTAAACAAAGGAGAGTTTTAAATATTTCAATCGCTTTATTACTGTGATCAAGAAACAAATTTAAAAGTTGTCGCCGTGTGGACAACTCAAAAGCATCTTATATGAAACTTATCATCTCAAAATGATTTTTTCAGTAGAACATTGCATCCTGTAACCAATGGCTGATTCTCAAAAAAAAAAAAAAAAAAAAAAAAAAAAAAAAAAGGAGGGGGAGTGCTCATGTCCAGTGAGTTGCTTATGATTTACAGAAAGGAAAGGAATGTATTTTTATTTGGTTAAACTGTTCAAGAAGGATATATTTGAAAATCAAGGCAGATCAAGTTGTATAAATTATGTTTTATTTTTTAAATCTGCTTTACGACTCGTTTTATCTATGTGTTCTAAAATAATAGCTTTCCATTT
Source organism: Rhizopus arrhizus (assembly GCA_024220505.1). NCBI lineage: Eukaryota > Fungi > Mucoromycota > Mucoromycetes > Mucorales > Rhizopodaceae > Rhizopus > Rhizopus arrhizus. The sequence continues at coordinate 151,676 of JAKZZE010000032.1, read as the reverse complement.
AGCATCGATGAGGAATTGTGCGTGTTCCATACTTGGCATGATGTGAACATCAATTCCATGTTCCTTTAAATAATTATAGACGAGATGAGTACCGATGATTCGATCATTTTCCGATAAAAACACGGTAGCATTGTTCAGTCCATCTCCAAAGTGAATCGTTTCAAACCACTGAAGGTGACGAGAGATAAAATGACTGATGTAGAGCTCTCTTGAGACACCATAGCATAAGGTATACTATTCAGAAAGGAAGGAGGATATTCATTTATTTTTCAATCGACCGGGTCCATCGCGCTTACCTCGATCAAGACCTTGGGCAGCCTGTGAATGAAATTGAAGGCGACATGATGATAGTGCAGTAAGAAGCAAATGGGATCCACCATCACTGATCCAGCAATCAAATGAGGTGCAAACCGAGATACCCAACTGGCCACGCCTGTACCCAACGAATGCGACACAAAGACAGCTTTCGTATAACCAAATCGATTCAGCATGCCTTCCATCTCCTTCACTGTCTCTACCGCACTGGGCACATGGTCCACCAGATGCATCGAGACACAAGGCAACTCAACCAAAAAGACAGGTCGACGCCCCGACTGGGTCAGTAGCTGATGAATAAAGTCCACATAGCCTAATAACCCCACACCAACACCGTGAATAAAGACCAGGGGTACCTCTGGACTTGACGTATGGCCAGACCAGTAAGCGACTGGGTGCTGCTCATCCACGTCTGTATAACTCAAGCCCCACATCCACTGTAAAAAGAGACTGTTGAACACAAGAGTGGCAAGGTAGATGCCCACATAGACCGCCAACGGACGGTGTGTGGCTTGAACTGGATCAAAATTCAATCGAATACAACGCAAGGCAGAATTGTATCCTGACGGAAACTTGACTTGAAAGTGGTTTTCGGCTGTGGTCAGCATCCATTCGATTTCAGTCGACCATGCTCTGTTTTGCTGTACGATCTCTAGACGTTCGTGCCAAAAGGCCCAAGCAAACCTTGGATCGTTAATTCCTTTCTCACATCAACATCAATCTCATTTTACCACAGTGCCAGGTTGTCTCGTTTGATTTCCTTAAAAGGCGGATGAGATCGATCGTGTGGATAATAAAACCATCCCTCAGCCCAGGATTGGATGTCTTGTATGGTATGAAGGCATTCATAATAGATCTTAATCCTCTCTTGATTTGTGAGTGGCCTTTTGGGTTTGTTTATCTTTTGTAGTCTATTTTTGGTATATATAAAATGAATATAAAACAAACATTCACATAGAATCCAAACAATTAAATAAATCGAGGTTGTCATCATTAAAAAAAGAAAGAAAGGAGTGAAAAAAGAAAAGGTCTTTATGTCATACACAAAAAACAGGAGTGGGTGGCAGACAAAAAAAAAAAGAGTGGCCCAATCAGTAATAAGGTTCACCATAACCACGTTTCACATGCGAATAAGTTAATTCTATTACAAACGTCATTGATTAAATAATTTAGGCTGTTTTTTATATATAAATCTCACCTCTTAATTTTGCTCTTAAAGTATCCAATTCGGGTATAGGCCGATTAAAGTGATGCTGTACAACAATAAGTTGCTTTTCTCTATTGTTTATTAAAACTTACATTCAATTGAGAAGAAACTCTTGGTACAACATTATCTAATATAAAAGATACGTTCATCGATGCAATCGTCCTCTGTGTAAACACTGTTAGTTTATCATTCATTTATACCTCTTCTTTTACTTACATTGTCTTCATCTTTACGTGATTCATTCACCATCGTTCTTAAATAATGCTCTGTCAGTGAACAAATACTTTCAATGACCGTTGAATACATCTATGCATGATAGTCATGAATAAACAATACCCAATGTGTATATTATTTTACTTGAATCTTGGATAATAAGCAAATGTCATTCGTATATTTAATCAATAGGTTATAAAAGCTCACAACGCTTGATGTCACTTTAACATCAGTACCTATCTCTCTTGTTAATGACATCATCCACAACTACTTTTTCATTTACCCAAGCCCTGTCCAGAAACGATCATAAAGTTATCATTTTTAGCAAACCTCTCTACTTTATCCATATTTCTATCCTTATAACTCGTCACTGTTTCCTTTATATTTTCTAAAAATAAATCTTCCAACAAAAACTTGAGATCCAAGCCCACTTTACGCAACTATCCATCCAAGTCAATACTCAGCCATCAAAAAAAAAAAAAAAAAACTTACGATAGAACATTGATCCAGTGTGGACTTGAAGCAATCAGCAATGATTTGACAACTCAAACTTTGTCCAAACACCTGTCGTTTATAGATTTCTGCATAAACCTCTGTTTGCTCCTTGACCCAAGTCACAAAGCCAGAGGCCATCTCGTTTTGCTTGAACGAATCACGATACCATTCAGACGTGTTTCGAATCAAGGTGAATACCACCAAGGCCAACTCACCAATGTAAGTCGAGATGTCACCCTCAAACACCAGCTGTCGAATTCGTTTCTTGATGATCGAGGATCGTGTGGCCAAAAGACCTCGCGCGCCTTTTCGCTTCGATCGAGCCTGAGTAACCAATTGACGTAGCGTTGGAACTGGATCTTGGTCAGCAAGGTGTTGCTCAGGTCTCGGCTGATGATTGAGCAAAGCGTTTCGGTATAATGCATGACATGTTCTCTTGCTTCTCGAATGATAGGGAATGAACTTGGGGAGGTCATGACGATATGTCTTGCTAAAAAGAGGTGAGTAGACAGAGTGAATGCGACCCAAGCTCATCTTACCCTTCTCTAAATAAACCACGGATTTTTCAAATTCTCTCAACGCGATCAACACCTCCAATTGATCAGGCAATTCCACGAGATATTTCTCCTTTTCTGGATGCAATTGCTGGCCTGTGGAGGCAGAGGATGATTTATAAGAAACAGGCGTATCCAACGGTTTATCATCATGGTCTTCCATCATTCTCTTATAGGCATTCAATAAGCCCAACTTGTCTTCGATTCTTTCTGATCTATAAATAAAGGTCTGAGGGTATACAACAATGCGTAGTGCATTATTTAAATCTATAGCTTCATCAATACACATCTCTATCCTCAATCCATCTACCTTCTGTGTCTTTCATGTCCATAATCGTCAAGTCTTCCACACTCCAACAGTACTCGGCCACCAGTTGACCATTGGATCTTCGACGGGCGACCAGCAAGCAATCGTTCATCAGAAACAAATGGACCGCTTGTCTGGCCTGCATCGTTTTCGGGTTCATTTCATAGAAATCCACGCATTCTCTTATAATCTGCTTATGCTGCGCTTGTGGTATAAATCGCTGAGCACCCTCGACGTTTTCCCAAAGGGACATGATCTGTGCACGATAAATGGCCATCATGTCCGTCCCTAGCAGATCGCTCCTTTTCCTATCCACCGCTAAAATACTCGGATCTATGACAAACGGGGTCAGTATCCAAACAGGATCGGAAGGACCGGTGCTTACTCGAGTCAGCCGTGTCATCTTGAGTGAATGTCAAAAAACTTTCCCAGATGGACTTGAGTTCGTTTAAATGTTCCTTGATGCTCAAGACATCAGCATCCAAGTTGGAAATTTCTTTTGAAATAAAGACAAACTCTGTATAGTTGCGGTACACATTACGTTGCAAGTCACCTCCTACGACATGTTTGGCATCCACCAAGGATCGGTAAAAGCCTCGGATGCCTTCTTCATTTGTTTCACTCAACGATCTACGAACATCTTTTATATAGAATTCAGTCTCTCCCTTGTTTTTTTATAGAACGGTTTATTCATTTTTACATTCTTCAGGTTGCAAGTTATCATCTGCAAAACGATGTAAATCCACTGTGATGGGCATTGTATTTAATGTCGGTTTCTGCTGCTGCTGTTCTTGTACTGGTTTATTGGCAAGAGGTTGGTTATGTTTTATTTTGTCTTTTCTGTGAACAAAATGGTCCACCACAAGCCCCTTTTTTCTTAATGTGCCAACTGATTTCATAAGGTCAAAAGCAAAAAGGGAAGAGGGAGAGAGCGGTATGTTAATTTATTTTTAAAAAAAGGGGTTTGGAGAATCCTCCTTGATGATAGGTGTCGGAGGATGATATTTTTTGTTTGGACAGAGATGATTTGGTAAATAGACTTCACCACATTTATACGAGCAAGGAATCCCACTTTTTTTCTTTTGCTGCGGACTACTCGATACCCGTTCTGGTTTTGCTTCGAGCTGATGATCCATTTTGCAATTGGACCGATTATGGCCGGACGCTTGCGCATTGTGAGAGACGCAGGGTAGGTAGGTCTCTACGGGCGAGGCAGGAAGCTGCTGTTTGACGTCCTGATCCTTTTTACAATTGGTACGGTTGTGCAGCGGTGTTTGACATTTGTGACTGATGCAAGGAGGATGGATGGAGGTATAGATCGATGGGCTCGGCTTGTGGACTTTCTGACCCTGAACACGCGTGTGAAGGTTGCCGACGGACGGCTTGACCGCCGGAGGCAGCCTTTGACAGACAAAAGCCGGCCCTGGACGATCCTGAGTGAGATCGACCGAGGTGATGGCCTGACGAGCGATCGTCTCGACCTGTGCACAGTGCGTGAGTGTCTGAGGTTGAGCGGCCAAGCGACCGCGCACCTTGTTTCGCAGCAGGACAGGCAGGGAATAGATGAGAAGCGAGGCCGAAAGGGTATGGTCAGGCAACCCGGCCAGATGGCGCGACTGATGAAACCGTGTGAGATACGACTCGAGTGTCTCTCGATTCGGATCCATCCGGATCTCAACACACTCCAGCAGATCCTCCAGCGGCACACTGGCCATGTGTTTTGTGCCAAAGCGAGTCAGGAACTGCTCACAAAAGTCGGGCCAGGTCGTGATCGCCTGCTGTCGGTACCAGTCCCGTTCCACACGGTTCATCCTTGACTCGATCAGCCGTCGCCAGTCGGTGTGCGGTGTCAGAAAGGTAGCAAACCGCTGCAGGGCGGCTGAGGGGCTCGGGAAGATCTCCTTGCTGGCATCCACCAGCATCTCATCGTCCTCCCCTTGTCGCCACTGCAAACAAGGGATCAGTGCCGCCAGATCAGACTCAGGCATGGATGAGGGCTGGCTGCTGCTGCGACTCATCAGCCGAACGGACTTTACATCATCCAATTGATTATAATACATCGTCAGCATGTCCTCACACTGTTTTATCGCTTGACGTGTCTCGTTTCGCGATGTCGTTGGCTCTTTGGCAAGTTGAAGCTCGAGTAATTCAAGCTGTTTTAGATATTTTGAAATCATCTTTTCTGCACGATTCTTTCTGAATTGGTAAGATGTCACATCTTTGGAGGAATCAAAACTTCCTATCGACCTACTTTTATCTATCGACATTCTTTCAAAAGAATGATCCGAAATGGATTGAATGATGGAACAGTAAGAAAAGAGAAGAAGGAGAAAAAAAACCCCCCGATTTTATCATGCGCATAAAACAAATTCTTGATTGGCTCATATTTCAATAAAAAGCAATGAGAGAAAAAGTGAAATTAAAAAATTTATTTACATAACCAACCCTGTCCTTCTTGATCCCACATGAGCGATTTTCCTGTATGATAAACAAGACCATCTTGGCGTACGAGTAGCAAGGGTAGCTCCTCCGTCTGTTGTTTTACAGAAGACAAATCAATCGACCAGTGTATCTCATGAGGGGCATGCGCATGAGGTGGACTCGCGATCCGGGTCGGCAGTGGACCGTGTGTGCCTAACCAGGGCTCGAGCAGACGAGGGACAGGTGCGGCTTGAATGAGATGTTGCCCGATGGCCTCGAGCGTATTCGTTTCTGGTTTGTACTGGAGATGGGATAGGTAAGGATAGGGGTTCACGAGACGTGGCTGTTCTGGCGGTGGTGAAGATGGGGTAGAAGGATGCCTTTCATCAAATTCACCTTCCAATGTATGAATACCCACAATTGTCCAGCAAAGGTAATCATCAATTTCTTCTTGCTCCAGCTTCCTTGAAGGAGAATAATCCAACCAAGTCTGATGGGTATCCTGCTCAGAAGACATCGAACCAGCCGCGCTTAAATAAACAGGATGTTGTGGATCAGAAGAAGCCAATCGTAACGCAATCTTTTGCATCTGACTCACAGGGCCATAGGCTGATTCGACCAACCGACCTCGATCGACCTTACAGAGAATCAGGGGAGGTGAGGAAAGACCCGTTCTGGATTCTCGCAAGATAATCTCGGTGCCGTAGGTCAGATAAGACACGGGTGTCTTGGGTAGTTGCAGTCGAGAGGTATTGTAGCGTGGTGAACTCTTGGATTGTTTGGTGATGACGACCTGCTTCGGTTGACAAAGCACGATGACATCAAACGGCGACCATGTCGTGTTTTTGGCACACAGCCGATTTTGATCGCACGTCATGTATTTCGTACGCACCGTTTGTGAATTGATACGGTTGAAGAGGGAGACGGGTGAATTGGCTAGAATGCAAGTCGAAGTATTTCTGGAGGTCTTGGCCGTCTTTTTTGAAGGTTTGGAAATGATAGAAATGGGCTTAGAGAGAAAGGAAGCAAAGGATGAGTCATTTTGCAATAGATTGAGTTGAAGTTTAAATTGTTTGGCTTTGGCTGTGCCTGTGACATGCAGATAACGAAAACTGCCAGAGTGATGCTCATCCAAAGCTGTATGCTGTTCTAGAATGTCATTGTCTTCACATAAAATCGACATGGACAGTTCCATCTCTTTATTTGCACCTTTAAGTTGAACGATCGGTGGTGGACACAAGAAGCGCTTTTCTGAACCGTACGACTTTTGTGCGACCGCACCATAATAGCAAACCACCTTGCTTTTCTTTTTCAACTTTTTTCTTATCGATAAGCTGGGTTCAGCCCATTTTCGTTTCATGTCGCAAGTCAATAGGTTATCGATGGTGATATCATTGGTAGAAGCTGTTTGTGACTGACGTGGATGAGAAAATGTTAATAAGGATTCAATCGACATTTGATCTTTTTGTTGTTGTTGTGGTGGAAGTGGTGGTTTGGATAGACCAATGAATTGAATCTTCCTACTGCTACCAAATACTTGCTCTGATCTTATATGTGATTCTACTGGCTCTTCTTCATTCATATTAAGTAAAAAGAGAGAAAAGAAAGAAAAAGGAAAAAGTTTCCTTTTCTATTCATTTTTCATTTATTAAAAATAAAAGTAGTCACGTGCACATCATCTCCTCCCCCCCCCCCTTGCCTGAAACAATAAACTTAGTTGTCTACTAAAATAGGCAATGATAAGTTTATGTTTTCTTATTCGCTCTTGATGGGAATAGGAATCATTTTACTCGAGGAGCACGTTGCTATGAAACTGACCTTATTCTATTTTTGGAATCGTATGAAAAGCGTGAGAAAGTGGGGAGTCTGTGCATAGAAACAAAGGTCATCTGAGAAAAGAGATCTAATAATTACTATATTTGTATCGATAATCTCTAATACAAAGCACGCCATATCCAATATAATATTCAATACAATTGTTTTTATTGGAATTTAAAGAGATGTATGACATCATTATCTTAAACCTTCATCCTCATCCTCTTCTTCTACTGTATTACTATTTTCATTATTTGATATTTTGTTTCCATAAAGTTCAGCTTCAGCTTCAGTGCGATGATAATTGGAATGCTTTTGACTTAATACTTCTCCAGGCACAGTTAATAATCTTGCTAATTTCACAATTTCGTTATCCAAGAATGTCATGTGTTGTACTCGAACTGTTCTTTCCAGCAATTCTTGATCTCTTTGATCATATGCTCTTAATAAATCTTCAGCAATCTCTGCTTCTTCACTGTGAGCAAACCCAGCATCTTGTCTATGGATCTATTAGAATCCATTTCTTATTCTCTTCATCATCACTTACCCGCACATATTACTGAATTGTTTACCAGCTTCTACATCATCACCTATAGCCAAGACTAAAACCAAAATACTCAAGTTGGCTTTATAAAGATGAGTTCGACTGGATAATTTTTGAAGTACTTGAGTCTCTCTTTTAAGCATCTCAATTGCCTTATCATATTTCTTATTACGCACTAACAGTGAAATGGCCTTTTTATAAATTTCCATAGCGAATCGACCACGATCTTCTTGTTCATATAATGTACATGCTTTAGAATACATATCAAAGGATGCATTCACATCCACATTCTCTAAAGCCCTTTAAAATAATCGTAAATACCAATTAAATCATACGTCACTTTTCTTTACCTTCCTGCCTTTTCCAATTGTTCTGCTGCTCTGTCAATACTTCCTTGCGTCATGAAAAAATTACTTGCTTTTTGATAGGCCTCAGCAGCACGTTGAGGTTGGTTTAGATTTTGCGCTAAAATAAAAGCTGCGTTCTCAGTTGCTTTACCAGCTAAATGAATGCTGCAGTAAAGTTGAGTACATTTTTGTATTTCATGTCTTTTCTTCTTACGCATCCGATTTAAAAAGAGCTTCAGAAGACTTTGCATAAGCTTGAACAGCTTGGTCATAGGATTTAGCAATTTTGAAACAGGTGGCTAATGACAGTAATTAGACAAAACATTCATCTCTTTGAACGTCCTTCATACCTGCACGATCATAATAACTTGCTGCTAAATCCCAATCTGGTTTTCTAAAGAGACCTTTAGAAGCACTAAAACATAAGTCTATTAGCAAAAAAAAAGTCTCTACTCATTTTATATATTACGCTTTATCTCCTTGTTGTATATTTTTGACACCTTCACGAATTTGTTCTGCTTCCATTATAAAGCCAAGAAAAAGCTAAAGTTAAAAATAAAATAAAAAAATCTCGCATTTTTTTTAAATGTTACAATTCTACATATTTACACGCCCGTATTTTATTGGTTTATAAACGAAAACAACGCAAGATGAGATACAGCAGACTTCCCAAGAATCTGAATGCGGCCATGGCAGCCACTGTCCAGAGGATGCAGCCTGTATAAAGTGAACCCATGGATTGAAATCGATTACTGGTTACACAAGCTACTAAAACCGCATTGCAACCAATCCAAGTAAGCACAAGACGTGTACGAAACCCTCGATAGTAATCATCTTGCTTTGTTTTAGGAGCTCGACTCTAATACAAAAAATTAGGTTATTTTTATAGAAACCAAGTGACTAACGTTATGAATCAATTGTGGTTTTGAGGACAAGTTATCTAAGGCACGTTCGTAATTTTTATCAATGGTATCAATGCCATCATATAATTCTACTTCTACCGCTTCAACCCCTTTTTCATTGGTACCAGCTTTACTAGCTACACCTAGATCCATTGTAGCTGTGTTATCTCCCTTGGTCCCCCAACTATTAAATCGTTAGCATGCAATCAATCACCTTTCCTTTTACTTGCCTCACATCATGAATATTACAAAACGCATAGACGTTCAATATGTTTACATAGGTTGGTAATAAAAACAAATATTGTACAAAGCTTGTTATCATATGCCAAGGGTCCATATAGAACAAGCTCGAAAGAATATAAAGTCCATACGTCGCCAAGAGTGAAATCACCACATCTCGAAATTCAGATTGATTCATCAGCAAGTTGAAGTTCTTTAGGGTATCGTTAGGGTCCCATTCGGGTGATTGCATTCCCTTTTGAAGTGTTCTGTAAGCTAACCATCCACCTGCAAAGGTCATGTACATCATAATAATGCCGTAGGCAATCACAGAGAGTGTAAACATCCATTTTGAACTATCAACTATGTCAGTGAGTTGATTAGACATGTCATTCTTTCCATTTACCCTTGAGGTCGATTACCCAAAGAACAAATAAAAGAAGAGATAAATAAAAAGATATAAAGATACCAAAGACCTGAAAACACACGTTCTCCCCAACCATCACCCAAGGGATCCATTTCGGGCAAGGTCAGTGATTTTGTTACAAAATAAAACGTCAAGTAAAAGTTAGCCTAAGAAAGACAGGTTATCCTTGCCGATTTTCATACACTGCACTTACCATGCCTAGCCAACTAAAGATCAAATTGACAAAACTATAAAAAAATTCTGTGGACAACATCAGTTTTCTCCCGACCGAATGATTCGTACTCCAGATTCTCGAAAAATGATACTGAGAATAGACAGCGGCGAAAAAACTACCGTTCAACCATCGACGACGTTGTGAAATGAATTCAGGCAGCTGACTCGGGCAGTCTGTTTCACCAAAAGCGTTCTGGACGTACTTGAGCACCCACTGCTGATGCTTCTTAGCCAGCAACTCAAAGCAAAGGATTCGATCTTCAGCCAGGTACATGTTGGCACTAAAGATATTCTCTGTATCGGCCTGCTGCTCACCCAAGAAATACTTTTGGAGCGGTCCCATCCCCTGAATGTCATTCTGGATGGCCGCATACCGATAGGCAGAGAAGGCGCCGGGCAGCACAGAGATATAACCAAAGACGGACTCGAGTGGTTTATCCAGGATATTGGACATTTTGTATTCAAAGTTTTGGGCAGCCACCAAGGGGTTCAAGAGATCCACACAGGCCGTACCTTTCATCACACAGATCTCACCGCAGGCTCCACCTACATGCTTATTGGCATCAAATGCCTTCCAGAGATGATAGATCGATGTGTTTCCCGGACGCGTACCAACATCAAGCAGGACGCAGATGTTGGGTTGAAGGATAGGACCAAAGGCATTAAAGAACCATCGATGTGAATTGATCTTTTTCGCATTTTGCTCCTTCAGACAAAACAAAATTTGGACGGGCACAATGCCCTTTTCGGCGCCTCGGATACGTAATTCAGAATCTACTGACAGTTGTGTTGTGTACTATAAAAAGATCAGTCCCCTATCAATCAAGGTCTCGTCCTACCTCAAACAGATGAGCTTGAACCGGCTGTTCATTCACCATGTTTTTCGCAATCCCAGTCTGATACACGCCCATGGCGGTCAAGACATCCATCACACGAGGATCACATTTCTTTCGACCGTCGGCCACGATACAGACCACCACCTTTTTCCAGCCGTCTGTGTCCCATACCCTGGAGCGTGTCCTGCTGCATAAATGGGCAATGTTCTTCATGACACCGTGCATCGTACGACAGAACAATACTTCATCTTCCTGCAGATACACGTTAGCTTTTCGTACAAGTCACTGAACTCGTTTTACATTGTACATGGTCATGACAATAAATAGCTCTGTGGTTCGATTCATCAACTGGGGTCGTAACGTGTACTGATTCTCTGCAAATCGATCTGGATCACACGTCACGGCTGTATACCGCATCATACTAAACTCCTTTTCTTTTCGTGCACTCTTCTCCATCAGTTGGGTCGGCACCGGGCAGTCCAGGACAAGGTGGCCCTGAGTCAAGGTCACTTTTTTTGTATTGGCACGCAAAAATGGATACGTGCCTGGTAAGGACGGACAGTGAGGTTGACAGAGGTGGCTGGTGGGTAGTAGATGAGATGATCCAATCATCGGTGTCGTTTTGTTCTTGGGGGTTTCCATCATATTCAATAAAGAAAAAAGAAAATAAAAATGAGAAACATAATCCTTTTAGTTTATTTTAGTATCATAATTTACAAATAAACCATCAGGGACAAAGACGATCGGAGTTTCTGATAAAGCGCCAAAAAAAAAAAAAAAAAAAAAAAAAAAGTATTCTTTTTTTATCATAGAATGTCTCAAGTTTCAGGACACGTTGGAAATAGATTTGTACAAAAGATTGTTTCTAAGGAATTTAGAAACTATTTAATGAGGTACGTTGTCACTAAAGTCTTGATGTTTTTGATTTAACTCATGTGCTCGTTTTCTTTTCAATATATAGCACTGTAAGTTTTTCTACACTAAAACAACATGTTCATTCATCTTCATTAGCACTTTTGGGGACCTGTTGTCAATTGGGGTCTCCCTATAGCTGCCATTCTTGATACTCAAAAGGATGCTAGTTTAATTTCTGGCAATATGACTTTGGGTAACCCATCAATTCTTATACATTTCATTTACAAACTGATTTACTTGATATAGCTTTGTGTACTTACTCTGCACTTTTCATGCGTTTCGCTTTAGCTGTTCAACCTAAAAACTATTTATTATTCGCTTGTCATGCAACCAATGAAGTAGCTCAATTGACTCAAGGCTATCGTTTCTTGAAATATCAAAGGTAAACTAGTCACGACTGACATTTTGTGTCTGATAAGTATTCTATAGCTCTGTGAAAGAAGAAAAGAAGATAGTAAACTAAATAAAGAGATTTGTAATTTTATTCTAGGTTTGCTTTTTTCTACAGTGTACAGTTGATGGAGAACACTTTGCAATATTTTGTGGAATAAGAGAATTAATTCGCATGTCAAATGTTGAATCCCTCATACGATTTGTGATGTACAATAAAACACTTTGGCTTTTAAAGCTCATCGTGCTTGGGGTTTAAGCTCGTAGCATGCATATGTACAAACTGAACCAAATCATCTAGAGTACGATCTCCGGTATAATCCACTACCTCATTTGTCTTTTGCTTGATCAGTTTGATGGTAGGATACCCGACAACTTGAAATCCAGCGGACGGAGGCACATCATTCACCGTGCCATCCATCTTGGCTACCATCACGCTGCCCAGATCTTGCAGACGTTGACCGAGTTCCTGCCAGACAGGAGCCAGCTTTTGAGAATGTGTACACCAAGGAGCATAGATCTGAACGATCACATCCTTGGCTGGATCAAAGACAACCTGATTAAATTCCTTGCCGACTAAGACATGCACCGCAGGGTCACTGGCAGGAGGGAACGCTTGTGATTTGACGACGGGGTCCAGACGGCCAGAGCGAATGTCGTTCAAGAACTGCTGAATCCTGTCCAGGTCCCAGTCGCCTTCAAAGGGATATCTTGCCCCGCTTTGGAAGTTGTGAACGCCCAGGGCAGGCAGTCGGGTCGAATTCAACGATAAGAATTCAGCTTGAGCAGGATACTCGGTCGCGTTGATGTGCACAAAACTAAAGTCGTCCTGGTATGTCTTGGCTAACGGTAAAAAATCATCTTGGTTTCTGTCCTTCATCTCGCCCTTGTCCGAGAAGAGGTAGACAAGGGGACGTCCGGCTTCGACATAGTTGTAAAAGTTGCTGGGCGTGATCTCGTCCAGCAAGGGCACCGAGTGGCGACGGATGAAGTCGATCAAGAAGGTCTCGTCGTCAAAGTGCTCTTCGAGCACGTCCTGACCATGATCAAACTGCTTGTAGAGAACAAGGGTTGGATAATGATGGATGTTTTCTGTTTGTGAAAGCGCCTGGTTTGTAACAAGGGCAAATGCAAAGTCGTCCATCCATTTGAGTGAGAAGGATGTCCAGTGGGCGATGGAGGCTGTGTCGTTGGGCGAAAGGTAGGCAACGGCCAGGATCGATTCCTTTTCTTTTAATTCTTCTAGTTCCTTCTTTTCTTCAAGCGTGGGTATAGTAGGTAACAGCTGTCTATTCTTTCAATTAGTACATGCACCCAAGCCTATATACTTTAGAATCTTACTTTCTCATGTATTCCGTCATCTTTTCGGCCGTTTTTTCATCTCGATACACTTCGCTTGCTTTCCCCTTTCTAAATAATTGCAGTGTAGGATATGCCTTGACACGATACCTCGAACAAATCGACTCATTCTCTGTACAATCTAATTTGGCCAACATCAAGGGTTCGGATGCTAATAAAGAAGCAGCCTGTTCGTATTCTGGTTCAAGTGCCTTACAGTGATGACACGATGGAGCAAAGAAGTCAACTAGTACTAGATCATGTTGATTGATGTTTTTTATAAATTCATCTTGATTTTTCAAATGGACTACTTGTCCCGTCACAGTCAAGATCCAAGTTGAAATGAGCCAAATGCTATGCCACTTCATCTTTTTGACATGTAAAATGAAAGAAAAGAAAAGAAAAGAAAAAAAAGGGGTCTGAGATTGTTTATGCTGTTGTTAATACTCGATTGGACGAAAGGCCCATGTTGGTGTGACTAAACTTAATATGGAAAGCAGAATCCATTTTTTTTCTGCCATGAATAGAAACTTTTGAATTTCGTCAATAGGGATTGAATACAAGTGAGGCTTATATGTACGCGTATGACAAGCCAAAAATACTATTGAATTCATAGTGAGACTTGTTGAACAAATAAAAAAAATTGGACAGTAGAAAAAAAAAAAAGATCTGCTGCCTTAATAAATGCAGTGAAAATGATAATATGCATCAGCCCATAACTTTTTATATTATCCTCAGGAATAATATGGTATCACTTTTTCTTAAAATTAACATTTTCCCTGCAAGTTAACTCTGACCTACCTATCAAAGGTAGCTTCTGTTAGAATAAGCTTTTGCAGATGTTATCTCGATAACTTGAGTATGATCCCAGGTTCCTTTTTTTATGGACGCAACTAAAAATTATAAAAATGAACTTGCGTATTTCAACAGCCGCTCACTTTTTTAATACAGCATGAAAATTGTGAGTGTGTCTGGTTTCTACCCTCACGAGCCCAAATAGGGTTTAAAGCCTGTTTTCTCTCTTTTTTTTATTTTTTTTATTATTATTATTATTTTCTCTTTGTGTTGTTATTAAAATGGATATTGACGCTTGTATTGAATCAATAAAGAAATGCAAATATTTACCAGAAAGTGACATGAGGAAATTATGTAATAAAGTAATTAAAAAGGAGGGGGAAAAAAAATAGATGTTTTGAATATTAACAATCTACAAGTTAAAAGAGATTCTTGCAGAGGAATCTACTGTAGTTCCAGTTCATGCACCAGTGACTTTATGTGGTGACATTCATGGACAATTCTATGACTTGTTAAAGATATTTGAAGTGGGTGGTAGTCCACCCGAAACTTCTTATGTATTTATGGTAAATATTTTATAAACATCTTAAAAAACACACATTGTTAAACTATAATAAAAAGGGAGACTTTGTAGATCGTGGTAGATATTCACTTGAGACACTTACTTTACTTTTACTATATAAAGTCAAGTAAGTTTTATTTCCTATATAAAATTATAGAAATAATAGACAAGCTATTAGATATCCAAATCGTATTACATTAATAAGAGGAAATCATGAAAGTAGAAATGTTACTCGCGTTTATGGATTTTACGGTAAACAAGATAAGATAATATGGAACCATAAGCTTATTTATAAAGTAGATGAATGCATGGCCAAGTATCAAAATTCAAAAGTATGGGAATGGTGTTGTACCGTATTTGATTATTTACCTTTAGCAGCAGTAAGGCATTTGTTATAAGCTTATTGTTATCAGCTTTTAACTTTTCTTACTATAGATTATTGATGGATCAGTATTTTGTGTACATGGAGGATTATCACCAGAATTACCTTCTATTGACTCTATTCGGTATATATCGAATAAAAAAAGATAAATATGTGTTTGTCACTGATATTCAATTCATATAGTACGTTGTTTAGAATGCAAGAATTGCCTCAGAGTGGTGGACATTGTGGTAAGTTATTGTTTATACAAGATGTCTGGTATCTGATACATGCACATTATCTAGATTTATTATGGTCAGATCCGGAATCTCAAGTAGAAACATGGACTATCAGTCCAAGGGGGGGTGGTTACTTATTTGGTCCATTACCTACTACAGCAGTAAGTAAATGATATGCATGGCGCTAACAACTATACTAAACAGCAAGTAGTTTTGTCACAATAACAAAGTAGATTTAATTGTACGAAGTCATCAATTAGTAGACGAAGGATACAATTATCCATTTTTAGAAAAAGACTTGGTAACACTCTGGTCAGCACCTAATTATTGTTATCGATGTGGTAACAAGGCAGCTATTCTTAAAGTACCAGAAGAAGATAGAAAAATTGGACCCAATGATTATACCATCTTTTTGGAAAATGATATTCAAGGTGAAACAACATTAACGGCTGGACCGGGCAGCCAGTATTTTCTTTAAGAGAGAATTATACTTTGTTATTAAATAAAAGAGAAGGGGGGTCAAATAAAAGGAGGATATTATAAAATGACACATTTCTTTGGCTTTTTGGTAACTGGAGGTTCCAATGCTGCGACAATAGCTTCATCAAATACATTTTTAAGACCTTTTTGTGTCAATGCTGAACATTCAACATATTTCACAGCTCCCAATTCTTTAGCTAGCCTTTCACCTGCCTCATAACCGATCGGTCTTTGTCGTTGCTTTGCCAATTTTTCAATGACAGATGGGTCATCACGTAAGTCGACTTGTGTGCCTACGATCAGACAAGGTACACCAGGACAGTGATGATGGACTTCAGGAAACCATTTTTCCTTGACGTTCTCAAAAGAAGCAGGTGAAGTGACTGAGAAACAAACGAGGAATACATCAGTTTGTGGGTATGAAAGTGGGCGAAGACGATCATAATCTTCTTGTCCTGCTGTATCAAATAATCCAAGCGTATAAGGTTCTTCTCCTATTCAGAAAAAAAAAAAGGTATTATTGTATGCTATAGGGGAACAACAGCTATTTTATATACCAATCATCACAGTGACAGCATAGTTATCAAATACCTAGCAAGATGTTGAGTGATTCCATATTTAATCTTGTGAGATTAGATATACTTACAGTAGGAACATATTCTGAAGGAAACTTGTTTGTTGTATATGAAATTAAAAGACAAGTCTAATTAAAAATGGTTATTATTACAAAATAAACAAGAAAGCCTTCATATTTGATACTCACTTTACCAACTGCACCATCACCAACAACAACACATTTAATGGTTTGCATTTCAAATAATATAAAAAATTAAATAAGGAAAGAAAATGTTACAAAATGTTAATTTGGGAAATCCCCTCTTTTCTATTAGGAGAAATCCTTGATTTATTCAAGCTGAATTCAATCTCAGATTTCAATGTTATCTCTTTGAAAGAGAAGGGGTTCAGATACACATGAAAACAACTGGAAATTGAGGAGCAGATTAGCTTCGAATTAAGTATTTATTAATAGTAGGAGGCTGTTTACTATCTATAGCTGTATTATCTCTGATTATCATGTTGAACAACTTTGATTGATATCATGACTCGCTCCACCTCTCTGATAGCTCAAGATTGCTGATCCTGTATCGAGCAAATGCTTATGATTCATTGGTGATGGTAGCTATCGCACTAAGCTGACCATACATCTTATATGTATGCCCATTGTTATGACTTACTATCAAAATCAGTATTGTCTGCCCTTTTCAATATACTTTGACTTCCTACAGTAATACTAAGTTTTTCTTTTCATTCTCTTCAATTCACCTTGATTTAAAACAATTCAATAAAATTTTCACTATTCTGTAATCATATTGTCTCCATTGGCTAAAATGGGATACGTCATGAATGAAAATACATACAAGTTAAACCTTTTTTTTAAAAAATAAAATATACAGTAAGAGAACTATAGCAATTATTTCTTTTTATAAGAGTAATAAGCATAGAAAAATATCAATCGAATATCTCTGATATGTGTGAATGCTGTAAAATGACCTCTATCTGTGTTATTTGTAAGCCTTGCTTATCTCATGGATTAGTCTCTTGTAGGTCCAACACCTGATCCGCCTACAGGCCCATTACAGACTTGCTTCCTTTTCAATGCCGTACTGTATGAGCAACACACACGATCTTCTTCACGGCTACAATGTATAACATTGGATTTATTAATAAAAAACGCAAAAAAGTAAATATTTACTCGCAAGTCAGCTACACTTTCTTTTTTGCTTGTGAAAGAGTATTATGTTTTCACAATAATACCTGAGCAATAGGGACATTCCAAACTTGACCTTTTGATGTTATCAAGGCGCCTTAGAAGAGAGAAAGAGATGATCAATTTAATCCAACAGAAACCTCAATCTTTTGTGTGTTACTGTTAATGTGATAATGAAATGTCCAAATAGCAGTCATTAGAATTTTTCTAATTTTTTAAATGATAAACTGCGTTGTAATGTCACTTGCAATTTAGTTTGTTTTCTATGCTTGATTGAAGCGTTGTCGGCTATTAGAACAGCCTTAGGTACATGCATCCGTTGCTTCACATTAAGGTAACTTTTGTACATCAAAACCTCCTAATGTCCATTATTCTGCATTACTGTATCCAGAAGAGTTGGTGTAGAGGTAATACAACGTACAACGTTCTTCCTGATTAAAAGAATTCATTTTCACTTATGTAATTCAGTACTTACAAGCAATAAAAGAAATACAAGCCAAAGAAATTCAGATTGTTTCATCTGCCGAATAGGCAAATAAATAAAAAATACTTGAGTATGGATAAAGTATGCCCTAGTCAAAGTATTCTTTCATGATTACAATTTGATCTTGTGTGTATACCTTTCAAATATCAATCTTTACAAAGGTGACAAAGCTGTTTAAAGAATAGCACACTTTAAAAGAGATTTTTACACAACTTATTTCAATTACATGACACTGTCCTTTCAATAAAACATAGAAACGTCATTCTAAAGTGATACAATGCTTTTACTAAACACGCTTTAAAACACCACTGATTTGGGTTGTGGGGCAGCCCCATACAAGATGCTCTGAAATTAAAGTTTGAAGGCCAATCAATGTGCCTGTCAGTGTACATAAGAATTTCCAAAATAGACAAAAGGAAAATTTGCAGCCAAAAAACGTACACATCAATGTTTATATATTATTTTTGCGCAGCTTATTTCATTGGTAAATTAAAGACATTCAGCAGCCAAGCAAATTCCCCCTCAAATGTCATACCCCTTTTCTTGTCCTACCTTCCTTGGTTGTCAAACAATTGGCTTTGAAGAGAAAGAAAACAAATTGAAGAATTAGGCTTAGAGTTTGTTTTCATTTTACTTTGTGTTATTTAAACAGATCCGTAGTGCCCTACCCATGGCTTATTACGTAATATACTTCCTATTAAACCTTTTGCATGAAAAACTTTTTTTAGAGGGGAGAAAGAAAAAAGAAATGGACGCGTCATTATTTTTCTTTTTTCTTTTTTTTTTCTTCTTCTTCAATTTAATAAATGATACCGTCGTCTGTTATTGAAGATGACTTGCAACATACAATGCACTATTCACAAAGCTTACCCTATGCTCATTTATTAGAGGGAGAAGCAGAAGAATGGTTAAAAGATATTCGTAATAACTTGGTTATATGTGTAAAAGCAAAGGATTTTGCACCAGGTGCTGTAGCTTGGGTTAGACGATTGACAAGGTGAGGAATGATCAAGTGATCTTAACAAACTAAACAAAAACAACTAGTTACTTGGACATGAAGCATGCTCTACCGAGAGAATTAAGAGCAAGTTTTGCAAAATTATTATATGAGATGACTATTACCCCAGGCATGGATCCTGCTCTTATTGAGCTATGGTCAAGCAATTGTATAAGACTTATTAGGTAAATACTGTTTCTTTTTTTTGATTATCAATTTGTTCTTATTAATTTGTTTTACAAAAGAAACAAAAAGAAATTAAGCCCAGAGGATCTTCAAGTAGACTGGCGTCCCTTGTATGAACTGATACATGATACACTTTTCCCGAAAGCAAGAGAGAGAACATTAATAAGCGAATCGTAACTCAAAAAAAAAAAAGACCAGCAAGGAAAAACAGTTTTTCATTTACCCGAATTTATTAGAAAAATGATGTCCTCTGTACTCAAATTGGCCGAGCTTGCTCAACGATTCTTTTCACCTAATGCAGCAGCCGAAATACTATCTGAATTTTTACCCAAATTCACCATTCACTCTGTACCAGATGCTATTCTTTGCCAAGGTTATCTTGCGCTGTTTTTACCTGTAGAATACCAACCTACACATACCACTGGACCGCAGACTTATTTACCAACACTATTCTCACTTTGGTCGATGTTGACTTACTCAGCTGCCTATGATGCTCAGTTCACTTATCTTATTTCTCGTATCGCGGAATTCAATGTGTCACACGGAACATGTGAAGTTGGATTGTTTACAAAACAGCAAATCCAGACGGTATTTACAGTCGGGTTAAAAATGATGAATTTACCTGTTGGTACCCGCAGCGATGGATCGAGTTCGACAGGTGGAGCAGCTGGTGGAGCAACAACAGGATACGGATCTGCAGGCATCCGTGTCGATTCAAAAGCAGGGAGCGCATTATTACTTCGAAAGAAACCTGTAACTATCTATTTGTACAGTCGATTTAGAAAAAAAAAGCTAAATGAAATTTGATGTAGGAAAAATTCAAAGCATTAGCACGATTCATTGTATATACCATCATATCAGATCACACACATACTAGTTACACACTTTCATCCTTGTCAGAAATGATTCAGGCCACCGAACTTTATTTCCACCCTTCCAATCACGGCACATGGGCTTATATGCTCACTCAATTTGCTCGCCACTTATGTCATGAATTTTTAAAGAGATGGAGAGAGGAACAAGATGAGGACTGCGAGACACCTCGAGAGAGACGGTTGACGGTCGAGATGAGGAAACAATTTGTGTTGATCATGCGGCCTGTGCTGTATCTCAGCATGTTTGGTAAGGATCAATTTATTTTATCCGCTAGTCTTGCCTCGCTTCGATACCTTGCCTGGCTTGAGCCTTCCTTGATTTTCCCTGGCCTTCTCGAACGTGTCTATCCATCGCTGGAGACTCTGACCGAGACTCATCGTACGACAAGTGCTTTAGGCATTTTGATTGATGTGGCTAAACCTTTGTTCTCTCGTGAGAATTATCCAGCTGGAGGTAAGCATCTGCTGCCTCTTTTACACCTTGCCATCCCGGGCATAGATATGAATGACCCTCTCAAGACCATCACATCTTTAATGTTTGTCTCTACTGCACTCATGACGATCTCGATCATGGACATGTCTCAACAACTGGGCGACTATACACCTTCAGAAGATATTGAAAATCCCTTTGGCGAATTCTCTGCTGAAACAGAGGATTACCTCGTCAAGATTTCCACTGCACAGTTTGAAGAATGGTTGGCAAAGTTCATGAACCGTGTTTTTACCATCTTTGAAAATCTACCGCAGGAGAATCGAAAGAAACAAGGCAGTTCATCCCACACAATCGAATCTGGTCTTACTCAAGTTGTTCTTCATACCTGCGATGTTGTCTTTGGTCAATTATCAGATGAACTTTATGATCTCGCATTACGTTTGATTGTCGAGTTTGTTAATGATCGTGTCTTGTCAAACGCGACACGAGCGGTCGGTTTGCTATGCGACCTGACGGCGAGCGTGAATCCAAAGAAGGCAGCCAAGGCCCTAATTCCCCTTTGTGTAGAACAAATCAAGGCCGAATTAGAACATGGTGCCTCATCCACTGTCAGCCACTCTGCTTCATCACACGTAGTTCAATCTGATGCCACCTTCCATTGGTACCAAAACATTTTGTTCTCTGTTGTATCCAACCTTGGAGCCGAAGTTTTGAACTATAAGCGCGAATTGATCGAAATCACCGATCTCATGATTACTCACTGCCGCAGTCGTCGTGGTATGATGTGGACCGGCAAGCTGATTCGAAGCATCCTCTTTACTCTCTTACAAATCTATCCAACTGAATTCAAGAGCTTGACCCCTTCACAGTGGAACGATCGTGATTTCATGGCTAAACATGCTCATCAAGTCTGGGGTCAACCTGGCGATCCGGCTCACCTCGACATCCAGTGGCATGTACCTTCTGAGGCCGAAAAGGATTTTGCGCTAGAGTTCGTGCTTCATCTATGGACACCCACGACCAAGCGACTGTCTGAAATTATCGAGACAGCGCCTGAAGTCAACAGCCATGAACAGAGCAATGAGCTATGTCGTCTTTTGGCTGTCTTGAGAAATTGTTTGATGGGCAGTGCGACCATGGTGGCAGATGACGGTATCGAAGGCGACCAGCTGGATGCAATCGACTCGGATGACATGGATTGCGATGATGAAGACAATCGTCAGTATATTGCCAAGCGATTAGAAGTGGGTTATGCGTTTACTGATCCACACGATCCTCGTATGCAGCAAGCCAGAGAATTACGAAAGTCAGCAGGTGAACTCATTCATGCCTTAGCTCTCTTTTTCAAGACAAAGCGAGAAGACGACGTGGAGAGTATCAAGATCTGGATCAAGATCGCTCGTGCCTATCTTTCCGAACGTGGCGTAGAGAAATCGCAATTTGAACGCAGCAAGGCTGGTTATAGCTATGCGAAAAATGTAGACAAGACGCCCCTGTGCAAGAAGCGATATCCTCGTAATGTCTTGATCCGAAGAGCCTATAATCATCACCTGTTGAGATTACGGCAGAACGTTCAGGGGCGGTTGAGAACGCCTCATCATGATGCTCTCTTAATGGACCTCTTGGACTTTTCCCTGAGCGCCTATGCTGAAATTCGAAAGCCCAGTCAAGTGGCCCTGTCAGCCACCGCTCGATGTTTCAGAGGGGCCAAAAATCTCATTTTGCCTGTCTTGCTGGATGCCCTCAAACCTTCGACCTCTCCCGATCGTATGAAGGGTGCTTTGTATCTCTTTACGCATAAATCACTCTTGCTTCCTTGTCTTCGTGATTGGAAATTTATCCCTAGCTTTATCACTGCTATTTGTCATGCTCAACATCAAGATAAATTGACAATTCAGGAACTTATCCGCAAGGTATTTATGGAATACATTTCAAATGTTCACTCGCTTTCGTTCCATGTCTTGGACAATCCCAAACTTGGCCCTGCTCTGTCCTCCATTGCACCCTGTAATGAAGCCGAGGTCAGTGAACGAGAGCACAAGGTACATACGCATGAGACGTTTATGATCACGGCCTATACGGATCTAATGAAACACTTGCTTGAATTCTTGCAAGACAGTCGAGTTCACTGGCGATTTGCTACCATGGCCGCCAACTTTGTCGAGGTTTTATTAAGAGTCGATGTGAAGCCGACGACAGAATTGGCAAAATTTGCTAATCAAGCCACACTTTCAGAACTGCCAACCATGCGTCGTATCGGTGTGAGCGCAACCACCCAACTGCTGCTGTATATCAAACAAAGAACGATCGCAGCTGGAAATCCAGAGTTGCTGATCAAGAAAAAGAAATTACGCAATCCCTTAAAGGTACAAGTCCAAGTGCAGGAGGGTCAGGACGATTTAGGAAAGCGGCTGCTGCAAGCTTCTTTTGATAATGCAGATGATAGGTAATTGAAGAAAGAAGGTTATGCACGACCAATGTTTTTTATTCTCGTTTTTCTTTACATAGCTTATTAGTAGACGATACTACCTTGGGATGGTATGTTTGGCCAACATGTTACACGGCTTACAAGACAAACACGCGAGATACACTTTTTGAGGCAATCGAGCCCAATTCATTAGACGCTTTCAATGTCTTTTCAGAGACGTTCACCAGTACAGAATATTGGACAAAGCTGAGCGCTTACTTGTCTGAAGAGGTGCATCAAAAGAATGAGGACAGCTTCAGCGAATCTCACGCACGACTGTTCAGCAGCATCTTCCAAACCTTTCAAGACCTTCCTCTCGAGGCAGCCAAACCCTCGATCGAGTCACTGTGTGAGGCGATGGATCAAAAGAATGCACAGAGAGCAGCGTCCGAGATCTTGGCAGGCTTGATTCGAGGCACGAAACACTGGAGATTGAGCAAGCTTGACGATCTCTGGCAGTGGCTCTGTCCTGTGCTTCAAAAGGTATTTGCAGGCATCACACCCGACTCGCTGACCTATTGGGAAAGTTTTGTCAAATTTTGCTTCACACGTCGTGACCCACGACGTTTAGTTCCCCTGATGGATATCTTGCTTGCGTCCGAACTGGATCCTAGCTCAGATGCAGCCTTTAATGAAGCTCGTAAGCTGTTGCTGATCCGTGCGATGATTATCAAACTTCAGTGGCGTTGTCTGCCCTTAGTCGACCGTTTGCTACCTTCGTATTTGAATAACTTGCAGCATCCGTATAAGCAAGTGAGAGAAGTGATTGGTGGAAATATCTATGAGTTGCTTCAATTGGAATGGGTTCCTTCTTATTCATCCGTTGCTCATCTGCTAGAGGTCAATGCTGTGACGGATGGTGTAGGAAACGTACCGACAAAGTTGAACAGTGAGCAACAAGAGAGAGTGCGGTTGATCATGGACAGATTAGATGTTTGGTTAGGCGAGATGGGTGGTAATACTGCATCTAGTGACTATGCTCATGCGAGTAAAACAAGTAAGTTGCAAACAATATCTTTTTTATCTGCTAATCATACCCTATTTCAAAGTACTCTGTTGGTTACATGAGACACTGATTCATTGGAGATTATCTGGCACTTTGCCTTACATTATTCCCTTTTTGCCCAAGCTGTTTGTGATGCAAGAGATGAATGATGATCAAGATTTGCAAGTGATGGCAACGCGAGTATTGAACTTGGTCGCCCAATTATCTTATCCACCTTCCATGCTACCTGACTTGATTGATCAATTCCTGACGATCTTAACCACCTCCACTAGCTGGCACATCCGTATTCGTGTACTTCCTGTACTTCAAGTCTTTTTCTTTAAGCATCTATTTGCCATGTCGAGCGCTCAACTATTACGTATCATGGAAGTCATTAGCCAAATGCTACTCGATACACAAATCGAGGTACGTCAACTGGCATCGGTCACCTTGGGAGGCCTGGTACGATGCTCTCAGCGTGACGCGATCCAATCTCTCCTGCAACAGTTTGAAGCCAAGATGCGACACAAGATACCCAAGCGTAAGCGCGATCCGGTGACAGGGAAGAATGTGGAGCCGGCTGGTTTTGCAGAGGCTGTTTTACAAAAGCATGCAGGTGTTCTTGGTTTGTCTTGCTTGATCAACGCGTTTCCTTACGAAGTGCCAGAGTGGATGCCGGTGATTTTGGTTGAATTGGCAGATTGTATCTCTGATCCGGCTGCTGAAATTCAAGTAAGTAAAAAGAGAGAGGAAGGATAGGAAAGGGATGCTGATGAAAGATATATAGGCTACTGTAAGGAAAACATTCTCTGACTTTAGAAGAACTCATTCAGATACATGGCATGAAGACATGGTCAAATTTAATGAAGACCAATTGTCTATTTTAAATGACATGCTTATTTCACCCTCTTATTACGCGTAATTCTATTTTCCAATAAAACTTTTCTAACAACACTTTCTATTGGCCATCAAAAAACTGATTGACCCAAAAGCGTATTGTGACTTTTATGATGAGTGAGCGAATGAGATGTGCCAACTTGAAAGCTTAGTTATTCATTTAATAAACATTATTATTTTTAAAAACGGTTGAAAGAGTATTAAAGATGATGACAATTAATTTCAATCGATAAACATTATATTAAGTACCCGAGAACTTTTATTTATTTATAGAATAGAATTCTACTTTGTTTATCAAGAATTAATATTTACAATCTGTAATGAAAATAGAAAATGAATGTATTTTTTAAACTACTTTATAAGAATAAAACATGTCATTGAATGTCAGAAAAGCAAGGTTCGAACAAGGGGAGAAAGGGATAAAGATAAAAAGACACTAATTTACTGTAATTTTGTCCGAACGGGGATGAATGGTAAGGAGAGGCATAATGTTTTCCCCTCTTCCTTTTTTGATTGGAAATGTTTGATGTTTATTATATCATTTTAACCAAAAATGATACATGCTTTTGATGTCACGCTTATTCTATTCAATGATACTAAAACTCTCTGAAATATTTCTTTACACTTTCTATACATCTCCTTGCATTACACCAACCAAAAATAGATTGAACTTTAGGTTTTACAGAAAAAAAAAAAAAAGTAACACGCAAGTTGAACATTTAAATTCTGGAACCAATCTTTTTTTGGGGAGAGGAGAGACGGTAGACACATGTCCCGCTTTTTACTTCCTCGGAAAGGATTTTAAGAATTTCCGTTTAAAAAATGTTTTTTTGTTTATAGGTCAGAAAAGTAAACTAAAAAAAAAAAATGAAAAAAGGAGCCTATAGTTTATGACGCGTCACCTACGTATCATTCCCATTTTTATTCATGTCTAAAATGAATACAGTGAAAGCCAGATGAATGTAGTCATCAGATAAGGATACACGCAAATTAGGAGAATTACGTTTGTCTAAATGGAGTAATTATATCAAAGACTTTTTTTCCTTTCCTTTGTCTGTCTTTCTAGGTTTATCATCTAAAGTATATAAAATACATACAAGTAAGCTGCTTACAACATTTCACGTGTAAAAAGTTCAAAGAACGAGGGGAGGTGAATCCAATACGATCTTTATGTTACCGCTATTCATCCCGGAGTTTAACTTGACCCCACATAAATCATGAATAAAACCGAAACATTTTTTTTTTAATTGTTTGTTTTTTTTTTTGTATTTTTTTTTTTTTTTCTTCTTCTTCTTAGATCATCAACATGTTCAGACAATTTACTAAAGCACAAAAAGTACTTTCACTAGCTACTGCCACTACAGGTGCAGTCAGTTTAGCTTATTACATGAATCAGGACAACAAGCGGTCCAACCTGTATCATTCTACCATTCAACTTCAAGAACAAAAGGCTTCAGGGTTACCTAGCATGCTCGTTAGAAATAAAGCATTTGCTGAAGCACTTGATCAGAAACAAAAGGACTTTT
This sequence comes from Rhizopus arrhizus, assembly GCA_024220505.1. Taxonomy (NCBI): domain Eukaryota; kingdom Fungi; phylum Mucoromycota; class Mucoromycetes; order Mucorales; family Rhizopodaceae; genus Rhizopus; species Rhizopus arrhizus. The sequence continues at coordinate 125,163 of JAKZZE010000032.1, read as the reverse complement.
GGAATGTTCCTAGTCGTGAAGAGATGATCAAGAAGTTAAAGGCAGATGAAGAATATGATTTACTCGTGGTAGGTGGTGGTGCTACAGGGGCAGGTGTCTCTGTCGATGCTGCCCTTCGTGGATTGAAGGTGGCCTTGGTTGAACGTGATGATTTTGCTTCTGGTAAGTATCTGTTGGGATGGTTGCGGTGTAAGAAAAAAAAAATGCTAAGGATGAAATCATAGGTACCTCTTCTCGATCTACCAAATTGGTTCATGGTGGTGTTCGTTATTTACAAAAAGCAGTGATGGAATTAGATTACGAACAATACAAGTTGGTCTGTGAAGCGCTTCATGAAAGAAAAATCTTTTTGGATATCGCACCTCACCTTTCTGATCAATTGCCTATCATGCTTCCCGTTTACAAGTAAGTCCTATAAAAAAAAAACAAAGGATTCTAGGGGAGCTGACATGATGTTTGATTAGATGGTGGCAGATCCCTTATTATTGGGTAGGATGTAAACTATATGATGTATTTGCTGGAAGTGAAGCTTTGGAAAGCAGTTACTTTTTGACACGTTCAAAGGCATTAGAAGCATTCCCTATGCTTAAAAAGGATGAACTTGTAGGTGCCCTGGTTTATTATGATGGTAAATAACAAAGAAAATGTTCACAAAAGAGATCTAATTCTATATTAGGTCAACATAATGATGCAAGAATGAATGTGGCTTTGGCCATGACAGCCGCCTGTCACGGTGCGACCGTAGCCAACCACTGTGAGGTGATTGGTTTGACAAAGAATGAAAAGGGCTTAGTGAATGGTGCCAAATTACGAGATACGTTGAATGGAGATGAATGGACTGTGAAGGCCAAGGGTGTCATCAATGCCACAGGTCCATTCAGTGATGGTCTTCGAAAGATGGACAATGCTCAAAATATGGATATCGTCGCTCCCTCAGCTGGTGTCCACATCATCCTTCCCAACTATTACAGCCCTCGAAACATGGGATTGCTTGATCCTGCTACAAGTGATGGTCGTGTTATCTTTTTCTTGCCTTGGCAAGGAAATACCATTGCTGGTACAACAGATTCACCTATTGAAGTCACACAAAACCCTATGCCTAAAGAAGATGAAATCAACTGGATCTTGGACGAAGTCTCTCACTATTTAAGTGCAGGTAAGAGGATGAAAAAGAAAGGAAAACGAACTGACGTGGAAAACAGATGTCAAGGTGAGACGCAGTGATGTGCTTGCTGCCTGGTCTGGCATTCGTCCCTTGGTACGTGACCCTCATGCGAAAAACACCGAATCGCTCGTCCGTAACCATATGATCAACGTCAGTGAAAACAACCTGATCACTATCGCTGGTGGCAAGTGGACCACGTACCGTGCTATGGCTCAAGAAACCGTCGACCGCGCGATCAATGTCTTTCAACTGAATCCCAAGACGGGATGTCAAACAGAACACACCATGTTGATCGGTAGTGAAGGATACAGCAACACGATGTTTATTCGTCTTGTTCAAGAATTCGGTATGGATACCGAAGTCGCTCAGCACTTGGCACGCAGCTATGGTAACCGATCCTGGCAAGTGGCCTCTATTGATGACCCTACCAACAGCTCATGGCCCAAATACGGCAAACGTATCTCGCCCAACTATCCTTATATCGAAGCCGAAATCAGATATACCGTTCGTCAAGAGTTGGCCAGTACCGCGGTCGATGTCCTCGCTCGTCGTACCCGTTTGGCCTTCTTGAATGCTGAGGCTGCCTTACAATCCTTGCCTCGGGTGATTGATATCATGGCTGAAGAACTCAAGTGGGATGATGCTCGTAAAAAGGAAGAGTACCTCAAGGCAACCGTCTTCTTGGGTACAATGGGTCTTGCGAATGATAAGGTCGAACAACCTTCTGGAAATTAAAAAAAAAAATCATCCAATTTTCCCTTTAGATATCCTCTCATCCTTTTAATAATAAAGAAATTGTAATCATACTCCAAATCGTCGTCTTTTAGTATCATGGCAGAGATGTCAAATTTAAGAAATGATGATTATTTAATCAGCCACACCATCTAAACCTTATATTTCCTTTACCAAAACGTCTTTGGGTTCTGTGATAAAGCTATCCAAAGCCTTTTTTTTTTTTTGGTAAACCAGGCGTACATTTTGGTGTCATGTTGCTCAAATTTTGTGAAATGTGGGGTTTTTAATCAAAAGTACATTGTGTTGCATTAGGAAAATTAATTTCTAAAAAATTCTCCAAAAGAGGCAAACGGAAATAATCATACCACATCCATCTTTATAGATCCGTCTCGAACAAAAAAAAAAAAAAAAATACAAAAGAAGCACATAGTTTATTCATAAGCAAACGATGGAAGAGGGTATGTAGAATGATCAAGATGACATCTTTATATTTACATGAACAAATTTATTTAAAACCTGATACCTTGGTCTTCTTCTTTTTCTTCAGTGACTTCAACTTCTTCACTTTACGATGACCTTCATCTGGTGCAGGCTGTGTCGCGCTCTCTTGACGTCTGTCTGGTTTGACAGTGGTAGAAACGGTCGGTAGAGATTCTTCTTCACTAAAGTACTGTGCTGCCAATTCCTCCAGGGTGGGCATACTGGGCGCCTCCAATCGACTTTGTTCACCCGCACGTACGAATTCAACATGATCCGGCAAGGCGGCTTCTGTATTGAGCACAGGGAACTGGATTTGATCATGTGCCACGTCGTCAATCGTCCACAAGGAACCCAAGAGACGTGTAGTCAGCGTTGGTTCAAATCGGGTTTTGCGTGGCAGATATTGAAAATGGCGAGAGGAGCCGGGGGTTGGTTGGATCATGGTTTTGGCCAATTCGATCTGTTTCTTGTAGGCATCTTTCAAGGTCAATCGAAGTGCTGTATCTGCTGATTCACTCGTATCGTTCAGAATCGTAGGTGTATCTCGTAGCATGCTTGTCTCAACCTTTTCGATTTCTTTGGCTTCATCAATGAATCTCTTTGTTTCTTCCAGACTATAACTATCACCCTCTTTTCCCATCAATTCCAGCCTATCCATGCCGCGTGCAAGTGGGTTAGTTGGAATTCTTTACTTCTCCCTCCCCTTTTTTTTGTGCTTACGCTAACATGGGTGTTTCAAGATCTCTCATCCTTTGACCTATTTCTTCCTTTTTTTCATCGCTTATTGTTTCCCAACCTTCATGTATGCTATTCAAATAGTCGCGGATAGGTTGCACGTTGAGCCTCATGATTTCTCTTGTGGGCATAACCGCTCGAGAGGTTGGAAGCTTTGCCAGTTTGGCATGGAGGAACAACTCTTCCAAACTTCGACTGTTTTTCAATTGATATCTGGGTCTTGTATCCAACGCAATTTCCGAGGATGCCGGTGCAGAATCCAAGACAATGTATTGTACATGCATCGAACCATCCTCAAAAGAACGATAGACACTGTAAAACTGCAGCTCTCGACCTTGCTCATCACACCCAATCTCATTTTTTTCTACATGGATGCCATGGCCTGGTATATGAAGGGTTGGATCCAATCCAAATTCGTATTCTAATTTGTCCAGTAAAAAGTTGCGTAGATCAACAATCTCGGGATCTTCAAACGTTCTAACCAAGTAAAGCTTAAACAAGAGATCAATCATTTCTTTTTTTTATACGTACTCTGAACTCTTTAGAATCATCATATACATTCGCTGAGTGTGTGACGAAAAGAGCATGTATCTCCCTATTATAAAATAAAGTGAGTATTGCTTTATTTTTTTTCTACCAAAATGCAATTACATTGATCTTTTGATATTTTATCAACCAAGAGATGGGTGGGTGGTCCATCTTGCATTGTGTGCTTTAAGGTGATGATGGGTTCTTTGGAGTGATGCCCAATGATGTGAAGATGGGTAAAGGTTGCTACACAATAAAGTGCTGTGAAGGGTATTCTTTTAAATGAAAAAATGCGATCTGTTGGTTTATAAAGTGTTCTTGTTTGGATGGTTTCCTCCTATGAAAGTTATAAAAAACTCTGGCACAGTCAGACACTTACCGTCACCTTCCATTCTTTTATAGCTTGGGGAGTAGCAACCAAAATAGTCGAATCTGTATTTCCAAAGGCACAAGATCGAAATCGTGAGCTGTAATCCATCTGAGCAGGTACTGTGTCCAGTCCGTCAAACACAATCCTACCATTTATACGTCAGATACACTTAAAAAACATCAGGATCACTTTACTTGTCGGTACGTCCGTTCACTAACGCAACATAGCCGTTATCGGTCACAAACAAGTATTCATATTTGTTGTAGGGGCTCATTTCAACATGATACGGTACAGAGTTATCCAGCTCAGGATCGACGCGAGTTCGTTGATCGATGTTGAAGATATGCAAGTGGCCTAATTCTTTATTACTATTGAGGGAAAATAAATGAATCTCCAATGTTGTGCGAACAGCAAAGATGACTTGTTTATGTGTTGACAGAGGTGATAAGGTAATTTGTTGAATTGGATAGGATAATTCATCAAGTGCAATGATATCCACTTCATCAAGTGGCAGTTTGACTTTTGAACTGTTGTTGATAGTAAAAGTAGAGCATGCTGATAAAAAAACGACTATTAAAAGATATCAGTACAATCCCCTCTTTTTGTGCCTATAGTGTCATACCAAGTTGTGAAGTAGAGTATCCAGTTGCAAACATGTACACATGTGTATCAGCATTAACAAATTGTGTTGATGCTAATAAATTGCCTCGAAGTGGATCATACATTTCATGTCTTTTGTTATCGTAATAGTCTTCTTTTAGAATTTTAATCATGTCAGATCTATTGACAACTTGTAACGTTGGAATGTCATCAACCACTCTTCTCGCCTTTTCCATAAAAAAGATTAATACTGTACAATGTAAGAAACCATTTTATTACTTCTTGTCTATAGTCTAAAATGTCTTTTTCAATTACTGGTGTATAATCATTGGTTGATTGTATCACTTCATTTTTTTCAAGTGTTTTGGTAACTATAACAAGTAAGCAGCTGAATAATGCACAGAATCACTTTCTTTACTTAATCTTTTTTGCTTTTTATGAAAGCGTGCTAAAGGAAAGCCAAGTTTAATCTCAAAACTTTTTGATTCTGATTGATCACTAGGCTGGCTCATGTTTAAAGAAAAAGAGAGAGAGAGAAAATAGAGAGATAAAATTTGACAGTTACTTAAGCCAATCAGATGTTCCAAAAGTAGTAAACTCCTCCCTCCCAAATTGACCAGTTTACATATGTATTTAATGAAAACAAGCCCAAGTCACGTTCTATCATTGTACTTATTGATGAACTTTTCTAGAGATTGTGCTATCGGTACAGTTGAATCGAAATTAAGCATTCGTATTTTGTTTCATTGTATGTTATAAGGGCAATATGCAAGTAAAAATCGACAACCTTTTAATACATTCAAATATGCTCAATTGCTCTCATTACACAACCAAACATCGCACGAGTTTATCCTGAATATCTACCTTTGCTTTCCCCAAGATGTCATCTACAACATCACTACTTGGATATTAAATACTTTCCTAAACCATTTGATGACTCACGCACAATGCGTGTAACCATGCCATAACAATCTCTTTGAGCTTGATGATCATAGTATCAGCTTATTTCTTGGCTTAGGAGGAAGTGTGTATGGGCCAAGATGAAATACAACAGTAGCGCTGGTCGAGTCTTCTATGAAATTTGGTACACCATTTCTATCCACCTTTTATTTTTCATTCTTCAAGTACAATCTAAATCAAACAGTCGAAAATCTAATGATACCCACCCTTCTAAATTCAGTAAACCAGTATTGCGTACTAAAATTTCTTTATTGTAAGCAGCTATGGAAAATCAAGGAATGCCTATTCTAATCGTGTTCAGTCAAAATTTTCTCTCTCATGTATCATCTTTGTTAAAAACTGTGATATACACGTTTTTTTATTATGCTGTTGTTGAACCTTCTCGAAGCAAAGAACTACAAAGCTCATCATCTATGAACTACATCTCGAACCATAAGCATTTTAAAAAAGGTAGTAACTGAAGCTGTTTTTTGACACGGTAAAAAAATACTGATATAAAGTATTTTACTCTTGACTTTTTATACAGCTTGAACTCTAGTTTGGCTAGCTAAAAAAATAATGTGATCTCAAAGGAACCAATTTCGCCACGAGCACCATGAAACCTCAAGGCTTTCCAAGGTTTTCAACATGTATATCTTTTTACTAGTCAGAGTAAATCATTCGACAACAAATCTCCATACAGAAAATTGTTTTGACGTATCCTGCTGGCTCCTATTCAAGATGACGCAAAGAAGATTATGATGCTCGGATTTTAACCATCGGCCCGTTCAAAAATTGATTTAAACTCATAGAATCTATTTGGTGGACATTTGAGAACAAGGCTAAAGGAGACAAGGAACTCTATCACCACTATCACTACAGCACAAAAAAAAAAAAAAAAAAAAAAAAAAAAACACCGCATTCTGCCCATCTTGGCAATTTTGCTAGTGAAGCTAGATTGCTATTTTGGTCGATTTGAGCAAAATGTTTGGCTAAGTGGAGTAGAATTAAGGCTAAGTTTCAAATCGAATCTACTAGGTACTCTCTTTTAGCATTTATATACAGTAAAATGGGTAAGTTTATCGCTGTATAGGGTAGTTTAAATGATTTAATAATACGCTGCTTTATTTGTTTGATTATATATTCAATAGTGTACATTTTTCATTTGATATACACAAGAGTAAAAAAAAAAAAAAAAAAAAAAAAAAAAGGAATAAATAAAAATAATAATAGAGGATGAACAAATCCAATACATTCATAAGTCATTAATTACCTGTCCTCAATGATAATATCCAATGCAGCTCATTTAGTAGATTTAATTATATTTGACAACCTTCATTACAATCCACATTCAACAAAAAAAAAAGATGCTTTGAAATCCATGCAAGTATATTTCGTTGAATTAACATCATAGGACCAATGGCATTGAAGAATAGCAGCTAAGGCATATAAAAAAAATACTGACATTACCATCGTGAAGATCTAGTCATGACAAGACAATTCTAAACCACATTTAACAAATAATAGTATAATTTATTCAACATAAGACAATAAAAGGGAAAAGAAAACAATTACATTCTTCTCTTTTTATTTTGACGACAAGCAGAACGAGTGTCAGAACGGGTACGAGGAGAAGGAGAAGGAGGGAGAGGAGAGACAGCAGAGGACGAGGAGGTTGCACTAAAATTGATAAAGATAATTGTTATAATGATAGAGTATATTTGTTTTTTAAAATTACATACATGTTAATTTCATTGCTATTTTCTTCTAATTCGTCGGAGGCATCCAGATCAGGAAGTAGCTCAAAATCAAGGTTTTCTTCAGAATTTATATCATCTATCTGCTCTAATAAGCTACTTGTAATGTTTGATTGTTTATTTTTCGGCTAATATAAACACAATGATTAATCAAATGAACGCTTTTGTAAGAAAAAGAATACCTTTTTGTTGCAGTAATTGTTATATGCCTTTGATAGCAAAACTTTCGCTCCCCAGCTATTAACACATCGATTTAAAGGGATACTTGCTTGTACAGCAAGTTCTTCAAGCTCTTTATATGCTGCATTTTTATAAGCAGCCGAAATGCCCTTCCATGATAGTTTGTTTTTGTCGACATGAGCATCCGCAAGAAGCTTATTGCTTAAATTCGTGCAAATAACTTTTGTGAACCTGTTTAATTGAGCGTGATACTTTTTTACTAAAAATCTTTTATGATCGCGTGTTTCGTCCGAATCCTCTGGATAATCTGCAAGAGCCATTGTTTCTCTTAAAAACGCGTCTATACATGTTGCGTTGCTATGTCTCCCGTTACCCAAGCTTATTGGGAATCTCAGAATATCCCTACGAACGTTCTCAAATGCTAGTGGATTTAACAGGGGAGGTTGTGGTTGATAAGTAGCTGCTGCAATGTATCTTAAGTAAAAGGCATACTGATTCACTTTCCCCCTTTTTTTTACCTTGCGGAGCAGGATAGTTTATAAAAGTGTTTCGTTCTATCGTCAACTTCAACTCGGCTATTTCTTGTCGAACTTCATCTTTCCAGGCTTGAAATTCACTTCTCATAGCGTTAGCTGTTCTATGATAATTGCGGATTTCGTTAACAAGTCGATCAATGTTGTAAGACATAGTAAAAAGATAAAAAGATAAAAAGTAAAAAAAAAAAAAAAAAAAAAAAAAAAAAAAAAAAAAAAAAAAAAAAAAAAAATTATTTTATTAGAACCAAAATAAACAATGATCATACAAATGCCTAGAGTTTATATATTTTTCATTCAATGTATTAACGTATGTATTATGGAGTGCCGACTAAATGTTACACGACTTTATATAATTTTATCCATAATGTGATACATGCACACTATTTCTAGAAATCAAAGTCACATTTTGTAAAGTTTTATAATACAATTTATATGTAATTGTGACAAGTCACGGCGACTTTAATTTCCAGAAATAGTGTACTTGGTCCTTTATCGTTTGTTCCACTAGCCGAGTGGCATCCAAATCTCTACCAATAGCATCATTTAATGTAAACAATGCGTTTAGTTACTCCTTGATTACCTTTGCAGCAAGGCACACGATAAGAAGGAGAAAGAGGCTACGACTATATTCAAAAATAAAAGATGTAGGCTGATATTAACGAAACCAATAAAAATATGCTTTTAATAATTTGCGAGTTTGCTGTTCTCTATCATTTCTTTAAACTCTATTATTGACTGAAGAAAAGTATTTGTTGTAACGGTAATCAATTTAGGAGTGTTATGTATGGTATCTTTAATTAATTGTTGCACTAAAAAGTTACCTTTCTAGTTTATAGTACACCATTTCCAGAAATTAAAGTCGCATTTTGTAATGTTTTATAATACAATTTATATGTCATTGCGACAAGTCATGGCGACTTTAATTACTGGAAATAGTGTATACTTGGTAAAAAAGATCATTCCGTTGTGTTATCTCGTAAGAATAAAAAAGACTATAAAATTCAACGAGACTTAATTAAAGTATCTTGAAAAGGATTTAATTGAATCTTCATGAAAAGGATATAAATACCAGATACAATAATATTAAATAAAAATATAACTTTTTTAATTATAGCTGTAGATCTAGCATGAAAAAAATTTAGTATGAAGACCTGTTCCTGGTTATGCAAGTGGACTGTTTATAATTATTTAAGTAGATTTATTTTTCATTTATGTCTCATTGCATCAGGAGCTATATTAAAACAACTTGTATTGAGTTAAAGGAGTGGAATTAGTTATGACCGAATAATAGAGAAAAGATTGTAATAAATCTTTGTAAAGCATTCACTACTCTGATTTCTTATAAATTGAATATGAATCATGTTTAAAGCATGTTAGGATACGACATCCGTGTAAAATATTCATAAGAAACATAGCTTGCAGATATTTTATGCCATAATAAAAATGCAAAAAGAAAATTCAAAATTTTTATGATACTTTTAAAAGAAACTGATTTATCCAAGAATAGAAAGGAACAAGAGAGGACGAGACTCGATAAAGAGATTGCTTTATTTAATAAGAAAATGATACTCTATTTATACTTTTCATACACGGATAATATTTCATGTCATGGATGAATAATTAATGAGTATGATATAACTGATTACAAATAGATAATGGTTACGTGTTCGTCCATTGTTATCTTTGTCATCATAAGCATTTATCCATAGAATACTCGTATATGATTGACTGCGATTGACTGTGATTTAGTTCCTGGATTTAATATAATTTAACCGTGCAATTACGCAGCATCTTATTCTTAATGAAGATTATCCGAATTAACCTGTAGCCTATCTATTGGATATATTTTACATGTAGCTTATTAATACTGTTTTCATATCGAGTTATGAATGATGGATACATCATTGCCCCCTTCCAGGTTGGAACAACCGATGAGCATCATGAATAACGAAGAGTACAGGGATCATATCCAATATGATTGCGTAGGCTGTTTATATTAAAGACGTAAGTGTAGAGGAAAGAGAGAGTATGCTCTTCTGGTATATAATCGATAAAAACCCAAAAAACCTGTTGAGGAAAAAAGTAATGGGAAAAGATCATATTCAGCTCGTTACTTTGTCTTGTTTCGTTTGTTAAAATTATTAGTCTTGGTTGGAACATTGGTATGAGATGAGCGTTTACGTTTGCCAATGTTATTATTGACGTTACGTCTTGCCCAGTACTGTTCTATCATACTCATGTCATCAAAACTTGAGGCAGGTTCCCAGGTATCATATTCTGGAGGATAACCTTTCCATCTTACTAGGTATTTATAATTACTAGTGTTATTTCCTTTATGTTGGATAATTGCCTGCACATCGTACTGTTGTTGGTCAGCGCGATTATTAACAACGTTGTCTGTAGAGATGAGTTTGATGTGCGAGGTAGGTACGTCGCGCGATAATAATGTACCTGTTTTATCCGTCAAAATGTAGCTACCATTTTTTGTGACTCCATGTACGACAAAGGGGCCCTCGTACCTTGGGTCAGTTTTACTGTTTCTATTCACATTTTTTATCATAACTTCGCTATTAGTAGGAAATTGTTGATGTACAATGCGGTGCTTCTTTGTAAAATACTCGTTGTCAGTTCTTTGAGTAGTCATAATACGGTTACGTATAGCAGGGATTACTATGTTGTTCATATTGTCTAATTTATTTTCTAATGCTTTAGCATACTGCTGACTAGAGTTAGGTATTGAGGATTGTGTATTGGAATAATCCTGGAATTCATTTGGTTGTCTATTATACATAAGCACAAATGGTCTGGAATGATGTAATCTAGAATATTTGCAATTCATAGCATATTGAATACTAGGAAGGGAAAGATTCCACTCGTCTTTCTTGCCTTGTAATCTTTTAACAAGAGCTCGTTTGGCTATTCCAACAAACGATTCGTTAGTCGAATTACCCAATGGGTTATAAGGCAATGAAAGTCTATGGTCAATACCACAGGTTTCCATTAATGAATTAAATATTTAATTAGTGAATTCTGTACCGTTATCTGAACTAAGCTTTTTGGGCCAACCAAAAGTGCAAAAGATGTCTCTAATTTCATTAGCTATGGATACTGCAGTTTTATCCATTAATGGTCTTAGAATTGTAAATCTTGTGAAGAGACCAACTAGGACTAAAATGAAATTGTGTCCTTCTGTTGATGTAATGTTCAAGGTACCGAGGTCAATACAGACGTGATCAAAAGGGCCATCTGGTAAAATACTACGGGGAGGGTGATACCCGTGTTTGCCAATATTAAATTGCTGACGTTCAGAACAATTGGATACTAGCTGCAATGCATCTTTTTTAATATTAATCCAGTGCAAATTATCATTGTGGATTGTCTTTACAATAGCATCAGCCCCAAAGTGTCCAAGTAGATGTGCCTTTAATAATAGGTTATGACGTTCCTCTTCTGGTGGTGTCATGTAGTCTACTAGTTGTACAGCTCTTTGTTTTATGTTTGTACTGTTGTCTGTAGTACGTTCACTCTGTGACTTTGTATTTTTATTTTTTATGGAAAGTTGCTGAGGATTATTATCTCCCCCCAGTCTTTTTTCTGTATCGTCTGAAAAAAGACGAGAAAGTGAATCCGGCAATACATTTTCAATTCCTGGACGATGGATTACTTTGAATGTATAGTTGAAAATAGTTTCGAACCAATTCAGCATCATGGGATTAGGAATGTGTTGTGTGCCAAGGTAGACCAAGCTTTTATGATCAATATACAGCGTGAAATGAGATCCATACAACCACTTGTGAAATCTTTCAAAAAGATAACAGATGGCTAACAGCTCTCGTTTAGTTGTCGAATAGTTCATTTCTGACTTCGACAGTGCTCTTGCTGCGAATCCAATATAGCGAGTTTTATCGTCAATAATTTGATAAAGTACACCGCCAATTCCTGTGTTGCTAGCATCTGTAGCTAGCTGTAATTCATGACGCATGTCAGGTATAGACAGAACAGGAGCATTAGATAAGGCTGTCTGTATATTTCGAAAAGCCTGTAGATATTTGTCAGTCCAAATGTGTTCCAATGAACCTTCGTTACGTAGTTTATCTAACGGTGCAATCATGGTAGAGAAATTTGGGAGATGACTTCGAAAATAATTAGCGAGGCCCAGAAAGCGCTGTACAGTGGCCGTCAAAATTGGTCGCATGTTTTCATATTTTGCCTATACACGTTGTGGTCTACTTCATTTCTTAGTTTATAGCAATTTAGTATACACCATTCGAAAGAGCAAACTCTGGGTAATACTATGGTAGTGCAAATATTGCAGTAAAGGCAGTGTATTGGTAATAACTGGCCCTCAAAGTCCGACAGCACATGCGACCAATTTTGACGGCGTTTATACAGTAGGTGGAAAAATGGTCCGGATGTTTTTAAATTATTCACAAATATCGCTATAGCTTTACCAAATCTCAATCAAATTGAACAGAACAAACATTATTTTGAAGAGAAATCATTACGTTATCTTTAGTAAAAATTTGATATGTCACACAAAAGTTCAAAGGGAGCTACAAAAGATCAAATATTTCAGCAACATCCGGACCATTTTTCAGGGTGCCCTATAGAATTTTAATTACCCAGATTGTTCAATGCTGCTGACTCAGAAGCCGTCAGTTTTGTCTCAGATGATTAATAATACATTAGACTCGTATTAATAATCAAAAAAAAATATAAATATCTACTTTTTTTTGCTGATTTAGCACGTCTTCTTCTTCTTTCGTTATTATTGCTGTTTTATACAAATATGGTTCGCTCTTTGCCTTTGGATGTACAAGATAACATCAAGTCTTTACTCAAATCTGGTCATTCTTACTCATCCATTATAAAACGAGTGCCTGGAGTCAAGAAAAGCACCATCAGCGACTATAAGCGAAGGTGGTTTCCTAACATGGGGCCCCTTAAATCAGGCCGCAAGTCCGAAATTACTGCTACAACCAAGTCCTACATCAGACGGTCAGTCATAACAGGTAAATTAAAGACGGGGGAGGATGTACAACGATATTTATGTGATGTTGGATGAGCAATTGGCTACTCTGCTTGCTTAAAACTTTTAAAATCGATGGGATTCCAGGCCCGTATTAAGAAGCGCAAGCCGTTTTTAAAGGCTATTCATATGAAAAAGCGACTTGCATGGGCCAACGCCCACAAGGATTGGACAAAAGATGATTGGCGTCGTATGGTATTCTCTGACGAGACTAAGGTAAACGTTTGGGGATCAGACGGTGTGAAATACTACTGGAAGAGAGTAGGTGATAAGCTTCGATTCCACCATCTTGACTTAACAGTAAAAGGAGGTGGAGGCAGCGTTATGATGTGGGGCTGTATTACATACGATGGTCCTGGGTATGCTTGTCGTATCTATGATGGAACAATGAAGAAAGAGGATTATGTACATATATTGGACACAACTCTAATGGACACCCTAAATTACTACAATTATGACCCTAAAAACATCTACTTGATGTATCCATCATTCATAACTCGATATGAAAACAGTATTAATAAGCTACATGTAAAATATATCCAATAGATAGGCTACAGGTTAATTCGGATAATCTTCATTAAGAATAAGATGCTGCGTAATTGCACGGTTAAATTATATTAAATCCAGGAACTAAATCACAGTCAATCGCAGTCAATCATATACGAGTATTCTATGGATAAATGCTTATGATGACAAAGATAACAATGGAAGAACACGTAACCATTATCTATTTGTCATCAGTTATATCATACTCATTAATTATTAATCCATGACATGAAATATTATCCGTGTATGAAAAGTATAAATAGAGTATCATTTTCTTATTAAATAAAGCAATCTCTTTATCGAGTCTCGTCCTCTCTTGTTCCTTTCTATTCTTGGATAAATCATTTTTTTGACGAATTCTCTTTACTCTATTATTACTACGCTATTCTCAAACATGTCTATCAACTCTAATCTTTTGGCTTACAACGAAGAAACCCTTCTTTCTGAAAGTGACCCTGCTTTCATTGGTCCTAGACTTGAAAAGCCCTCCATGGTTAATGGGATTGAACTTCCTCTTACTGGATCTCCAAACTCTATTACAGAAGATATAGAGATGGAAGAAGTTGAACCCAGGGCTATGGCCTCTCCACTCGCTGGTGTCAAGGGCAGTGGCGCAGCACCACCTTCTCAGGTCTCGGGTAGTCGTAATTTGACGGCTACCGTCCAGACTTTGACGAAACAGGTAGAACAAATTGCTGCGGCTATCACAGGTCAAGAGCTTTCAGGAAAGCAACTGGCTAACCTTTCCCGTGAATACACGACCAAGTCTACCATCTTGGCCTCCTTGTTGGACTTGCAAGCAAAATTGGCTAATAACTTGACTATACAGACCAATGGCTCTGCCATTAACGGTTCTAACAGTCAACCTACGGTGGTTCCTCAAAACTTACCTTTGTTTCAGTACACTGGTAATGTAGAGAACTCAGCATTGCCCGTCTTTAAAGACATTGCTGACTGTATCCGACGTTTTGAGGACATCCTCTTTGCGTACCGCTTGGATGTACAGGTGCATTGGCAGCGCCTCATCCCTTTCTCCCTTACCCATACTCAGCGTTCTTGGTATGATGAATTACGGGTAAAGAAGAATTTATCTTGGACCATATTCAAGGAACAATTAACCTTGAAATATGGCATCGAATCCACTGAGGCTCAAGCCCACGCCTCAAGAGAGCTGTTAACCATTAGCATGCAACCTGATGAATCTGTGGAAAAATACACTGACCGCTTCTTGAAGCTCAAGCGTGAAGCCACTCCCGTAGCTGACGATTTTTTGGCTATTTTGTTTGTGAACTCCCTCACTAGTAGCCTCCAAAATCATGTCAACATGGCCATCGTCAGTCTTGATCAGGAGGCAAAGAATGACATAAACCTCCTTTCTAGTATCGCAAGAAAGTTTCATACGAAACAACAGACCTTGCCTCATATGTTAACTAAAAAATTTAATAACCAACCCTCTCAAGTCAACGGGTTGAACCCTCCCAGTGGTATTCATAAATGAAACCACCGTACGGATGGAAGGACTTGTATCATCCATGGAAAGTGCAACCACACAACAGATCGTTGTAAAAAGGCTCAGGATCTCGGAATTGCTAGCAATATGAACAAAGAGACATCTAGTAAGCGTTGCTTTAAATGTAACGCTCCTTTTACTAGGGAACATTTAAATGTTTGCCCTAAAAGGAATCAACCTCTTTCTGCTGGTTCTGCCTCTTCCTCCTCCTCTACTGCACCTACCATAACCAGGGCATTCCGCTCACTTCAGTTGACTGGCAGTGAAGATAAACCAATGGGTACAAAAGCTTCTAAATACAACCCTACCAACCAACAAAGCCACGATGAAGAACAGGATCTTGACGATGAAGCCGTCAAGGACATCCACTACTACTCATCATTATAAAATGTCCGTACTTGGGCTTTGGTTGATACTGGGTGTAATACTTCTACGATCTCTCCTGACCTAGCAAAAATTATAAACGTTAGAACTTTTCCTGTTTCAGGAAAATTACAATTAGCTAGTTTGGATACCTTGGTATCTAGAACTGCTATTACAGATCAAATAAAAGTATTTTATAACGGAATCAATGTCTTACATGAATTTGAAATTTTTAAGTTTGATAAGGATATACAGTAGCGGACAAAACTGGTGCACAAAAATTAAAATCAACATTGTATCTCCGCCATATGTCTGCGACTTTTGTGGCATATACCATCTGAAAGACAGTCCAAAATATACATTATGTTATGTAAACCGGAACTGTGCCGGACATCCCCCAGGCATAAGGTCATTTTTAGTGATTTTTTGCATATTTCAATTTTCGCCAAAAATGTAGTGCTTGTCTAGCCTTCTTTCAATTTTCCCCATATCTCTCCCGTTTGCTTTCAGATTTCACAGCATATTAGTAAATTTTAGTAGCTCTTAAAAAATATATAAAACTGTACTTATTTTGTATTTCCCATTGAGTCCCCCCTTTTGTTTTTACCCTATTCACTATAACAAAGTACTAGCCTTATATGTTTAAGAAAATAAGCAACTGTAAAAACGAAACTCTGAGATCTCGAACACGCCTAGTTCGTACGACAGCAGATATTTCTAGAGTAACAAGGATCTCTAAATGGACAATCAACAGGAGAAAGAGGGAAGAAAGAAACTTAATGTCTTGTGATCATGAAGGTATTCCGCTATTAGCCTGAAAAGTTATTAGTTCAGTCATCAACCTAGAGCTTGGACAAGGTCCGCTACACACAGTTCCTGATGCTCAGCACATTTTGAGGACCTTAAGATACAGTATTAGCAAATTGTCAGTCTAAAGGCACAGTAGGAAGCTAGATTTTGAGTCCGGAAGTAAGGAATCGAAGAATTTCATCAGCTGTATAAGTCGGAAAAAGCGATGAATGTGGTATCACAACAAGCCATTGTATACTATAGAGGGCTGGAAGTCTGTTATCTTTAGCAATGAAACAAATATGAACATTATGGATGCAGATAGTATACACTAATATTGAAAGCAAGTCGAGCAACCTGAGCGATTTTTTCACGGTGATCAAACAATGAAGCATGCTGGCTGCTCTGTTATGTTTTAAGGCTGTATTAGATATTGAGGACCAGAATATGTGTGTCAGGTATACGATGGTATAATGAACTCATAAATATACACATATATTTCGCTTACTTCATACCACAAAAGCCTAGCGTATAGTAGTCTAAAACGTCGTAATCTCTCGTTTCAGTATGACAATGACACAAGGCACAAGTCAACGCATGTCATAAACTCAATATTTGATAACAGCGCTTCTGTGCTACAAGTTTAGCCGCCACTAATCCCGGCCTAAGTCCGCTTAAGCATGCCAGGTGGCAATTGATGGCAAAGGTATGATGATACGACACTAGATCAAAAAGGGTCGATGATCTTTGGAAAAGAATAGTTAAAGAGCCGGGTTCTTTTACTGAAAATGATATACACGCATATTATTAGCATATGCAAAGAAGAATATCCGATAATATCAAGAGATGAGATGATTATATAAAGTCTAAGATTTTAGCCACTTTTGCGGTTTTTAGAAAATATAAGATTTTATAAATTCAAAGCACGCTTATCGCTCAGTTTTAACAATGTCATGCTTAGAACATACATAGATTACAATGACTAGTATATCCTCCTTCTAGTACAGTTTCATGACTATTGCAATTACCATGAGCAGGTAATGGTAGTTAAAAGCTAAAAAAAAGTTTTGTGCACCAGTTTTGTCCGCTACTGTACCTATTTGTATTGGTACAGATCTTATGCCTAAGTTAAACATTAACTTGACAGGTTTAGCTGTTACGTGGGATAGTCCTAATATCTCTACAATACCTGATCCAATAGACCCTTCACCTATCAAACCTAATAAGTCACCCGCTGGTACTCACCAACAGCGTGAACAACTTATGGACGCATTACAGCCATATTTGAGCGCCAATGCTAAGATCCCTAGCACGTCTGCATGTCCTCTACCTGAAGCGATAGTTCGCTTGGAAATTGAACCAGGTAAAACCACTTATAGACGACAGTATCCTATTGCACTGTCAATCCAGCCTAAAGTACAAGAACAGGTTGATAAATGGTTAGCAGATGGTGTAATTGAAATAGCCCCTCCTAATGCTGCATTTAACTCTCCTTTGTTGACTGTACGTAAAAAGGATGCTAATGGTAATTATAGTGACGATGTACGGGTGTGTATAGACCCCAGACATATCAATGCAATACTCATAAAAGATCGTACCGACCGCTTTCAATTACCATTGATAGCTGAGTTGCATCAAAAAATGAGTGCTGCGACACTATTCACAGTACTTGACCTCAAACAAGCTTTTCATCGGTTACCTCTAGCTGATGAGCATAGAGCCCTTACAGCTTTTACATTTAACGGTCAACAATATCAATTCTGTAGAGCACCATTCGGTTTGACCCCTATACCAAATCATTTCCAACGTGTGCTAACTACCCTCTTACATGACTTGCCATACGTTACATGTTTCATTGATGATTTAACTATCGGTACTGGACCCGATATTGAGGAACATATCAAATGCGTAAATACTGTCATCGAACGACTTACATCAGCTAAATTTATTCTTAACGTTGATAAATGTCACTTTATGCAAACTTCGGTAAACATCCTAGGGTTCACTATTAGTCACAATAGTCTCTCATTGGATAGCAGAAAGGTTGCAAATGCTTTAGCATGGCCAATACCAAAGACTGGAAAAGATATACAACGCTTTCTAGGCCTCGCTAATTATTTTCGAAGTCATCTCCCAAATTTCTCTACCATGACCGCACCGTTAGATAAACTACGTAACGAAGGTTCATTGGAACACATTTGGACTGACAAATACCTACAGGCTTTTCGAAATATACAAACAGCCTTATCTAATGCTCCTGTTCTGTCTATACCTGACATGCGTCATGAATTACAGCTAGCTACAGATGCTAGCAACACAGGAATTGGCGGTGTACTTTATCAAATTATTGACGATAAAACTCGCTATATTGGATTCGCAGCAAGAGCACTGTCGAAGTCAGAAATGAACTACTCGACAACTAAACGAGAGCTGTTAGCCATCTGTTATCTTTTTGAAAGATTTCACAAGTGGTTGTATGGATCTCAATTCACGCTGTATACTGATCATAAAAGTTTGGTCTATCTTGGCACACAAAACATTCCTAATCCCATGATGCTGAATTGGTTCGAAACTATTTTCAACTATACATTCAAAGTAATCCATCGTCCAGGAATTGAAAATGTGTTGCCGGATTCACTTTCTCGTCTTTTTTCAGACGATACGGAAAAAAGACTGGGGGGAGATAATAATCCTCAGCAACTTTCCATAAAAAATAAAAATACAAAGTCACAGAGTGAACGTACTACAGACAACAGTACAAACATAAAACAAAGAGCTGTACAACTAGTAGACTACATGACACCACCAGAAGAGGAACGTCATAACCTATTATTAAAGGCACATCTACTTGGACACTTTGGGGCTGATGCTATTGTAAAGACAATCCACAATGATAATTTGCACTGGATTAATATTAAAAAAGATGCATTGCAGCTAGTATCCAATTGTTCTGAACGTCAGCAATTTAATATTGGCAAACACGGGTATCACCCTCCCCGTAGTATTTTACCAGATGGCCCTTTTGATCACGTCTGTATTGACCTCGGTACCTTGAACATTACATCAACAGAAGGACACAATTTCATTTTAGTCCTAGTTGGTCTCTTCACAAGATTTACAATTCTAAGACCATTAATGGATAAAACTGCAGTATCCATAGCTAATGAAATTAGAGACATCTTTTGCACTTTTGGTTGGCCCAAAAAGCTTAGTTCAGATAACGGTACAGAATTCACTAATTAAATATTTAATTCATTAATGGAAACCTGTGGTATTGACCATAGACTTTCATTGCCTTATAACCCATTGGGTAATTCGACTAACGAATCGTTTGTTGGAATAGCCAAACGAGCTCTTGTTAAAAGATTACAAGGCAAGAAAGACGAGTGGAATCTTTCCCTTCCTAGTATTCAATATGCTATGAATTGCAAATATTCTAGATTACATCATTCCAGACCATTTGTGCTTATGTATAATAGACAACCAAATGAATTCCAGGATTATTCCAATACACAATCCTCAATACCTAACTCTAGTCAGCAGTATGCTAAAGCATTAGAAAATAAATTAGACAATATGAACAACATAGTAATCCCTGCTATACGTAACCGTATTATGACTACTCAAAGAACTGACAACGAGTATTTTACAAAGAAGCACCGCATTGTACATCAACAATTTCCTACTAATAGCGAAGTTATGATAAAAAATGTGAATAGAAACAGTAAAACTGACCCAAGGTACGAGGGCCCCTTTGTCGTACATGGAGTCACAAAAAATGGTAGCTACATTTTGACGGATAAAACAGGTACATTATTATCGCGCGACGTACCTACCTCGCACATCAAACTCATCTCTACAGACAACGTTGTTAATAATCGCGCTGACCAACAACAGTACGATGTGCAGGCAATTATCCAACATAAAGGAAATAACACTAGTAATTATAAATACCTAGTAAGATGGAAAGGTTATCCTCCAGAATATGATACCTGGGAACCTGCCTCAAGTTTTGATGACATGAGTATGATAGAACAGTACTGGGCAAGACGTAACGTCAATAATAACATTGGCAAACGTAAACGCTCATCTCATACCAATGTTCCAACCAAGACTAATAATTTTAACAAACGAAACAAGACAAAGTAACGAGCTGAATATGATCTTTTCCCATTACTTTTTTCCTCAACAGGTTTTTTGGGTTTTTATCGATTATATACCAGAAGAGCATACTCTCTCTTTCCTCTACACTTACGTCTTTAATATAAACAGCCTACGCAATCATATTGGATATGATCCCTGTACTCTTCGTTATTCATGATGCTCATCGGTTGTTCCAACCTGGAAGGGGGCAATGATGTATCCATCATTCATAACTCGATATGAAAACAGTATTAATAAGCTACATGTAAAATATATCCAATAGATAGGCTACAGGTTAATTCGGATAATCTTCATTAAGGATAAGATGCTGCGTAATTGCACGGTTAAATTATATTAAATCCAGGAACTAAATCACAGTCAATCGCAGTCAATCATATACGAGTATTCTATGGATAAATGCTTATGATGACAAAGATAACAATGGAAGAACACGTAACCATTATCTATTTGTCATCAGTTATATCATACTCATTAATTATTAATCCATGACATGAAATATTATCCGTGTATGAAAAGTATAAATAGAGTATCATTTTCTTATTAAATAAAGCAATCTCTTTATCGAGTCTCGTCCTCTCTTGTTCCTTTCTATTCTTGGATAAATCACTACTTCCAGCAGGATAACGATCCGAAACATACGTCAAAGGTCGCAAAAGCTTGGTTTGAAGTAAACAACTTCGACAGCAAGTCTGTTTACAGTTGGCCAGCTCAGAGCCCTGATCTAAACCCGATTGAACACATTTGGCATCACCTGAAGCTAAGGTTAAGTGCGTATGAAACCAGAGCTAAAGGCGTACATGAACTATGGGATCGAATCGAAGAACAATGGGCGAGATTTACAAAAGATGATTGTAGAAATTATATAGACAGTATGCCGGATAGAATCAAGGCTGTTATTCAAGCAAAAGGGGGATATACGGACTACTAGCAGATATTATGGAGCACCCTGAAAAATGGTCCGGATGTTGCTGAAATATTTGATCTTTTGTAGCTCCCTTTGAACTTTTGTGTGACATATCAAATTTTTACTAAAGATAACGTAATGATTTCTCTTCAAAATAATGTTTGTTCTGTTCAATTTGATTGAGATTTGGTAAAGCTATAGCGATATTTGGGAATAATTTAAAAACATCCGGACCATTTTTCCACCTACTGTAAGTAAACATTTTGACACACTTTATTTAAAAAAATCAATACTTAGTCCAACGACCTTTTGCTTTAATAACTGCAGCACACCTTTTAGGCATACTTTCGATGTATTTCTGACATTCCTCTTTAGAAATGGCATACCAGGTCTGACCTATACGCTCCCATAGCTCATGCATACTACTTGGTGGTGCATCATAGCTATGAAATAGCTCTCTCTTTAAATGCGCCCACATATGCTCTATAGGATTTAGGTCTGGGGACTGAGGAGGCCATTCCAATACCTCGAAAGGCTGCTGGTCAATCCATTCTTTCACCACCTTCGATGTATGCTTCGGATCATTATCCTGCTGAAACACTATTTTGGAAGAATCCAAGCCATAACTCTCCATTGTCTTCAGTAAGTCATCTTTTAAGACCTCAAGATAGGCCTCGCTATTCATACGATGACCTACATCAACTATCCACCCAACGCCGTCCCATGTAATGCAGCTCCAGACCATAATATTGCCACCCCCATGCTTGACGGTTTGCTGTACATGTCGCGAGTTCAACTCCTCATGGGGTAGTTTCCATGTATAAGCCTTTCCATCGGATCCAAAACGATTTATTTTGGTCTCATCTGAGAATATGACCCGTTTCCAGTCGTCCACAGTCCAATGTTGGTGCGATTTAGCCCATTGAAGGCGTTTCATGATGTTTTGGCTTCGTAGCAATGGTTTTTGAGGCTTGACAAATGCTATGAAGCCAGCTTTTTTAAGGACGCGGCGTACGGTACTGTCACTTACAGACATTCCAAATTCTTCTTTTAGAGCTTTTTGGATCTCTACAGCATTATTTTTTCTTCCCAAGGTGACTAATCTCTGGATGTAGTTTACCATGCGTTGACTAATTAGGGATGGACGACCAGCTTCATTAACATTTCCACTCATCTTCAGAGATGAGCGGTACTTCTGAACAGTAGTACGACTAACACCAACTTGTTTTGCTACTTTGCTGTTTGACTTCTTGGATCTTAGCAATGAGGAAATGCTGTTTACTTTGTCAGTTGCAATTGCGCGCATGTCGAATCTGCAATGGTGTAATTTCTTAATGAGGTGTCGCAATGTAGCAACAAAACACTTACATGTAAACAATATTATAATAATAGAAGAAAGAGAAGAAAAAAATATAAAAAATCTGCAATTAAGTCACATTTTTATGACTATATTATGTCACTTGTAAACGCCGTCAAAATTGGTCGCATGTGCCGTCGGACTTTGAGGGCCAGTTATTACCAATACACTGCCTTTACAGTAAGGGACAAAATCAGTCCGTTTTTTGGTTTTTTCGCAATGCCTCGCCGGGAATTAAGCTTAGAGCTCTGCTTTGCTGACGAAAAATTTGTCTCTTCCTTCAACAAAGTTGACAATATTTGTCGGAAATGGTATTTTTTATTTTCCGCCATGTTATAAGAAGATATATTGAAAATAATGTATTTTTATTTTTTTGAATTTCGATTAGTACTTGGTATCGCGGCCCTTACGCTGGATTACGTCCCGAACTCGACGGGGCATAGAGTGAATAAGGTTTCTACAGTACTCTGGAGTTGCTAGGTCATACCAAAGCTTCGAAACCCGGTCAAAAAATGCTTGGTCAGTCTCAACCACAGAAGAAGGTGGTCTTGTCATCTGTTCCTTCTTTTTAAGCATGGCCCATGCATTTTCAATTGGGTTAAGGTCAGGGGAGTATGCTGGCCAACTCAGGAGCTTAATCTTGTTCTTTTGGAACCATTTTGAAGGAGCTGAAGCACAATGGATGCTTGCATTATCTTGTTGAAAGATCATGTCCTTACTTTGCAGGCCATAATAATTCAATGTCTCCTTGTATTCCTCCTCAAGTACTGACGTGTATAGCTCACCACTTACATTACTTTGTAGCCAGGACATGTAGCCCCCTCCATGTATAGTTATGCAACTCCAAAGCATGATCCCGCCTCCTCCATAAGCATGTTTCTTTTTGTAGTGATGGTCTCGATAAGGTGCATTATCCTCTTTCCAAGCGTATTCTAGGCCATTAGACCCTCTTTTTTGGATCTTTGTCTCATCAGAAAAGACAACGCGTTCCCAATCAGTCTCAGACCAGTCTTTATGAGCCTTTGCCCAATCATATCGTGCCTTTTGCTAGTCATTATTAAGTGGAAGTACCGTCTTTTTCTTAGTCGATTTTAGACCTTTGCGTTTCAAAGTACGAGCAATTGTTTTTGGATTGACCATTTGATCTGGTTTTTTAACGCCAAAGGAAGCATCGGCTGCGCGTTTAGATAGGCCAAGTCTTATGTCTCTAGCTGCTTTGGTTTCCTCCCTAGGTGTGAGTAAACGATGTCTACCCGCGCTATTTTTTGACTGCAACTTGGTTTTCCTTGAAATTCTTCGAATCATGGACTTTCCACAGCCTACTTTTTTTTTAATTACATCCCATGGAATGGAGTGGTTCAACATGTTTTCAATTTGGGCATGTTTGTCGGCATTCTTTGCTGTCATGGCGTGTTTGGCTAATCTGAGATGAGGTAAATGAGGAAAAAGAAAAAATGTAAAAAAATAAAAGAAGCTAAAATATGAGAACACGTTAGCGTTCACTGACGTCATAAGACGTACCAAACTAAATCTCAAGTCAGTCCAGTGACTGTTTCTGGAGATATGGTGTCTAATGCAAAATCGGGCGTTAGCAACAATCACGGAAAATCACTTTTTCCGCCATAACTACAGAGAAAATGGTGGTAGAAGCAATTAGGTTACACCAATAATTTTGTCTAGCTTGCGTGCACATGTTTCGTCAGCAAAGCGAAGCCCTAAGTTTAATTCCCGGCGAGGCATTGCGAAAAAACCAAAAAACGGACTGATTTTGTCCCTTACTGTACTGCAATATTTGCACTACCATAGTATTACCCAGAGTTTGCTCTTTCGAATGGTGTATATTAAGTTGCTATAAACTAAGAAATGAAGTAGACCACAACGTGTATAGGCAAAATATGAAAACATGCGACCAATTTTGACGGCCACTGTATTGGGCAAGGTCTGTTGTTTTGTATGGAACTTTCTTGCGATACTCGAAAGGAGGTTTATGTCATTCTTTGCTTCCTGATCAAGACTGATGATGGCCATGTTGACATGATTTTGGAGGCTACTTGTGAGGGAGTTCACAAACAAAATAGCCAAAAAATCATCAGCTACCGGAGTGGCTTCACGCTTGAGCTTCAAGAAGCGGTCAGTGTATTTTTCCACAGACTCATCAAGCTGCATACTGATGGTTAACAGCTCTCTTGAGGCGTGGACTTGAGCCTCAGTGGATTCGATGCGGCAAGGGCAAAAGATAGGTCCCGGAGATCGCTGGCCTCAATTAAGCTCCGAATATGCATTCTTTTACCTCGTACAGTCGTTCCACTCCCAATGTGAGGATTTTATAAAAAAAAGTACGGACTTTCAAATAAAAATTGGGGGACTTACCAAATAAAATTCATTGGTTGTTTGAAGTTCATTTCGCGGATTGTGAGAAAATCATTTCACACTTTATTTTTAAAAAACTGTGAAATGTCTAAACTAGTATTCTTGAAAGAAGATGGCCAAGGAAATATTTTCGATGAGGCTGGACATGAAGCTATGGACGTTGTGGATGAGAAACCAGACCCTTTTGCTGTAAGGCAATTGGTTAACCTCGATTCGTACCTTGAAAAAAAGGCTAGTGCACCCACGGATCAAAAACAATCTGAACAAAGCAAAGACATCGTCATGGATGTAAGAGCCACTCGATCAAAGAAGTATATGGAATATACGCTAGCCTCGAAAGAGCTTTTTTTTCATTACAAAATCCAACATGTAATGTCTGTTGCTGCAGCTGCCCGAAAAGCTGATGTCAAAGAAAGCACTGCTCGCACTTGGTGGAAGAAGCTACAAGAAGATCCAGATTCTTTTACTCTTGAGAAGAAAACAAATAGTCAAAACAGACCTAAAAGTAAGTTGCAGGATGAGCATAAGCAAAGTCTAATTGAATCTTTTGACAATGATCCAAATGCTTACATTCAGGATGTTGTCGACATGCTCACAAACAAATTTGCTGGTCTCGAAATTAAAAAGTCAAGAGTGCACGAGTTTATGAGAGATGATTGTAATCTTAGCTTGAAGCAAACTACATGTTGGCCGGAGGCAAGAGCAAACGTGGATAATATCCAAAACCGTTATGACTGGGTCGTCAAATGGAGCAATACGGATATGGATTTTTCCAAAAATTGTGTTTTTATTGATGAAGCTGGTTTTGATATTAATCTGAAACCAAGTAGAGCCTGGGCTCCTAGGGGACAAATGGCAGTGACCACCACTCCTACGACAAAAGCACCTTCGCATACTATTCTTGGTGCTATATCTTCTGTAGGAGTGATAAACTTAAGTATTCGTGTACCAAAGCAACCTCCAAAAGTAAGAAAGATACAGGGGGGTAAAAAAGAAAAAATCCTGTAGCTTCTAATGAAGATGGTCCAAAAGGCACACCAGCTGGTCATTACATGCGATTCTTGCGAGAAACCTTGGATATTTTAGATAAGTATGACCGAATGAGAGGGTATTATTTCATTATGGATAATGCACCAATTCATAAAGAAATAGAAGATATTCTCAATGAGAGAAATAAAGAATATAAATGTGTGTATCTTCCTCCATATTCGCCAGAGCTCAATCCCATCGAGCAATTTTGGGCATTAGTTAAACGTAAAGTTAGACGTCAAAAGCTCAAAGATACCGAAACTCTACAAGAAAGAATTGTTGATGCTGCGAATGAAGTTCCTATTGAACATCTTGAAAATATACAGTGGGTGAAAAAACTCTAAAAACGTCAGACATTTTTTCTGTTTTTAGCCTCTGTGAGCATGTATAGTGACTTAGATGATGCAACAACTTTATGACATGCTTGTTTGGCTTTCTGTTACATCTCCTGAAAGCTTTAATCTCAGAATATTATTTAACCGTCCGCAAAAGTGATGGAAGTGTTGTAGGTTTATTTTTAGAGTTTTTTCCTTTTACTTTTAGTATGTTATAGATGACTTAATACTTCGTAGATCCACCATTGGCATCGATTACTGCCTTATTACGTGCAGACATAGTGTCAATATACCTTCTGCAAACTTCTTTACCAAAGGAGTTCCGTTCCTTTTCGACTCTTTCCCACAATTCATAAACACCTTTGGCGTTCTTGTCATATAACGATAGCTTCAACTTCAAATGATGCCAGAGGTGCTCAATTGGGTTAAGATCAGGACTTTGGGCTGGCCAGTCATCAATATAGCTGACTCTATTAGCATTTAGCCATTGTGATTTATCCAAGAATAGAAAAGAACAAGAGAGGACGAGACTCGATGAAGAGATTGCTTTATTTAATAAGAAAATGATACTCTATTTATACTTTTCATACACGGATAATATTTCATGTCATGGATTAATAATTAATGAGTATGATATAACTGATGACAAATAGATAATGGTTACGTGTTCCTCCATTGTTATCTTTGTTATCATAAGCATTTATCCATAGAATACTCGTATATGATTGACTGCGATTGACTGTGATTTAGTCCCTGGATTTAATATAATTTAACCGTGCAATTACGCAGCATCTTATCCTTAATGAAGATTATCCGAATTAACCTGTAGCCTATCTATTGGATATATTTTACATGTAGCTTATTAATACGGTTTTCATATCGAGTTATGAATGATGGATACATCACATTGAATGGTTGACTTGGAACGATGCTTTGGATCACCATCGTGCTGAAAATATACTGTAGACCAATCCATACCATAGTATTCCATTGTTTACCGAAGTGTTGTGTCCAATATATGTTGGTAAAGATCCGAATTCATAGTTCCATCGTATATTTGACAGGCGTACCCAGGTCCCTCATACGTCATGCACCCCCACATCATTAAACTACCGCCTCCATGCTTGACTGTTACGTCGATATGGTGAGGCTTAAGAGGGTCCCCTGGTCTTGACCAATAATGCTTGCATCCGTCAGAGCCCCAAATGTTGACTTTTGTTTCATCAGAGAACAGTACACGTCGCCAGTCATCTGTAGTCCAGTTTTGGTACTTTTTGGCCCATGCTAGCCGTCTCTTTATTTGTTTTGTGGTTAACAAAGGCTTTTTGACCTTAATCGCAGAAAAGAAGTTCATCGATTTTAATACGTTTATGGCGGTTTTGTATGATATGGAATACCCCAGCTCCATGAGTTTGTCATGTACTTCCCTCGCAGTCTTGAGTTGGCCTTGTACAACCTGAAGTTTGATGAATCTATTCGTCTGAGTGGACACAACTATCGGTCTACCACCAAGTCCACGCTGTCGGTTAGGGAAAAACTTGTTCGCATAGTTATTAACTGTTGCATACGTAACCCCAAAGCGGTTTGCAACATCCATACAGTCTTTTCCGGAAAGTAGAGCGGACTTTATATCGTTTTTGATGTCAGCTGAGAGAGATTTAGGCATGATTGAAGTGTTTAGGAAATTTAAAAAATTAAATGGAAAAATTTTAAGAAAAAGAGAAAAATGACTTTTTTTATACTTTTAGAGTCCTTATGACTCATAATATGTCAATGAAAGACCGCAAAATCTGTCTGTCGGTCCGAGTATCCGACATTTATGGAAGTGAAAAAACTCTAAAAATAAAGCAGTCTTTTTTTAACAGTTGATTTCGGATCAATATTTATCATCGGAGATTGAAAATGCAGCATACAATATGTTACTATTAGTGCTACATATGTGCAAAATTTCATGGTGATACACTAATTTGGTAAAACAGAACAACCAAAAACGCTAATAATATCATAACGTTTTTAGAGTTTTTTCACCCACTGTATGTTACATACATTCTGGATTTTCTGTGTTAAGGAAGCAGTGAAAGAGTCACGCTGTGCAATGGATGAATACAGCGAGTAGCCTAGGTATCGGACTGGGTTATTCGAGAGTAAGCCGTGCCATGTTTCTACTCCGTTTGCTAACAGAAAGGATTTCCAACCTTCGTGCGTTTCACCAGAAAGTGAGATTGCTGTGGTCTTGGATATGTTCAGTTTCGCATTGGAGGCTCCTGCGTATTGATCGTATTTATAGTCAACCTTGTGAAATCAAGTGGGTTTGTTAGAAAAACTATAACATCGTCAGCGTATGCCAATAGTTTCACGGGAGGAGGAGGAGATGTTTGTTGCCCTTGAATAACCGGGGATGAAAATGAAAACCCAGGGAATTCGTCATCATTTGCTAAGGACCTTAGAAAAGGATCGAACGCGATGTTGAATAGTACAGGAGACAATGAATCCCTTTGCCGAAGGCCTCGTTGTTGAGTGAGCGGGTGTGTCAGGAAGCCATTAAGGTTCACTTGTATCCGGGTTGTGAAGAACAACGAAATTATGCTATCCACGAGCTGTGACGGAAATCCTAGGCGAATCATGACGTTCGACAAGTGTTCTGGATGTACTCGGTCATAGGCTTTTTCTTGATCCAATAACAATCCAATCTCCGTAGATGAACGCCTTTCGGCTTCTGCTTTGATCAGTTGCACAGTTAGCCCATTATCGCCAATAAAGCGTCTAGGTAGGAATCCTGATTGCATAGGGCTGATAAGTCGATTGGTGGGGAACGTGATGCGGTTGGCAAGTATACGAGAGAATACTTTAGCATCTGAGTTGATGAGAGAAATCGGCCTCCAGTTTCGTAGCAATGTAGGGTCGCCTTTCTTAGGAAGCAGCACGGTGCAGGTTGTGGTCCAGCTAGCAGGAAATTTACTAAGAGTTAATGCCTCGTTGTAAACTTGCAGTATAATCGGCTGGAGAGAATCTTGGGCTAATAGGAACCGTAACATTTCATATGGAATGCCATCCTTACCCAGGCTGCTTGAATTAGGACAGTGGTGTACGTTCTTCAAAAGTTCGGTTATGGTAACTGAGGTCATGAGATGAGATGCCACTGCCTCTGTCAAAGATGTTGTCGTAGGTATTTCCCCTAAGAGAGTTTCGATATCATCGTTGACAGGAGCATCAGGAGCATAGAGCCTCGTATAGAATCCTTGAGTGATTCGTTTCATTTCCGTAGGATCGGAGGTAGGAGTGGATTCCTCATCCTGTTTTAAGCTGGAAATATGTCGACAAACTGCTCTAGTCTGGATTTTTCGCTTGAGGTAACCAGCAGACGTTTCACCATGTTCTCGCCAATGTTTACCAGCACGAAGGATATTATTTGCAGCAATTTCGTTTTGCAGGTTACCAATCTGCGATTCAATTTGAGGAAGGAGTTGATTGAGTATACCTGAAACCTTGTATTGACGTAAAATTCTGTTACGCTTGCTTTGCAATTTTCAAATCTGTTGTGAGCGCCAGGATGCTCGGCGTCTACCAAAAGAGCGTGCTGTATTTTTAACTAGAGCCTTGATGCCCTCCCACGTATCTTGTGGGGTGTTGAAACGGTGAATAGTTTCCTGAAATGATTCTAGAGCAGCCTGCAGTTTACTGATAAATCGTTCATTCTTAACTAACGAAGGATTTAGTCTCCATAGTCCAGGTCCTTGGTTGGTACTCGTTATCTTTAGTGACATAGATAACAGGGCATGATCTGTCCAAGAGCGATTGAGGAAATCGACAGACGTTGAATGAACTAGAGTCGAAAAACTATCGAATGTGAAGGTATAATCAATCGTGCTGCTGGTTGATGCACCTCTACGGAATGTTGATAGTGGTTCATCATGTGGATTATTTGATTGTATAACATCTTTTAGGTGATTTTGTACTAGATCTTTCCAAGAGGTGGGTGCTCCCAGAAACGGCTACTGCGAGGCATTGTTTGATGAGTAATTGAAGTCACCCCTGATGATGAGTCGACTAGACGGGTTGGTAATTAGTGAATGTACAAAAGGAAATTGTACTATTGATTCCAAAAACAAGCGTCTATCCGTTGCGCTGGCTGGTGCATATATTGTAAGAATGTAGAACGGTGAGAACGTAAAGTTTGTATGTTCCATTAAGGTAACTAATATTCGATGATCTATACTTGATAAAACTGGCTTTAATGTAGTATGAGGATTGAATGAAACGATACCACAATAGTAAGACCAGCAACTTGATTTGGCCTGCATAAGCATATTAAGTGTTGATTGAAGTTCAGGATCGGAGGCGTGTATTTATTGAAAGGTCATAATGTCATACTTAAGTGAACGAAAGTAGCGGATGAATGATTGTCGTAATTGCGGGTTGGATGGTATTAATAGACTCCTGCAATTAAGGGAGCCTATCTTAATTATGATAGATTTCTCTATCATAATTAATGATCATAGGGTTTGGGTGCCACACCTTTGTTCTTACGAGGAGAACTGCGTATGGCGACGGTAGATTTTATTTTATCTATTCTGGATGTTGAAGCTAATCGTTTTTGGTTTGTCGGCTTAGCTAAGAATTCAGTTATTGTCGTGGTACTGGATTTTTCGATAGTCAATGAATCTACTGGAGTTTCGACAGTGTTTATTGAAGTTGGTTGGTCAGGCGGGGTACTCTGATCACATTCCATTTGTTCGTTGTCATTAGCGTAATCTATATCTGAATGTTTTGGGATAATATGTTTGTTGGACAACTCGGAGGTACTATCTGTATCTTCGATACTGATGGGTGATGGTGATTCAGTACTAGATGTAGTATTGTCATGGGTTGATTGAATATCAGATTGAACTAATGAGCTAGTTTCTTTAGCTGGTGGTTCTTGTGATGTTGCACTGAGGTTCGTGTTGGTCTGGGGAATCTGTCTTGTGGTAGTAGGTTTCGCTAATATCTTAGGTCGTTTACGGCCAATCGATCGATGATTGTGTTCGCATTGATTGCTATTGTGGCCGACTTGGTTACAGGTGTGACACGTATTGTTAGGGCGAGCTCTACAATCTTTACGTGAGTGATCAGGCTTGTGGCAGTATCGACAGAACGCAGGCATATTAGGCCAAGTAGCACGGAATACACCATGATCAAAAAAGGAAACCTCGTGCGTCAATTCACTGTACATTCCAGGAGATGACGGGATGGAAACGACGGCCGTACCAGATCCAATAAAAATGCCGGAATGTTTCTCAACATTAAGGGATACATTTAATACTTTGCCGTACTGTACTAAAATTTTCTCAAGTTCACAGGAATAATCGGCACTTCCAAAGAAAGGAAGGTTGCTAAGGTGTAGTTGGACAATGTTTGCATCAGGTGGCAGTGATCGAAACGGTTTGAGAAGCTGATCGTCAACTTGGACACCATGGTTAATCAATTGTTTGCAGTCTTCTTCTGAGCTGAGCGAGTATTCAATTAAGAGTCCTTGGTTGGGACCTTTCAAGTGACGAAGGCCAAGGAAGTGATCAAACGGGAGAGTCTCGCGAACAGCACTGTAAAAGGACGCTTCCTTTATCAAATGTTGCATTTTCGATAAATTAAAAAACACTGAATACTCAGAAAAACCACGCTTCCAAATAGGTTGAGGCGTATGTTCTGGTTCGCTATTGTTGGCTGAATTTGATTGTTGCTTTGAGATGGTTGGAGGTTTGGTCCAAGCATTTCGTACACAGTTGTTTGTTTGGGGAGGGTTCCCAGGTGGTGGTGTTTTGTCTTTTGAATTTGGCTCTAGGGTCATTTCAATAATTATTTTTGTTTCCTCAAAAAATATATGAAAATTATATTTTGAAGATGAGAGACAATTTAAAATTTAGAATAAAGGAATTTTAAGCGCTTTTATATACTGGCAACATTTTAATCATGTCAAGAATGAGAAAAATTATGATAACAACCGGTTAGGTCGTATTAAAATTCGTTATTCCAAACATATGTAAACAAGTAAAAAATGCCGGATGTTTATAATATTCCCTTTAACAATATCAAATTCCACCAATAACCATTGCCCATATCCGATAATCGACGAATAAATGCCCTTTCTAGTGAGGTACAAACAATCAAATTTTGAGATAGTTTCGTGCAGCATTCATAGACAACCATCTGTAAAACCGGTATTTTGCAATTCTTTGCAGCAGTTTTTTGACCTACTGTAAATGCGTAATAGATATAAAAAAGAGTTGTATAAACTATTATCAAATTCAGACCATATACAATAAAGTAATTTGTTTATAAATTACTTCCTCATTGGGTAAAAATATTGATTTGAGTAGGTTGATCTTTGTTATTATACTTTTTCTCAGTTATAGTCAGTTCAATTGAAGTCAAAGGAATTCAATCTGTTTGACTACTAATAATTGTTGTAATCATGAACTAAATAAACCTGTTAAGGATACATAAGATTATAGTCACTTTATTTTAGTAAAAGAAATCAGATATGATCCTAAATAATATGTTGACATAACTTGGAATCATTTATAACATTATTCCCAACACAGATCAATAAAATACTTTGATTAGATCTTTATATTAAGCTTTATTCATATTAACTTCACATAGTCAAATAAGATGACATGGTTGTAATATAGTTTATTGATAATATGAGCATGTTGAATAGAAAATGACGATTACTTACCGGATCATCATTAGTCATGAAAACATTTATCCTGACTGAGATATTATTGTTAGCAATGATATCCAATCACGGAACTAAAAGTCTTTATATTCATCCGTGTCGTCTCCTTAAATAGTCCTATGTCCAGAGTTATCTGAAACCATCCCAATAGCATAATTGACAATACAAGCTAGGAACAGGCTAAACTAATAATTAGAAATAGTAATCATCTATTCTGTCAAGTTGATTATAAATCTGTCCTAATTCTTTATCCGTATCATGTCTATAAATACTCTCACATTTTACATGTAGAATTTTTTTTATCATATCATAGTTATCTTAACTTAATAAAGAGATACTAAGTTCTAACAGTATTTCTTTATCTTTGATTGCTATATTATATTTACCTAAAACTCCCCTTTCCTAAACACTAATAAGTGACAATGGCTCAAATTACATATCGGAAGCAATGACAATGGTGTGCTCTCGATTGGGGATTTCCAGGTCCTTAACATCCGTGGAGCATCCGCAATCTGATGGTCTGGTAGAACGAATGAATAGAACGCTCAAGACAAGTCTGAGTATCGTAGTTGGCAGTGATCTGAAGACTTGGGCTTAACATCTACCGTTTGTCGTATTTGCGTACAATACTGCAAAGCAAGAATCTAACTACAACACACGACAATGGATTGACTTTCTGAATCAAGAGATCCCGATCGTACACGCAAAGGCTATCGAAAATATCAAAAAGGCACAACAGTACCAGAAGACACAATACAACAAGAAGTCTAAGGAAATAGCAAAATACAAGACTGGAGACTTGGTGCTTAGACGCAACCACAACAAGATGAGTGCTTTTCTCAAGGAACGCTGGTTGGGTCCCGGGCAAATTATCCAAGCTATCAACAAGGACGGTTCGGCGTATCGCATAATGAAGCCCGGAGATATCAAGTCGTTGTCTAAGGTTAACGTCGTGGACTTGAGGCCTTTTCACAAAAGGGAGGATGATGTGGTAACCGCTTAGATGTACCAAGACACTTACTAAATTGGGTGCCATGGCCGTGACTTAATAATTATTACTATTTTGGTATCAAGTCCTTTGCTAACTACATTAAATATCCGAATCGTAAAAGTATAAATACTCATATCTATTTTTATCAAATAAAGAACCATATTATTATTATATCAGAAAGCCTTAGTTACATAATCTCGGATATTACACTATGATTGAACAATTCCACATTTTTTCAAATTTAGAACAATAGGATCAATATCTGTCATCCTAAAGAGTCTAATCAATTGTCAACTCCAAAAGTAATTAGATCAAAGTTAATTGACTGGTTATTATTTCTATTGTTCAATTTCAGATGCATATATTAGAACATCGACAAGCTTTAGCTTAATCATTGGTTCTTCAGCACGACATCGTGACCGAGTCTATATCTTTTATATCTACGCTCACAAAGAATATAAATAGATGCCAAATTTTTATCCATATAGCGAGGCCCTTTTGCAATATAAAGAAATCTACAATAAAGAAGGACTTTAATTTTATATTGCTGCTATTGTTTTTTTTGTTTAATTTTTTTATTTAATCTTGCGATTAAAACAATTATATAAGCATACTCGCCATCACATGATTACTCTGGCCATCATACCTGGCCCCTCTAAACCTGATAATATCATGTCTTTCTTACGACCAATTGTTGACGAAATCAGAAGCCTTGGAAACAATGGTTTTCGAGTAGTATGTGGAATAGGCGTGTTGTTTCTCTCGATTAATAAAATTAACAAACAAGTCAAATAATCGATGAGTCTCTTGAACCTCTTTATTGAGTAAGGACGAGAGAGAGAGCCCATTCAATGCAAACTACGTCTTAGAGTATAGCAATGTCATTTAGGGTCCGAGTTGGTACGGTATAAATTGTGTGGGTTGTTTATCGTATATAGCACGAAGCGCTATGTATGATATACAGTCAAATTATTAATTTTAAGAATCTTTTGAGTGATCTCACACGACATTAAGGAAATTACTAGGGTAAGTACGGCAAAGAACCAATTGGTTTAACTCAATCGTTCCTATGAATTATGCTCCAAAAGAATATAAATGTCCCACTTAAATCCTCATTGAAAAAAATAACATAAATGATTTATCCAAGAATAGAAAGGAGCAAAAGAGGACGAGACTCGATAAAAAGATGGCTTTATTTAATAAAAAAATGATACTCTATTTATACTTTTCATACATGGATAATATTTCACGTCATGGATTAATAATTAATGAGTTTGATATAGCTGATGACAAATAGGTGATGGTTATGCGTTCATCCATTGTTATTTTTGTTATCATAAGCATTTATCCATAGAATACTCGTATATGATTGACTGCGATTGACTGTGATTTAGTCCCTGGATTTAATATAATTTAACCGTGCAATTACGCAGCATCTTATTCTTAATAAAGATTATCCAAATTAACCTGTAGCCTATCTATTGGATATATCTTACATGTAGCTTATTAATACTGTTTTCATATCGAGTTATGAATGATGGATATATCAATTAACTTGGACATCTCAAAGTAATTAACGTTTTGGTGTTTTTTTATTTCCTTTTATCTTCGTTTATTAAAGACTTGCTGAATGAGGCACTTCGTTTTGGTTTTTGGAGTGTTTTAAGTATAAAAAATGGGATAAAGAATAATTAACGAGACCGGACAATAGTTCTAAAGTCGAATACTCTTATTAAAGAAAGATTTCAAGGCTATTTATATTAGTTGAGCAAGACCTGAGATTAGATGACAAAAATAGTTACGACCGATATGATTTGACATGTATAAGAAAAATTTTATAAACTGATGTTAATAATGAACTGTTGAGATGAAAGTGAAACTTGGCTGTTTAGTGCAATGATAATTATCAGGATGTATTCTTATTCAAACTCATTTGTAAAGATTTAGTCCAGAATGATAAGATTGTATCTTATTGACATGTCAAAACATGACAGTTTTAACTATTTGCGCCCATGTTGTGAACACTAAAGGTCAGTCGTTGGAATTATTGGGGAAACCTGCTACATCAGTAAGACTATTAGCTTCTTCGAAATGTCTATGATATTGGATTTTTTTTTTTTAAAAAAAACAGACAATATAACGAAGTGCATAAAATGGTGTATGACGGTGGGTAATGCACCTACATACAAACCACTACGACATTATACGTACAATAATTTAAATGTACAAATATTTGTAAACTGTGATAAGCAAATATAAACTTAAACATGTAAAGCCGCATATAAAAAATTTAAATTACTACTTTAACAATTTTTCTCTAACTTACAGCACCTAATTTATAAAATTATTATTGTACTGCAATATTTATTAACTTAAATTAGTTTAATTTATAAAATTGGCGTACATATGATGGAATTAAATTATACATCGGCTGTCATAAGTTATAAATATTTTCGTTCCTTTTTTTTTTAAATTGTTTTATTAACTGCGCCGTGTAAATTAGTGGGCTGCACTATCTCAGAAGTGGTTGCAGATAAATGTTAATAAAAGGAAAAAATTAAACTGAACAGGTGACATAAAATTAAAAACTGTAAAAAAATTAGGAAGTTAATTGAAATCCTCTTGTGCAAGATAAGTCGCAACTTCCTTGCAAATCAGTGACAGGGCTGCGTTTGGTACAAAGTCCTGCTGGCGATAGATGCATTGTCAGTGTAGCTTCCATATAGCACTCAAAGAGATAATGAGTACTATGTCACCATCGAGCTTAGGGTTCAAGCAATAAGATACCTCTGAAAATTCTAGGGAACAAAGGGCATGTCGGATTTTGGCGATGTCAAGCGTTGGCCACAGGAATTCTCGGATGATTTCTTGCCAGACAAGGTACTTGAGAGGACAGGAGAAAAAGAAGTGGTCGATGGAGTCAATCGATACAACGCAGATGGAGCAGTAAGGTGAGATACCTGGTCTAGAGAGTAGGTGATATAAGCAGTCCTTATGAGGAATCTTGCGGTGTATCAGACGATAAATAACGTTTCTTTGGATGCAAGTGAGAGATAGCGACCAAAAGGCTAACCAATTGACCCAGGGAATTGTAGGATGGGTAGCTCTGCGATTGTATGCTGCCATACAAGTTTTCCGGAATATCTTTGTATTAACGTGTTGAAAAGATTTACCAGAAGGAAGATGAAATTTGAGACAGTCAATGAAGCCGGTAAACAAGCCAGGAGAAGTGTTACCAAGTGATGGAGAAACATCAGTATTGCTGCTAGAACAACAATGTTTACCAAAGAAGTAAGAAATTTGAAGGCTACCAGTAGCTATGGTTCAAATTAGCTTGTTCACACCTCGACTATAACGCTGGTCGATATTGTCTGTAGTTCAGCGTTGTATTATATCCAATTCGCTGTTGTACATATAAACATCGCTAACTGACATGTCTTTACAGATCCTGGGGAACCGAAAGGAACCAGTAGAGCTGACGAAGATTGCTTGTATAGGAAGGAGTAGGCAAGCTTGGGGATTACGACCCATTCCCCCAAAATCCCCGTCAATCAAATCTAAGGATTTTACCAACAGGTTACAAGTGTAAAGGAGCTTGGGCTTATAGGTAACCCGTCCTTCCTTGAACAATAATGGTATCTCGTGGTATGGAGTACGGAAAGAGTTCTTCAAATGTATATGTAAGCACAGAGAAACTGTCGAAGGACGATTACCTTGATGGAGAACCAAGGTTATCCATGTTGTATAATGGTGAAAGTAATTTAGGAAAAGGAAGAAACAAAGATCAAGAAACAGTGTGAGTACTTTTTGAGACTGATCTTTATTTCAGTTTTTAAGTTTAAAGTAAAAATTATTCTAATTGAAGACAGGTATTTATATCTTATTGAGTGAGTGGCTTGATATCTTCTATTGTAAGCGTTCTTCTAATATTCAGGTACTTTAGCAAGTGTCATCTATAATTATGATTATGAAAACTTTTCATTTGTTCTTTTGTATGTCTGTCATAGATTATCTTTTATTCTGGGAATTCCTCACTGATTTGAATAACGTTGTTTTACGCGTTATTTCAATTATGTGAAAGATTAGCAATATTCCTGATATTGGATTGGATCTTGTTATTTTAGTTGATACTTCTTCTTATCAAAGGACTCTCATTAATACAAAATATATTCTAAAAGAACATGTTTAATTGGAATTGATTGTATGATCTTATTTAAATAAACTTATATTTTTATTTTATTTAATTATGATCCTGAATTAACACTTATGTTTATCGATGTCAATTACAATCAGTTGCTGTTCTACAACAATCCATTAAAAGTAGAGATCTGCCTGTTAAATTTTGGGGCCCAGAATGCCCAAACCGCCTTGTTGTTTAGGTGAGCTGAAGATATTCCAAGAGAGCTTAGGGAATATATTTGTATTGACAAATCGGGAGATCACTGTTCGAATGCAAGAGATATCTTCATCGGGGATTGGGGAAACTCGTAAAAGATACCAACATTTGGCCAGAATGAGAGAATTTGCAACCGTTGCTTTACCGAGGACTGACAGGGACCGAGTCGAGTGTAAAGAAGCGAGGTCTTTTAGTTCTTGAATGAATCTAGTCATGTAGGATTTGCGTTGAAGCAGCGATTGCCAAAGCGGAAAGCCAAGGTATATCACCGGCTCAGTCTGGGAGGGGAGATGAATTGACGGTATGCCCATTTCTTGCAAAGAGTTTGACCAGTAAGAGGAGTGATCTCTACCTGACATAGAAAGTGTTTGAACTTTGTTATAGTTGATTTTGTCGTTGGAAGCTTGACTGTAAATATGCAGGAGTTGGTTCAACCGATTGAGGTCGCTGATATCGCGCACGAACACAATCGTATCGTCCGCATAACATAAGAACTTTATGTTTAACGACGTATGAGGTTCTTGAGCTATTCGTAATTCCTGAAGAGTCTCGAATGTATAGCCAGAGAATTGAGAATTCTGTGTAAACGACGTCAAGAACGGTTCCAAAGAGATGTTATACAAAATTGATGACAGAGGGTCACCTTGCTTTAAACCTCTTTTCTTTGGAATATCCTCAGAAAGGAAGCCGCTGAGATTAACCTTGATTGTATTATTAGCCATCAAGGAAACCACGGACTGTATAACTTGGGGAGGAAAGCGAAGTGCTGTCAGAACCTCCCGAAGATAATCCAAATTTACACGGTCGTAGGCCTTTTCCTGGTCGAGGAGTAAGGCTATGGACTTGTCTTGAGGATTGTTGCAATCAGCCGCATGCTCCATGAGAATTTGAGTGATCAATCCGTTTTCAGCAATATAACGACCAGGAATAAATCCAAGTTGGTGTGGATTTATAATATCAGAACAAACTCGCATGAACCTTTGGTTAATGATCCGGGTAAATGTTTTGGTGTCAACGTTATCCAAGGAAATGGGACGGTAATTTCGCAGTTGGGATAGGTCACCTTTCTTAGGGAGCAAGGTCATAATTGAGGTGTTCCATGATGAAGGGAAAAGGCTGTTTTCTAGTGCCTCATTATATACCTTAATAATTAAGGGGTGTAGTAGAGGACACTCCATAACCAGATTAAGGATTTCATATGGTAGGCCGTCGATGTCAGGGCTGCTCCTTTTGGGTGAGCGGCGACTATGTTGAATGATATCTTCGACGATTATCGGTGCTGTAATATTGTCTCGTTGATCTTCACTTAGCTTAATAGAATCCGGGATGTTGGACAAGAGTCGCTGCAACGCTGAATGTTCTATAATGTCAGGGGAGTACAATGTGCTATAGAATGTTTCAACCGCTTCACGTTTGCTATCTTGGTCATAGCATATATCACTAGTGGTTGGATGCTGTAGAACTGGTATGTACCGCTGGGTTTCCCTAGTTTTGATCATCCTCTTAAGAAAGCCAGGAGACTTTTCATTGTTTTCACGCCAAAATTTTCCAGCTCTCAGGCGTTCAATCTCTGCAATAGCATCCTGCAGGCAGCCAATCTGCTGTTCAACTTGTGGTAGAACAGCAGAGAGAACATTGTAGTTCTTGTACTGTCGAAGAATACGGTTGCGCTTGCTTTGTAATTTTTTCAGTTGCTTTGTCCTCCAATTGTTTTTCTCGATTTGATACCCTCGAATGAAGGATTTAATCCTGTCTTTCAGTCAGTTCCACTGTTCTTGAGGGGAGAGATGGGTTGACGACGACAGCTGGACATGTAATTTTTCCAAATGATCATTAAAGGTTTCTTGAAAGCGTTTTGATCGAGCCAAGTAAGGGTTAGCTTTCCAAGCGCCTGGGTCCTTATCGAAAAGTTGGAAGGAAATGGTAACAGAAAGCATGGAGTGATTGGTCCAATCACTGTTAAGGAAGCCTTGTGATTTTTCTTTCACCTGATGAGTTAAGGATTTATGACAGTATATGTAATCGAGCCTAGATGAATGGGTACCACGTCGAAATGTAACTAGAGCATCATCGTAAAAACAGTCTTCGTACCACTGAT
Source organism: Rhizopus arrhizus (assembly GCA_024220505.1). Lineage (NCBI taxonomy): Eukaryota > Fungi > Mucoromycota > Mucoromycetes > Mucorales > Rhizopodaceae > Rhizopus > Rhizopus arrhizus. The sequence continues at coordinate 84,542 of JAKZZE010000032.1, read as the reverse complement.
GAAGTAAGGGTAGCTAAATGTTAGATATATTCCTTGGAAGGGAAGAGGATGGGGAGGTGTAGTTGTAATTAAAGTCCCCCATTAAAAGTAGATTATGACGTTCCGAGTTGTTGTATCCACACAACTAGTAGAGTGAACATTCATGGATAAACGAGAGATCTCCGCAATAGCCAACTTTGCCCTGTTGTCTCTATCGGCGTTCCCACGACTATATCGGAACTTGATTACAACAACGGCAGTTCAATCCAACCTTATTCGATAATTATCGTTAGATCAATAATTTATCTACAGTAGCGGACAAAACTGGTGCACAAAACTTTTTTTCAGCTTTTAACTACCATTACCTGCTCATGGTAGTTGCAATAGTCATGAAACTGTACTAGAAGGAGGATATACTAGTCATTGTAATTTATGTATGTTCTAAGCATGACAGTGTTAAAACTGAGCGATGAGCGTGTTTTAAATTTATAAAATTTTATATTTTCTAAAAACCGCAAAAGTGGCTAAGACCTTAGAATTTATATAATCATCTCATCTCTTGATATCATCGGATGTTCTTCTTTGCATATGCTAATAATATGCGTGTATATCATTTTCAGTAAAAGAACCCGGCTCTTTAACTATTCTTTTCCAAAGATTATCGACCCTTTTTGATCTAGTGTCGTATCATCATACCTTTGCCATCAATTGCCACCTGGCATGCTTAAGCGGACTTAGGCCGGGATTAGTGGCGGCTAAACTTGTAGCACAGAAGCGCTGTTATCAAATATTGAGTTTGTGACATGCGTTGACTTGTGCCTTGTGTCATTGTCATACTGAAACGAGAGATTACGACGTTTTAGACTACTATACGCTAGGCTTTTGTGGTATGAAGTAAGCGAAATATACAGTAGCGGACAAAACTGGTGCACAAAAATTAAAATCAACATTATATCTCCGCCATATGTCTGCGACTTTTGTGGCATATACCATCTGAAAGACAGTCCAAAATATAGATCATGTTATGTAAACCGGAACTGTGCCGGACATCCCTCAGGCATAAGGTCATTTTTAGTGATTTTTTGCATATTTCAATTTTCGCCAAAAATGTAGTGCTTGTCTAGCCTTCTTTCAATTTTCCCCATATCTCTCCCGTTTGCTTTCAGATTTCACAGCATATTAGTAAATTTTAGTAGCTCTTAAAAAATATATAAAACTGTACTTATTTTGTATTTCCCATTGAGTCCCCCCTTTTGTTTTTACCCTATTCACTATAACAAAGTACTAGCCTTATATGTTTAAGAAAATAAGCAACTGTAAAAACGAAACTCTGAGATCTCGAACACGCCTAGTTCGTACGACAGCAGATATTTCTAGAGTAACAAGGATCTCTAAATGGACAATCAACAGGAGAAAGAGGGAAGAAAGAAACTTAATGTCTTGTGATCATGAAGGTATTCCGCTATTAGCCTGAAAAGTTATTAGTTCAGTCATCAACCTAGAGCTTGGACAAGGTCCGCTACACACAGTTCCTGATGCTCAGCACATTTTGAGGACCTTAAGATACAGTGTTAGCAGACTGTCAGTCTAAAGGCACAGTAGGAAGCTAGATTTTGAGTCCGGAAGTAAGGAATCGAAGAATTTCATCAGCTGTATAAGTCGGAAAAAGCGATGAATGTGGTATCACAACAAGCCATTGTATACTATAGAGGGCTGAAAGTCTGCTATCTTTAGCAATGAAACAAATATGAACATTATGGATGCAGACAGTATACACTAATATTGAAAGCAAGTCGAGCAACCTTAGCGATTTTTTCACGGTGATCAAACAATGAAGCATGCTGGCTGCTCTGTTATGTTTTAAGGCTGTATTAGATATTGAGGACCGGAATATGTGTGTCAAGTATATGATGGTATAATGAACTCATAAATATACACATGTATTTCGCTTACTTCATACCACAAAAGCCTAGCGTATAGTGGTCTAAAACGTCGTAATCTCTCGTTTCAGTATGACAATGACACAAGGCACAAGTCAACGCATGTCACAAACTCAATATTTGATAACAGCGCTTCTGTGCTACAAGTTTAGCCGCCACTAATCCCGCCCTAAGTCCGCTTAAGCATGCCAGGTGGCAATTGATGGCAAAGGTATGATGATACGACACTAGATCAAAAAGGGTCGATAATCTTTGGAAAAGAATAGTTAAAGAGCCGGGTTCTTTTACTGAAAATGATATACACGCATATTATTAGCATATGCAAAGAAGAATATCCGATAATATCAAGAGATGAGATGATTATATAAAGTCTAAGATTTTAGCCACTTTTGCGGTTTTTAGAAAATATAAGATTTTATAAATTCAAAGCACGCTTATCGCTCAGTTTTAACAATGTCATGCTTAGAACATACATAGATTACAATGACTAGTATATCCTCCTTCTAGTACAGTTTCATGACTATTGCAATTACCATGAGCAGGTAATGGTAGTTAAAAGCTAAAAAAAAGTTTTGTGCACCAGTTTTGTCCGCTACTGTATGTGTATATTTATGAGTTCATTATACCATCGTATACCTGACACACATATTCTGGTCCTCAATATCTAATACAGCCTTAAAACATAACAGAGCAGCCAGCATGCTTCATTGTTTGATCACCGTGAAAAAATCGCTAAGGTTGCTCGACTTGCTTTCAATATTAGTGTATACTGTCTGCATCCATAATGTTCATATTTGTTTCATTGCTAAAGATAGAAGACTTCCAGCCCTCTATAGTATACAATGGCTTGTCGTGATACCACATTCATCGCTTTTTCCGACTTATACAGCTGATGAAATTCTTCGATTCCTTACTTCCAGACTCAAAATCTAGCTTCCTACTGTGCCTTTAGACTGACAGTCTGCTAACACTGTATCTTAAGGTCCTCAAAATGTGCTGAGCATCAGGAACTGTGTGTAGCGGACCTTGTCCAAGCTCTAGGTTGATGACTGAACTAATAACTTTTCAGGCTAATAGCGGAATACCTTCATGATCACAAGACATTAAGTTTCTTTCTTCCCTCTTTCTCCTGTTGATTGTCCATTTAGAGATTCTTGTTACTCTAGGAATATCTGTTGTCGTACGAACTAAGTGTATTCGAGATCTCAGAGTTTCATTTTTACAGTTGCTTATTTTCTTAAACATATAAGGCTAGTACTTTGTTATAGTGAATAGGGTAAAAACAAAAGGGGGGGCTCAATGGGAAATACAAAATAAGTACAGTTTTATATATTTTTTAAGAGCTACTAGAATTTACTAATCTGCTGTGAAATCTGAAAGCAAACGGGAGAGATTTGGGGAAAATTGAAAGAAGGCTAGACAAGCACTACATTTTTGGCGAAAATTGAAATATGCAAAAAATCACTAAAAATGACCTTATGCCTGGGGGATGTCCGGTACAGTTCCGGTTTACATAACATAATGTATATTTTGGACTGTCTTTCAGATGGTATATGCTACAAAAGTCGCAGACATATGGCGGAGATACAATGTTAATTTTAAGTTTTGTGCACCAGTTTTGTCCGCTACTGTACTTCATTGTCCCTTAATTCGTCAAGAAGACAACGGCTATTGATTATCCACTATCTTTCCTTTATCTTCCCATCCTTCCCATATCATTTTTTTAACCGATCAATTGAAATAGCGGTAAAGACCCAGACATCCAAAAAGTATAAATGGCCTCAAATGTTTTTATTAATAAAGCAATATATAATCTTTAGTTTCACAATTATTGTCTTTTTTAGTTTTTGTCTCTTATTTTAATACTTGGCAAAACAGACTTGTTTGATTGAAGAATGATCACTGAATCGACTATGAAAATTTTTAATTCGTTGTTTTTATAGATCTTATTGTTCTTTAACTGATCTGGGAAAGGTGTCCCGTCTTCATTGAGAGGAAAGGTATATTTACAGTGCGTCAAAAAACTGCACCAACGTAACCTAATTTTTCGGAAATAAGAGCACAGGTCTGTCAGTTTAACAGCAAACATTATGAAACTTGAACCAAACAAAGTCAATACTATTATAATTTATTGACAAAAATTTCAAAGTCAGGAGCTGAGTATACACTTAAAGCGCGCCCAGAAAAAAGCGGAGGTCGGTTGGTGCAGTTTTTTGACTTTCTTAAAATCGAGTGGAACCACCCTTTTCTGCTAATACTGCTTGTATTCTGTCGGGCATATTGTCTATATATTTGATGCATTGTTTCTTAGTAAACGAATTCCATTCATTTTCGACTCTTTCCCACAGTTCATGGATGCTGGTCGCCCTATTATCATACATGCTCAGCTTTAACTTCAAATAATGCCATACATGTTCAACAGGATTAAGATCTGGACTTTGTGATGGCCAATCGTCAATGTAAACCATGCCCCTATCTTTCATTCATTGCGTTGTAAACTTTGATCGATGTTTACAATCATTGCCGTGCTGAAATACCGATGGTTTTCAATCCAGATCATAGTACTTCATGGTGTCCTTCAGACTTGTAGCAAGAATTTCTTGGTATAGCTCTGAATTCATGGTACCATCATAGACCTGACATGAGTATCCAGGTCGTGCGCTGGTTATACAACCCCATAACATGAGACCGCCGCCTCCATGCTTCACAGTAACGTCGATATGGTGGGGCTGTAAACGATCGCATTTTTTCTTCCAATAATATTTGCAACCATCAGAGCCCCAAATGTTAATTTTGGTCTCACCAGAAAATATCACACGTCGCCAATCATGTACTGTCCAGTATTGATGCTTTTTTGCCCATGTCAATCGAGCCTTCTTGTGCTTTTCAGTCAATAATGGCTTCTTCTTTTTGATCTCAACATAAATTTCAACTGAATGTAAAACATTAATGGCCGATTGATACGACATAGGGTGTCCAAGCTCCTCCAACTTCATTTGAACATCCTTGGCAGTCTTCAGATAACCCGTGAGTACTTGTCTCTTGATGTATCGACGGGTTGATTTTGCCACAATGCTCAATTTATCTCCGCTTTTACGTATTCTATTACAGTGCCCCACAAAACCCTTCAAGTGTTTTGTTTTTTTTCGTTTTTACTTATGTACAACTTTCTATACTTTTTTTGCCTTTTTTTTATAATATAATCTAATTAAGTGACATGCGACCAATTAGCAATGACATGCAGAACAGGATCGTTCAACTTCTTAAAGAAGGAGTTTCTGGAGAAGAAATATGAACAAAGACTGGTGTCAGTACTGGAACTGTTTCAAAAATTCGAAAAAACCATGATTTGGGAGATTTGAAAACTAATGGAGGCAGGCCATTCGTAATCTCGACATTACTAGATCGTCGAATCTTGCGAAATTCCAACTCTGGCAATTACAAAAATGCTTCAGACGCTGCTAGAAAGCTGTTCGAAGATGGTGAAAATATTAGTGCTGAGACTATAAGACGTTTTTTAAAAGAATCAGGTTATGCAGCAATTCATAAGCCTAAAGTCCTACCTTTGACTAAGCACCGTATGAAGGAAAGATATGAATTTGCACGTGCACATCTATCATGGACCATCGATGACTGGAAAAAGGTTATTTTCAGCGACGAAACTAAAGTGAATAGAATTGGCTCAGACGGTTTACAATGGACTTGGACAAATGGTGACAAGTTAAAAGTCTTTCAGGTTCAGCATATGATCAAGCATGGAGGAGGTTCATTGATGCTGTGGGGCTGTTTAACATGGTATGATGTTGGATACCTATCGAATATCAAGGGAAGCATTAATTCTGACTTTTACATTGGTATTTTGGAAGATGAATTAATGAAAACGATTGATTGGTATGGGCTTCAAAAAGAAGATATTATATTTCAGCAAGACAATGCTAGTATCCATACTGCCAAAAAAGTCTCTGAATGGCTGGAAAACAATAATATTACTGTATTAAGATGGCCTCCTCACTCTCCTGACTTAAATCCTATTGAGAACCTATGGTCAATGGTAAAGCGTTGTTTATTACAATATGAAAAGCAGCCTGACGGAATATTCAAATTATGGTCAAGAGTAGAGAATGTTTGGGAGTCAATTACTCAGAATGAGTGTCAAAAACTCATAGAAAGTATGCCTAAACGCATTAAAGCAGTTTACAATGCAAAAGGAGGACGTACTAAATATTAATTGTTATGAAATAAAAATTCCACAAAACCCTTCAAGTGTGTGTCTGTTTTTGAAACGCCATTACTCCGCGGCCATTACATGGAGCTCGGATTTTAAACATTATCCAAGTACTCTGTCATCGTAGCTTTCAAATGAGGTATAGCATGCTACCAATTGCAGTACCCAATACTTGGTGATAAGCAAAAAACGAAAAAAAACAAAACACTTGAAGGGTTTTGTGGGGCACTGTATCATAGAAAGTCTTCTGATAGCTCTGTGCAGTTTGTATATTCTTGAGTGCTTTTTCGTGAAGTAGCGGAATATATTTATTAAGATAACTCACCCAAGTTTCAGTTTCGTACGTTTTAAACTCAGGAATAACAAGACCTTCTTCATTCGGAAGCACCGGCTGTCGACCAAACATAATATGAAATGGGGAGAAACCTGTAGAAGCATGTTTCGCCGTGTTATAAGCAAACGTAACAAATTGTAGGTATTCATCCCAAGCAGCAGGTTCAGTATGTACAGCAGTAGCTAGAGATGTCTTTAATGTTCTGTTCATTCGTTCAATCAAACCATCTGTTTGTGGGTGTTCTACTGAGGTAAGTGATCTCTTGATGCCTAATCTTGCGCATATTTGCGTCATTGCATCGCCAACTAATGAGGAACCATTGTCTGTAATTAATCTGGACGGCAGAGAGAACTTTAACACCACTTCATAAAGTAAAGCTTGAGCAATGTAATCCGTATCATAGCTAGGGAGTGCAACCGTAATAGTCCATTTGCTTAAATATTCGCACGTTACCAGTAGGTATCTATTTCCAAGAGTAGAAAGAGGAAGCATGGCTATATCTAGTGCCCAGATTTCACCTAATCTCGAGGGAACAATTGGCTTCATTGAAGGTACAGCAGAGTCATTACGAATTTTATATCTTTGGCAATCATCACAGTTACGAACCCAGTCATTGACATCATCCATCATTGAGGGCCACCAGCCGAACAATCTAATTTTTGCCACAGCTTTATCCACAGCAAAATGGCCTTCAGCGGGTAAATTATGCACGCTTCTTAATAGAGACTTGACCATCGACTGTGGAGTTACAGGAACCGTCATATCATCTTCATACTTGTACCATACAATATTTTCATGCAAAAAGAAGGGTTTCTTGATACCATCTTTAAATACTGCCTTAACCGTAGGATCTTGTTGCTCGTTCTTTAGATAAAGTATGCCCGAAAGGTATTGCACCGCACCATCACCCCCTTGAGGTTGAGCAATATTGATGTCTTGCACTGTTTGAGCGTTAACTTGATCCCGTCGGCTCAAAGCATCAGCATCAGCATTCAATGTACCTTTCCTGTGAACAATGGTAAAAGAGTATCCTCGTATAGCCAGTATTCAACGCGCAATTCTACTTTTAGGTTCTTTAGTGGACAAAATACTTTTGAGCGCAGCGTGATCAGTATATATAGTTAATTGAGCACCATATACAGTGGCTCACAAAATTGTACAAGTGTTTTGCATTTTTTGCTTCAGTAGGATTTATCGACACTAAAACGATAAATAAGCTACAGCATGTTATACAGTGGGTGGACTAATTGTCCCAGTGCTCCAACATTTTTTACTTTGGACACTGTAACTCGACCAATTCTTAGGCTATGTGGCTAGTTTTATGCTCATTAGAAAGGTCGCAATTTGTGCTACATAATATCAAAGAGCCAGAGTTCGGAGATTACACAGTCTGAGTGAATCAGCAATAGAAAAAAAACACCGCACTGAGACAATTTTTCCGCTTGAACGTAAATTTTATTTAATAACGGGTATGTCGCCCTTTAGCATTAATAAGTGCTTTACAACGATCCGGCATGCTATCTATATATCTTCTACAGTCATCCACTGTAAAAGTATTCCATTCTTTTTCTATTTTTTCCCATAACTCATGTACTCCTTTAGTCTTAGTGTCATATACACTCAGCTTGAGTTTAAGGTGATGTCATACGTGTTCAATAGGGTTTAAATCGATACTTTGGGCTGGCCAGCTAAAGATATGATCACTCTTGAAGCTATTATTCACAAACCATTGCTTAGCAAGCTTCGAAGTGTGCTCAGGATCCTTATCTTGTTGAAAGTACATATCCTCAGGATTGTATCTATAGTACTTTAGGCTGTCCATAAGTGTAATTTCCAAGTTATTTACATAATCCACAGCTTTCGTAGTTCCATCATGTATCCAACAAGTATGCCCAGGACCATCATAAGTAATGCAACCCCATATCATGACACTTCCTTGGGCGCCTTTAACTATAATATCTAAGTGATGAGGCTGCAATACATCGTCTGGTCGACTCCAGTAATACTTGCAACCGTCTGATCCGAAAACATTGACTTTAGTCTCATCACTAAACACCATACGCCTCCAGTCATCGGTTGTCCAGCCTTTGTGGTCCATAGCCCATGCTAAACGTCGTTCTTTGTGCTGTTTACTGAGCAGAGGCTTCTTCGCTTTGATTTTAGCTCTGAAGTTCATACGTTTAAGAAGCTTCAAGACTCCAGAATAACCAATAGTATATCCCAAACCATTCAGATATTGATGTGCTGCTTTGGCTGTCTTGAATTCATTCTTTATTACTTGTCTACGGATGTACGACTTGGTAGTTTCACGAATAGTTGCTCTTCTACCAGGGGCTGCCTTCATTCGATTTGGAAAAAACCTGTTCGCATACCTACCTAAAGTTGACTTTTTCAATCCGGAAATGCGTTCCATAACTTGTTCATATGTCATATTACTAGCTAAAACCATTTGGATTTGTTTCTGAACAGATTTGCTGATAGTAGGAGTTATTTGATGCGGGACAAAGTCGTAAGAAGTGCAGTATATAAAGAGACTAAAAATAATGTAAAAAAAAAGAATAACGTAAAGCTATTTATACTTTACATTAATAATATGAGTCATAGATTAACATAGATAAGACTGGTATATTAGTTCCAGTGATTTCTGATCGATAAGTAGGCGATGTTTAGAACACATTGCAAAATAAGCAGGTAGCGGAAAAATTGTCCCAGTGCGGTGTTTTTTTTCTATTGCTGATTAACTCAGACTGTGTAATCTCCGAGCAACTGCTCTTTGATATTACGTAGCACGAAATGCGACCTTTCTAATGAGTATAAAACTAATAGTATAGCCTAAGAATTGGTCGAGTTACAGTGTCAAAAGTAAAAAATGTTGAAACACTGGGACAATTAGTCCACCCACTGTACATCATTCGAAAGTATAGCTTCTTGGCGTTTTGCTAATATTATTTAGTCGGCGATAAAATCAGTTTTGATGGAGTTATGACCGTTTACAAATGCCGACTACACTTGTACAATTTTGGGACCGTTTCAAATATTTCAATATCAGCTTATAATCTTGCTCGTCACAGCGCGTAAGCCACCAGAAAAGATTTTTTTTTATTCTTCAATGCTCAAAGTATGTTTTTCTTTCCTTTTTTGCCATTTTACTTACATCTACAGGAGCTAACTGCTATATAAAAGTGTACCAACGTCCAATATGCAACCTATCAGTGAAGATCTCCGTAATCGTATCATCAGCTGCTTAAAAAGCGGATACTCTATATCAAAAACAGTAAAAATAACTGGAGCAAGCCGTGGAACTGTTCAGAATGTTCGAAAAACAATAAAAAACGAAGTAAAGAGCATTAAAGCAGGTCGCCCCAAGTTACTCAGCAGCAGGGATGATCAGTATTTAGTCCGATTGGTAACTGTTAAAGGTCAAGCGAATGCAGTAGAAGCCAGAAACGCACTTGAGAATGACTTGCAAAAGATTATATCAGCTGAAACAGTTCGAAGATCGTTGCGTAGGTCTGGTTTAACCTCTTTTGTGAAGCCTCAAAAACCATTGCTCAGTGAAGTAAACAGACGAAAGCGATTGGACTGGGCTCTTAATCACGTTGACTGGACCATAGAAGACTGGAAACGCGTGATTTGGTCTGATGAGACTAAAGTTAATCGTTTTGGATCGGATGGTAAGCTTTATGCTTGGAAACAACCAAATGAGAAGCTTAAAAGAAGGCATATAAAGCATACCGTAAAACATGGTGGAGGCTCACTTATGGTTTGGAGCTGTATTAGCTGGTACGGGGTTGGGTATATTGTCGACGTAGGCAAGAATATGAACAAGAGTGTCTATTTATCTGTATTGCAAGATGATTTGGTGAAGTCTATGACCGACTATTGTAAAGAAAATGGCCTGAGAATGACTGACTTTGAATTTATGCAAGATAACGATTCGAAGCATAAGTCCAAAATCGTATCTGAATGGCTGTCTAAACAGGATTTTACAACAATGGAGTGGCCTCCACAGTCTCCAGACTTAAATCCAATTGAAAATATGTGGAATACCTTAAAAAAAACGCTTGTTTAAGCAGTACGATTTTCCTCCTATCTCTATGGATGAACTATGGACTCGTACGTTCGAGACTTGGTACGAAATTACCGAAAAAGAATGACAAATTTATATTGAAACTATGCCTCAACGATGTATTGACATTATAGAAAATAAGGGTCTTTGGATCAACTATTAGCGCACACTTTTAAATAAAAACCTTATTGGAAAACATCGGTCCCAAAATTGTACAAGTGTAGTCAGCATTTGTAAACGGTCATAACTCCATCAAATCTGATTTTATCGCCGACTAAATAATATTAGCAAAACGCCAAGAAGCTATACTTTCGAATGATGTATAACATGCTGTAGCTTATTTATCGTTTTAGTGTCGATAAATCCTACTGAAGCAAAAAATGCAAAACACTTGTACAATTTTGTGAGCCACTGTATAGGCTATCTAATGGGTTTTATTTCGTAGTTCTGACGTAATTATAGCACTGTGCAGGCCATTTTATGGTTTTGTTAGGCAGTTGACAGTAGGACTGTAATTAACGCATCGTCTAATATCGATTAATAATCAATAATCATATACTGTGAATACTATTATTTAGCCGTGGATAGAAAAGTATAAATACCCTCATATTTTTAACTTGAATAAAGGACAATTTACTTTGAGTCTCACTTATTTTTATATTTGTTGATTGACTTAGTAATTTTTTATATTATAAACCCTAGATGTCACACAGGTGTAGGGCTCGAACCAAACCGTGAGGTGAATGCTTCAGGTCCACGATAATGGGAAGGAGACGCCGAGTTAGAAGGCTGTGAAGCAGTAACAGGCGCTGTAGCAGGAGAATGGAGCGATAACCTAGAAAAAGCTTCTTCGAGGATATTGTCATCCAAAGACACAGATTCCTCGATGGCAATGGCAGCATTGGAGATGGCTGTCCAAGTAGAGTAACTGGTGATGTTTGGAAGAACAGCATTGCGACGTCGTGGAGCCATAACCTTGAGGAAGATTATACGAAGCGTAGCACTGTCCACACAGTGTCCTGCAGGGAAATCCAGAGCAACCGATTCGAAGAGAAGAGCGAAGCGTCGAGAGGGCATGTTACCTTGACGCAAAGATTCAAGGCGTTTGCGGACCATAAGCTTGTGTTTTTCATCGGGTATACCGAAGGTTTTAAGAAGTTCAACCTTAGCAGCTTCCCATGAAGTAGTCCTGGAAGAGCGAACAAGCCAAGCTGCGACGTCGTTAGGCAAGTGCTCACCGACGTACATAAGCTTTTGTTCATCAGATAGACCAAGACGTTTGCATTGGAGTTCATAGTGTACTAACCAGCTGTTGAAACTAGTAGTCGGATCGTATTTGGCGCAGATAGTCGCGTTACCAAGGCGGCTTTCCGTAAGGAGTTGAGTAAGAAGTTTAGTAAGGAGCTGAGTGTTCGCAGAATACATAGAGGAGTTGATAGAAGTGATAGACACCGAGAAGTTAGGGTGATGAACACCGAGTGAGTACGAATGAATAATTAGATATACAGTAGGTCAAAAAACTGCTGCAAGGAATCCATTTTTCTCAGTTTTTGTAGCGTACATCCTGTCGCAGTGGTACAAACTGCCTCTGTTCCTACATAGTAGATTTCCTATACAGTGGGTGGACTAATTGTCCCAGTGTTTCAACTTTTTTTACTTTTGACACTGTAACTCAACCAATTCTTAGGCTATACCATTAGTCTTATACTCATTAGAAAGGCCACACTTCGTGCTACAAAATATCAAAGAGCCAGTGTTCAGAAATTACACAGTCTGAGTGAATCAGCAATAGAAAAAAAACACCGCACTGAGACAATTTTTCCGCTTGAACGTAAATTTTATTTAATAACGGGTATGTCGCCCTTTAGCATTAATAAGTGCTTTACAACGATCCGGCATGCTATCTATATATCTTCTACAGTCATCCACTGTAAAAGTATTCCATTCTTTTTCTATTTTTTCCCATAACTCATGTACTCCTTTAGTCTTAGTGTCATATACACTCAGCTTGAGTTTAAGGTGATGTCATACGTGTTCAATAGGGTTTAAATCGATACTTTGGGCTGGCCAGCTAAAGATATGATCACTCTTGAAGCTATTATTCACAAACCATTGCTTAGCAAGCTTCGAAGTGTGCTCAGGATCCTTATCTTGTTGAAAGTACATATCCTCAGGATTGTATCTATAGTACTTTAGGCTGTCCATAAGTGTAATTTCCAAGTTATTTACATAATCCACAGCTTTCATAGTTCCGTCATATATCCAACAAGCATACCCAGGGCCATCATAAGTAATACAACCCCATACCATGACACTTTCTTGGCTACCTTTAACTGTAAGATCTAAGTGATGAGGCTGCAATACATCCTCTGGTCGACTCCAGTAGTACTTGCAACCGTCTGATCCGAAAACATTGACTTTAGTCTCATCACTAAACACCATACGCCTCCAGTCATCGGTTGTCCAGCCTTTGTGGGCCATAGCCCATGCTAAATGTCGTTCCTTGTGCTGTTTACTGAGCAGAGGCTTCTTCGCTTTGATTTTAGCTCTGAAGTTCATACTTTCAAGAAGCTTCAAGACTCTAAAATAACTAATAGCATACACCAAACCACTCAGATATTGATGTACTGCTTTGGCTGTCCTGAATTCTTCCTTTATTATTTGTATACGGATGTATGACTTGGTAGTTTCACCAATAGTTGCTCTTCTACCAGGGGTTGCCTTCATTCGATTTGGAAAAAACTTGTTCGCATACCTACCTAAAGTTGACTTTTTCAATCCGGGAATGCGTTCCATAACTTGTTCATATGTTATGTTGCTAGCCAAAAACATTTGGATTTGCTTTTGAACAGATTTGCTTATAGTAAGAGTCATTTGATGCAGGACAAAGTCGTAAGAAGTGCAGTATAGAAAGAGACTAAGAATATTGTAACAAAAAAAGGATAACGTAAAGCTATTTATACTTTAAATTAAAGATATGAGTCATAGATTATCATAGATAAGACTGGTACGTAAGTTCCGGTGATTTATGATCGATAAGTAGGCGATGTTTAGAACACATTGCAAAATAAGCAGGTAGCGGAAAAATTGTCCCAGTGCGGTGTTTTTTTTCTATTGCTGATTAACTCAGACTGTGTAATCTCCGAGCAACTGCTCTTTGATATTACGTAGCACGAAATGCGACCTTTCTAATGAGTATAAAACTAATAGTATAGCCTAAGAATTGGTCGAGTTACAGTGTTAAAAGTAAAAAATGTTGAAACACTGGGACAATTAGTCCACCCACTGTATGTAAACAAGTAAAAAATGCCGGATGTTTATAATATTCCCTTTAACAATATCAAATTCCACCAATAACCATTGCCCATAACCGATAATCGACGAATAAATGCTCTTTCTAGTGAGGTACAAACAATCAAAGTTTGAGATGGTTTCGTGCAGCATTCATTGACAACCATCTGTAAAACCGGTATTTTGCAATTCTTTGCAGCAGTTTTTTGACCTACTGTATGTATATGGCGCGGGGAAAGAGCAGCTTCTCCACCATATAGTAAGCGAGGTAATCGGACTTGAAAATGGATTAAAAGACTAGTGAGCGAAACTAAAAACTTGTGCCAATTATTTTATCAGACAAGAATTGTGTATCTTTTCTTTTATTTTATTGAATAAAGAATACAGAATAAAGGATAAAGGGATATTTATACTATTTCAGATGTTTCAAAGTATTCGGTTAAAGTCTTGAAAATAGGTTAATTGCTTTCTATCTTATTGCTTCGGATCCATTTCTCAATTAAGGATATTATTCTGATAGAAGGACGATTTGAGATTTCGAAACGGAAGCTGAATTAGGACACACAACAGAATAACTGTGGCTTCTTTTGGATTGGGCTTTGGGTTGGGCTTGATGATTTAAAGACAGGTCTGGGCATTCTATATTTGGAAGGTCTATCATATTATATTTCTATTGGAGCATCTCTAAATTTAGTTTTTACTCCTTTGTTTGTAGAATTGAGACCGACATATGCTTAACATGGCTATTATTTTTCACTGTTATAAGCTATAATCCTTATGTATCGGCAATAGAGACTGTACTTCCAGCACTGCGATAATTGTAGCATGTGGATAAGTGGTATGAACAATCTAGAAACATAATAATCAAACATATTGTGTTTGGCTATACATAAGATTGATCTTTATGCGTGAGATTTCCTTTGCCGTAATTAACTGCACCTAATTTTGTACTTTGATATCCTATAAAATATAATTTTTTTATAAGCTCCTCTTCTCTCTCATTCTTAATAAAAGGGTAAAACAGGGATTTACCACTTCTTTGCTTTTACAGTAGGTGAAAAATATGAGCAACCTTTTAGTAAAATCAACATTTTTTGCTATATCAAAGGTGCATGCCGACTACCGGCTTGAGATTCCCATGGTATATTTTCGGGGTCATGTATCTTAATACTGTAAAGGTCTCATGTAGTAATGCTGGAAATTGGGAGAAGGATGAGAATGCGAATTTAAAAATTTGACTTCCGACCAGCTTAAATTATGTATAGTAATCATGTGTTTACATTTAAATCAACAAAAAACATATCAGAAGACTATATAGCGTACTTGTCTGAGACTCTGAGCGTTCTTTATTGTATCTATATAAAAGCAAGTGCAGCTCCAAGAAGCCTTGGTTTCTTTCTTTTTACTCAATTTCTCTCATTACTTCTCATCATCATGCCTAAATCTATATCAATGGAAAAGCAATCCAGAAATAAAAGATATATCACCGAATAGCATGAAGCCAGAGGATATCGCAGATAAATGTTACGTTCATTCTTGCACAGTTAAAAGATATACTACGAAGCTTTTTCCATGAAATTCACACCTGTCGGCTGGAAGATATACTATTGTCTCTTATGCCATAAAGCACTATATCGACTTGTGTATTATTACTGGTCATCCAACAATAGCGAAAGAGCTATTTAGGGTATTGGGTAAGCTTGATTACTTGTTGATGTATCATTCAGGAGTAAACGCACTGGGATCCATAAACTTCCACTCAAAGCTAAAAAAGAAGGCATTCTTAAAAAAGGGTCATTGAAAAAAGCAGATGACCTGAGCAAAAAGGCATCGCAACTGGTCAATTGAATAGTGGTAACAAGTAGTACTCTCAGATGAAGCAAAGATTAGTATCTGGCGATCTGATGGAGTAAAGTACTACAAAGCGGTATCAAATGTCATTTTGCTTCCTCATCACATCGACATTACAGTAAAGCATGACGGCGGCAATATTAAACAGCAAATTTTGAAAAATCATTATTAGCTTTTTTTTAAAGAACTTATACTTAAAGTACAGTCGATCACTATAGTGTAGTATATACATCTTGCCTTAATTAGCTCATGTAGTATCAAAGTTCTGGCGAATGTATTCACTAAAATAAAAAGATATGAAGACAAAGCGAACAGAGGTTGCCCATATTTTTTCATCTACTGTATATACAATAATATTGAGATATTTGGTACTTTATGAAAACAGTAAGAAGTCAATAAGCAACAACTACTATTTATTAAGAAAAAGGAGAGGAACTAATAACTTAAAATGAATCTGGATTATAATACCTCACTATTAATTATATAATCTGACATAGGCTGGACTGAGATCAAACAAGAAAATCATTAACAAAAGTATCATTAATGACCACACAACAAGCATACTATAAAAGCATACTTCAGTCATTTGTAAAACAAGTGAATAGATTGATTATCATGGTAACTCAGGGCAGGCCTCTATCATAGCCTTTCATAAAAAATAATTCATAATTGTTGTATAATGGTAAAAGTAGTTGAAGAAAAGGTAGAAACAAAGATCAAGAAACAGTGTGAGTACTTTTTGAGACTGATCTTTATTTCAGTTTAAGTTTAAAGTAAAAATTATTCTAATTGAAGGCAGGTATTTATATCTTATTGAGTGAGTGGCGTGATATCTTCTATTGTAAGCGTTCTTCTAATATCCAGGTACTTTAGCAAGTGTCATCTATAATTATGATTATGAAAACTTTTCATTTGTTATTTTGTATGTCTGTCATAGATTATCTTTTATTCTGGGAATTCCTCACTGATTTGAATAACGTTATTTTACGCGTTATTTCAATTATGTGAAAGATTAGCAATATTCCCGATATTGGATTGGGTCTTGTTATTTTAGTTGATACTTCTTCTTATCAAAGAGCTCTTATTAATACAAAACATATTCTAAAAGAATATGTTTAATTGGAATTGATTGTATGATCTTATTTAAATAAACTTATATTTTTATTTTATTTAATTATGATCTTGTATTAAGACTTATATTTATCAATGTCTA
This sequence comes from Rhizopus arrhizus, assembly GCA_024220505.1. Taxonomy (NCBI): domain Eukaryota; kingdom Fungi; phylum Mucoromycota; class Mucoromycetes; order Mucorales; family Rhizopodaceae; genus Rhizopus; species Rhizopus arrhizus. Next base: position 67,640 of record JAKZZE010000032.1, on the reverse strand, counting down.
CTACGATCAGTTACTGTTCTACAACAATAATAACTATAGTTATCCATTATAAATAACAATAAGAATTCATATATCTTCTTAATGAATCATTTTGTTTCAAAGTCTCACAAATTATTTCTTTGTATATTAAAGCATATGAACTTCAAATGCTCAGTTCTTTATATGCAAACTTGCGAATTTATTAAACCAAATTACTCTAGAGGACATAGCATAAAATGAAGTATATTGAACACTAAGTAGCTTTTTAAAGAATCACTATTAAGATCTTAATCATGAGGAGGAGAGTAGAAAGGACCTAATTCGGCCATTCCAGTACTATCCTCTTCTTTTGTCAGCTTTAATATTATTGGATTTACAATGTCACACAAGAGAACAGGAGTATCCGAAGAATATCTATACTTTGACTTTTCGATATTATGTTCTTCCCTCAAAGCAACAATGTTGTCAACAGCTTCTTCAACGAGGTTCTATTATCGTCATCACTAACAGCCTTTTTATTTTATATTTCCTATAAACTATTTACCTTAACAGTCCAACAGAAACTGATTAATCTTGGAAGTGCATTCAATTTGTCTTCAAAGTCAGGCTTGATGTCAAAAAACGTTTCTCGCCAAAAGTCAAAAATGCCTTCTGGTTCAAAACGAATGCTCCAAAGCTGGATTTGGCTTTCTATATAAATTCAAAACCGAAAAAGAAAAATCAACAATTATTACAGTATCCAAAGAATGAATAACGTGCCACCAAGCTTAAACCTGAAAATTTTTTGACAGTTTTCAAAAGCTATAAACTTTTCCACAAATAATCCAACAACAAACCAAAGCCATAACAATTATTATATAAACCTTTCTGAATATTTCTTATGGATTAGATTGTTATTTTTATTAATAATATTTTTTTTTATATCATTTGAAAACATGCGGTATTTCAAAATTTTAGCTGGTAGTCCTTAGGGAAGACATATATTGAAACAAATTTTTTTAATACCGTATGGTAGAGGACAGATAAACATAACAGTCACATATTACGTAATCAATATGAGAGAGCTCGTACTATAACATAGGTGCCTCTTCTCCCTTATTCATACTCTAAAACTATGCCTCCACTTAACGCTAGAAAACGAGCTTATCTTAAAAAACATAGAAATGAGACGAACCAATTTGTCCCTCATTTAAATGATCAAGACTGGGACATGAGCGATTCTGAGCTTATAGAATTAAGCAACATAACTGAAATGCGTAATGCTGATCCTACAATCAGCATGTCAATCAACAATGTTTTGCTTGATAATAATGTAAAGCGAAACAGACCTTTGTCTTATTCGAAAACCTCTAGGTCAACACGCTGGAGACGAGAAAAAGAAGCTAAATCTGTTAATGATAAGGGCAAACTCGAGAGTTTTGGATTTGTATCTATTGCCCCTGTTGTAGAAGCCAGTTCTCCCATATTGTCAAAGAATGAAATACAACTTTTGAGAATCCAAGAAATACTTCCAAAACTTCAAATGTATGTGAAACCTGTGATGAACTCGAAGGATAAAGAAAACACGATCGAGAGATACAGTTTTATGCAATACTCTTCGATTTATACTTACTTTATTAAGAGAATTGAGGGTATTCCTATTACTTTGGCTTCTCGTGAGGCAGCTAGAATTCATTGGGCAGATAACAACGTTGCGTATCGTGCCATGACTATCGTAAAATGGGCTAAAGAATATTTGAGTCAAGGGGTGTTATCGAGACATCGACAAGGTGTTCATTCAAAAAGAAAGTCTTTTCTTAATGATGCCGATATCAAGGAAATGGTTCTCGAAGAAATACGTAGAATGAAGCCTGCTGAACGTTTCTTGGTTACTATTAAAAAATTCATTGATGAAGTAGTTATCCCATCCAAATTGGGCGTAATAATGCAACCTGTTCCTGAAAGCACGCTCAGTAACTATCTCCATGAATGGGGTTATGTCTATAGAAAGAACAAAAAAACCATTTACTTCGATGGTCACGAACGCGAAGATGTGGTCGAGTATAGAAGCGTTTGGTCGAAGAGGATGCTCGAATATATGGAAAAAATGGATTTTTACTCCGGAGAAACTGAGGAAGATGTATTGGAGCCAAATGCATTACCAGAAGGCGAGAGAAAGTGCGTGTTCGTTACGCACGATGAAAGTACTTTCTACGCAAATGATGGTAAGAACGATATGTGGTTAGCTGATGGAGAAAATTACATCAGAAAAAAGGGTCCTGGGCTATCTATCATGGTGAGTGAGTTTCAATGCCCTTGCCATGGAACAATGAAGATTCAAAAGTGGTCTTCAAGAAAGCTGTTCAAGGCAGGTACTGCAAGAGATGGATGGTGGACTTCAAAACACATGGTTGAGCAGTTAAAAGAAGATGCAATCGGCCTTTTCGAAGCACTTCACCCCAATTGTGTAGCTGTTTTTCTCTTTGATAACAGCTCCAATCATGGTGCTTTTGCTGATGATGCTTTGGTCGCCAGCCGAATGACTCTCAATGAAAAGCCTTGGCCATTGAGTGAGAAATTCCAGTTCCGAGATACTGTATATATCTCAAGATCCACAGGTATGGAGGAAGTCCAGTCCTTCTACTATGAAAAAGAGATCAAGAAAAGGGATAAGAAGGGAAACTTGAAAACAAAAAAAGTACGTTATTTCAAGGGAATAAGAAAAATTTTGGAGGAAAGAAGTCTATGGATTGGACATGATCTGGAAGGCAAGAAATGGAAGTTACATTGTGGGGCTCCAGATAGAGTTAATCCAATTTGCTGCGCTCTCCATTTTTTAGAGAATTGCCCTGATTTTAAAAATCAAAAGTCTGCTTTGGAGGAGGTGATCATAAACTCTGGACACGTTTTTGAGCTGTATCCTAAATACCATTGCGAATGTAATTGGATCGAAATGTACTGGGGTGCAGCAAAAAGAGAAGCTCGCTTGAAATGCGATTACTCCTTTAAGTCTCTTGAGGAAAATATCGATTTATTTTTGGATAAAGCCGGCGATTTAACACATATACGTAGGTATTTTAGGAGATCAATGGACTTTATTGAAGCTTATAATCGATGTACTGATGTCAGAGAAGTTGTTCAAGAGGTGAAAAAGTTTGTCGAGAAAAAGTATTTGTCTCACAGAAAAGTCAGAGTGCCTTCAGGTTTGGTATAGTTAACAATAAATATCATTAAAACTAGGCTTTTTTTCTAAGAAAAAAACGTCATTAAGTCCCTCTAATTTCAGGAAATAAGCAATGTCTACACTAAATGTCATGAGATGTCCAAAAAAAAAAAAAATGAAACAAAATTAAAATTTTTCAGGTTTAAGCTTGGTGGCACGTTATTACCTGCCGCATGTACAAAAAATACTTTGACTTTTTTAAACCTTTCAACGGAAGCAAAGGAAAACTAATCCGCGATGCATTTCAGCAATGCTAAAGAACCAAAAGTGCCTTTGTGGTGGTCAAAATTAATCTTAACCTTATCTGTATTATTCAAAGGGCCAGAAGTCTCCAGTAAAAGTATTTCCAGTTTTTTAATACCATTGAGATATTTGGTACTTATAATATGAAAACAGCAAGAAGCCAATAGCTAACAACCACTATTTATTAAATAAGAAAAAGGAAAGGAACTAATAATTTAGAATGAATCCTGGATTATATCGTCTGACTATTAATTGTATAGTCTGACGTAGGCTGGACTGAAATCAATAATAAAATAGTAAATAAAGACATCATTAATGACCAAACACGACAACCATACAGTTTAATCAAACCATCGGCTTTGTACTGGCACTTGTCGTTTATATAGCATCCAAGAGACTTTAGTTGCTTTGTCATTGAGACTAAGTACACTTCTCCCGGATAAATTCAGATTTGCACTTGTGATTTTTTACTCACCTTGCCACAGCTTCAAGATAAGGGTATACAAAAAGTTGGTTGAAAACAGCTTCACTACTTCCTACACCTTGGTGAGATGAATATGCTTTATAACTACAGTAAGAACACCGTTATTTTTGTTCCAACAATAATTTAATAAGCCTTCACTCTTACGTAGCACGAAAAATATCTTCCAAAAAGTCAAAGACCTCTTCATCCTCACCATCTTTTACTCCAGAAGAAAGCCTTTTCATCTCTTTTTTAAATTTTTTAATATCCTCCTGTAACAGTAAATATAGGTTTCGTTATAGAGTGTTTCTAATTGTTAACTGCACCATGAGTTTGCTTACACTATCTATTACCGCATCCATATACTTGATACATGACGCAGGAAGAGGATACTCTTCTACCATATGGCTTTCTAAATGCTTGTTATATAGCAAACGATCCAACGAGGGCCGTGGCGACACCCCTTTTCCACATCGAATTATCTTATGTGCTTCTGGGCTGATGCAGAAGATGAACATATTTATTAAACAATTAAAAGTATCTATTTTTACAATTACCTAAATGCATGAAATATGGCGCCTTTATTTTTCAAAAACCTTAACCAATCTACCCAAACATTCATGTTCTAAAATATCAAGTATGAGGAAAAAATGACAAGCAAAAAAGTGGATTTTTTTTCCTAAGCTATGGTACTCACATCTTTAGTCTCCTCTTCTTTATCAAATCCCTCCTTGTCATCATCTCCCTCTTCTTGTACCCATTCTATATACTTCCTCTTCAGTAAGCTATCTTTGTTTTTAGAAGGACCTTCTTCAAAAGGTTTCTATTGGAAGACAAAAAAGAAATTCTTTAATCTAGTTTTGAACTATATTAAGGATAAAAAAGATAGATTTACATGTTCTGTGCTGTATATATCTCCATTATTAATAGTGCCAAAATGGTTGAAGCCTCCTGTAATCACAATCTTATGGTGGCTCACTTGTCTTTTTTTAGAAGCATGCCTGGCTATATTTGCTTTCATATCGGCCTTCGTTGGCTACATGTTGTGTTAGAACATTTTATATGCCACTTTTGCTTAAGCCATTCAAGTACTTGCCATTTTTTGATCTTTTAAAGCGAGAGCATAATCTTTTATGATATCTGGTATGTCTTTCAAAGTGGAGATCCAATGAAGATCACTCATACAGTGAGTTAAAAAACCGTTTCAGTCATCCCCTTTTTTTAAAATGGCCATTACTTAAGATGTAATTCATAGATTAAGATGAGATGTACATTGCTTTGTTGCAAAAAAGCCATATAATAACATAATAAAAAAGAACACGTATACTCTAAATATTTCTTCCAAAAAAAAAAAGGATAAATGTGTGAGTTTCAATTTTACTGAAACTGTTTTTTAACTCACTGTATAATCTTGTATAATCGAGTTAAATTTTTTAGTCTTATTTTCCCCAACATGTGTTTCACTAAAATATTTTTCGAAGCTCCAGTATTCAGCAGGATTTATTGAAAAAAAGTGTTTCGAATCACAGGACTTTATTGATAGCTTGTAACTTCTGTATTCCTCAGGTAAATGCATTTTTGATTTTTAAAAAATAACTATTACTATAATAGAAATTATCGTTGCTACAAACTCAGTACATTCCTGAAAATGCACTTTTTTTTATTCCTAATTGCAATACCTTTTTTCTTCATAAACAAACACGGCTACACAGGGAAAGTTCTTTCCTTGCGACCGGCTAAGGCCATACCGTAGGATATAGTAAGGTATGGTAGAAGCTTTAGTCGTAAACGATCTCCGGAGACTTGACAGATGTTCTAAGCTGAGACGCAACTAAATGAAAAAAAGAGTTGGCTTGCTTTGCAAGTTGTCTATCGAGATCGTTTTGCCTTATTACGAAGCTTGTTCAAAATTGCAAACTGTACTACATTTATGAAGTACTTGTATTAATACTCTTCTTTATTTCTCTTTAGCAAACGAAAAATAGGACAGATGAAATGAAATATTTTTTACTTGAAAAGATATTGATGATACTACGACAACAAAAATGTCCCAGGTTTATTTTGAAAAATATTCATAGCACAACTTACGCACTTTTCAAAATCATTTAAATTTGTCTATTAGGGTTATTGTTTTTGAGAAAAAAGGAGATTGGTAAATACAAAATCTGTCTATTATGTTACCACAAAAAAGATATTGCAGTATGCATTATTAGATAATGAATACTATAAATACTTTTTGAACTCTTTATAATTTTTATTGAATTATCGCGAGTTAAAGAAGTGCCTAGGGATTTAAAAAGATGCCTTATTTATATTAACTTGAATAAAGCTTAAATGGGTTTAATTGAATGATTAAACTCCCCATTTCTATTATGTTTCTGGGTACTTTCAATATATTCCATGGATGACTGGGAAGAATATAATACTAAAGCATTGATTGTAATTATAGATTACTGGTATTTGAGGTGCTCAAGTATGTGCAACTGATGTTCAATTTGCTCATTTTCAATGCAAAGGAAAAGATAACTTCAGCTGAAAGCCTCATGCTATTTGATTGAGCCAGGATTTGGCCTTAGACGAAAGTCTCTTTCTAGTTTGGTTGAAATAAGAGTGGATTAATGGGCTAAATAGGCAAATAAAGCTGGTGGAATTTTTTATTGGTCACCCTTTTTTTGTTTTATTCTTCATTGTTTATTAGTTTAATTGTTAATTTTTTATGAAGACGGCAGGGAACATATTCTAGACAAAGCTGATAATGAAGCAACGGCTTTATTGAAATTCTGTCGTTTCAATTGTCTTATTTGATGAATCTTTACAAGTAAATTAAAAATAAGAAAGTCAAGTTTAAACTAGTATGTTATGAAGGAAGTCTCTTCTAAAAAGGAGAGAGCTACTGATTACAATGTATACACAGACGAAGCCTACAAACGATTCCTTTGTAATGTTACATAAAGAATTCTTGTTTAATTGTTGATTGGCAACTTTGTAGGGTTTGATGTCTAAATTAAAGGCTTTTTGTTCTTTATCAGTACCAGCTCGAAATATGTTGGGCTCATATGCTTTATCAACAATAGAATCTTCTTTTTCTTTTTCAGTACTTTTATATTTTACTGCAACATTCATTGAATGGATAGAGAACTTTGGAAGAAGGTCAATACCAATAATGATCTTATTATAAGAAAGGATACTGTCATCAATAACATCAAATTTATGTTTGATAACACGGTCTATATTATCGTATTCAACTTTGATGAAATGAGCTGTTTGCATTCGTGGAATTTTATTACTGTTAGTCGGAACAAGATGACAAGGGATGGAGTTGAATTCAATATTATTAGCGTTAGCAAAATTCTTATTGATAACAGAGACGTTGGCACCAGTATCAATGATGCCGTGGGTGTTATTATCATTTAGAGTAATTGGAGTGACAGGTGAAAAAGAAATACAGCTAGAATCAAAAGGATTGCCAATGTCTCCTTCACTATTATTGTGTAAAGCAAAAATATTTACATCGTTGTTGTACTCTAGATCAAGATCATTATCTTTATTAGGAGAAATTAGGTACCTATCGTACTCATTAAACAATAACTTACATTCATCTTCGGAAGAAGAATCATAATGTTTAGTACTTATTTTTATATTATCTTGGCTAGAGTTAAAGCAGAGAGAATTAGAGATATCGCTCTTAACAACTTCCAAATTTTGATTTACAAGATTGTACTGAAGGGTTACTTCTCGCCAGCAATAGCTTTGTCATTTTTTCCATTTTGACTTTTGTATTATTTAGTTTGATACTTACAGAAGGTCTATGATTGGCCAACTCTTTCTTTTTTTCCTCATGTTTGATACGAATAAAACACATTTTGGCATCGTCGGCTGAATATTTTGCTATTTTACAGTATGTACAAAGTTTTTTTTTTTTTTTTTTTTTTTTTTTTTTTTTTTTTTTTTTTTTTTGGCATCATCAGTTAGTAATTCCTATGGATGAAAGTTGCATTTGATACTAAGCATTTTTAATCTAGATCATCCTTGAATTTCTTCCTTGTTAATGCACTCTTTTGAAGCATTCCTTTTCCCATGAGTAGCAAAAAAAAAGGTCAACCAATGACTTAAATTGTCAATAAAAAAAGAATGCTATCTTAATTTTACTCACTTCAAACTGAATTTGGTTTGCAACAAGATGTTTTTTGGAAGATTATACTAACGTTGATATAACCAAAAAATAAAATAAAAATTATTTTTATTATATACATCATTGTATAATTCAGATGAAGCAGTAGATCGCGCTGTGTCTTTCATATTGCATGTTGGAGTACAAATGAAGTAAGAAAGACTACACTAAAAATTCATTACTTTCATGATAACAGTACTTTCTTGTAGCTTAATATCCAATAGTTTTCTAATAACGATACATGGACATTATTATATGTGGAGACAATATACAAGGAGAATAAAACTGGGATCAAGCCTATAATTATAACTGCGGAAGAGTACTTTTGCATTTTTATGTAATTTTCTTGCTGCATAACACGGACAATAGTTAGAGGTCTTTATATTTAGTTGCTTGAGGTGCAATTCTTGGAGTGACATATAGTCAGTTTATGTATTTATTCAACTTGCAAAAAATTATCACCCAATTTACTTTCAAATGATACTATAGCTTCAATATCTCAAATGTATTGAGTCATTTTTAGGCTAGGATGCTATAAATCGCTTTTGCTTTATGTGTATAAACATAGACGTCCCCCAGTGGTTTTTTTGCATACCATATGTATGCTCTTTCTCTTGGTTTCAGATTAGTTTTGTATTTGTGTATTTTTCGAAAGAATACACGATAGAAATGAGTTTCATACAATATACATACTTGTATTTTATATGTGTTTATCACTAACCACAAATAATCACATGAACTTGCCTTGTAGACAAGATATTGATATTCATTATTTACATATTGCTATTACAATGAAATGTTGGCAGTTATTTCAAACCAAATGTTTTATTATTAATTTTTAGTGCAGGTACAAAAAAGTTCAGATGCGCCTTGAATTTTTCTATGACTAACTGTCATTGTGATATCTCTTAATTGCTTGTGTTCTGGTGCATGACCCTCCCTTAGCGAATAAAAGGATATAATTGAAAATTATTGCATTTTACTCAGTGAGCGCTGAAGTTGTCTACTCTTGAATAAAATATATAGCTGCTCCCAAATACGAGGCATTGTGTCTGATGAAGCTGAGAATGAGATCAAGTGAACAGAAGGTCTTAGGTCTATTTCTAGAACGCTCTACGTGTCTCAGGTGTATGACACAGCTAGATTGACGAAGGATAACATGGTAGCCACCTCTGTTGTGAACAAGTAAAGAGAAAGAGAGAGAGATGAGGGCACGGGAAAATCAAAAGGGCGAAAGGACCAGGACTATTCTGGTTTATCTCTCCTTGTCTGTTCATGAACTCATATGCGCTTCCTGCCTTCCTCTAACGCTCTTCACCGCCAGAAACTGGCTCGATCGCCTTCGGATTGGGCCGTTTACGGTTTTCAACGCCAATTTCAGTTTCACTTCTTTTCACTAAAGTCATTTATTAAGCACGAAATAAAAAAAAAAAAAAAAAAGAACCATGATAAGCGATATTTATTTGATCAAATGAAATCAATATAAAAAGAAGATTATTTCTTTGAGCTTGAAGGCGCCCCCGACGAAGAATCCCCCTGCGCGGCTTCTACAGCCTGTTCGTACTCAAAGTCTATGCGCGACTCACTTTGTCCCAGCGCAGGAACCTCTCCAACCACGGAAGCAAATAACTCCGCCACATCCAAGACATCCGTGGCATCCTCTGCTGCAGCCAACAACGTTTGCCTCAAACGAGATCCCTCCGCAGCCTGCTTGTTTTTTTTGGCCTCCAAGCCCTCTGGCCACTTCACACTATCAAAACTTTTGTTTGGATCTAGAGATGAAGCACGATAGGTTCCCCAAAAAAGGGAGGCATACCAGATGAGTAAATAAGGCTTTGATCGCTCTTTATTTTGTCTTGGTTTACTTACATAATTCTCCGTGCATGGTCTTGAACAACTCAAGGCATCCATCATAGTCAATGGCAGAGTCCACCCTCGTCTCATCCTCAAAAAACATCACGGCATACTTCAGCAAGTTGTACTTGACAACATCTACCTCTTGTTCTGATAATGACACCTTTATGTTTTGTGAAAACGGGTACAGCTTGGCTTCCTCTACCGTCACCCGAATAGAATTTCCTATGTGGCCATCCCCCCTCATAAAGGTGTCAAACTTGAACGGGCCTTTTTGATTTTAAGAAAAAAGAAAATAAAAGAAGAGGATGGGTTAGTTCAAGTCCTGCTGGTAATTTTTGGATCGCCTTCTGTTCCTTTCTTTTAAAGCATTCGCACATTACCTTGGACATAGAACATGGCTTCTTCTAAGCCATGCTTTAAAAAGAATGCGATTACTATAGGGTTATACGACCCCAAACTATAGAAAACACCATCATATTTTACAGTACACTGCATTTCCAGACCTCCACTGCCGTCTACGAACAATTTAGCTCTTCTTGTTACAACCGCATGTTTTAAGGTGAGTGACATTGTTGCTTTACGAGAAAGAAAATAAAAAAAAAATTGTCAGGATTTTATTTAAAGCAAAGTTGTCAAGAGGTACCAATTTGGTAGTGATTGTTATTATTGTATGTTATGGTACTGTAAGGTATGTCTTTGTTTATTAGTTTGTAGTGATTGTTATGTTTTTTTTTGTTTCGTTTTTCTTTGTCTTTTATTCTTTATTTAGTAAGTTTTTATTGGTTATGGTTTTAAGAAATTGTGTTTATTTTGTTTTAAAGTTTTATTGTTCTTTTAATATGTAAGTATATTTAGTTTCTGTTACGTGATTGTTGTTGTGAGGCGAATTGACATGGGATGACTTGAAAATGAAGTGATTTATTTAGAAGGATTAAGAATAGGGTGGTTCATAGAAAAATAAAGTTAGTAGTGGTGAAGGTGGATACGGAGTGGCACAATCAACACCGTATCTCTTTCACGAATTATATCCAAAGATTGTGTGTTTTGTAGGAAGAGTTCATTCTGATGATTTTTTTTTCTATTTTTCGAGTTGATGTAAAGGAAAATAATAGCTGAGGAGAGTAGATTGATAATTTACGGATTAAATAATAGGATTTGGATTGTGAAGTTTTTGTGGCGTTTAGTGGGAGTGGTAAGGTGGCAGGGATCACATATGCTGAAAAGGAAAGGCAGATATGTAGTGATGCATGATTTTTTTAAATAAAATGTAGAATATATTGGATGTTGGATAAAGAGTTGAAAAGATTGTATGGGGGCGATAATTAGTAGTTGTTTGCTTAGTATAGGGTTAAGAAATGAGCGCTTTTTGATGGTTTTTTTTTGGGTTGTACAATGACACCAAGAAAAAAGTTTATGCTCATAACAAAATAAAGTTGTCTTTTTCTCATCCATCAACACATTAAAAAAACATGTCAGCTAGCATCTCCATAGACCGTACATGACCTTTAATTATATCTGAAGATGAAACAAAAGAAAATAAAGTATGAGGTGTTTTTTATCTTCTTAGAACACATCAAACGATTAGAGAGATTGCAGAACTTGTTGGATTGAACAAGTCCACTGTACAAAGTATAAAAGCCAGGATTGATGACTATAGCAGCCCTTTACCTCACAAGCAAACTGGGTGACCATTAAAAATAAATGAAAGAACAGAAAGACACTTGAAGAGGATAATTGGAGAGGATCCTTTTGCCTCTTTTAAAGAAATAAATATGGAATTAGTAAAGCTAGATGTTTTTGTTAGTATAGAAACTCTTCGATCGTGTGTCAATCAACTTGATTTCAAATCGTACAGAGCCGCTCACAAGCCTAGATTGACTGCAAGACACCGCAAAAGTAGGCTTTGCTGGGCGAAGGAACATCTCAGTTGGACTGAAGACAAAGGGGAAACGTTCTTTGGTCTGATGAGTCGCGCTTTTGTGTAGAAGAGAGTAAGCGCGGTAAAAGAGTACTCAGGAAGGAAGGAGAGTGTTATGACGAAAGAAATATAGTATCTATAGTCAAGTGGGGTGACGATGCTATGATTTGGGGATGCTTTTGGAAACCTTTAGAAATTATTGAAACCGGTTCTATAGACCAAGAAGCATACATCAATATTTTGACCAACAAGTTTCATCCTTGGTTTACAAATGTCACAATGCATCAGGAGGGGGATTTTATCTTCCGGCTAGATGGAGCTTCTTGTCATACAGGTGGTTATGCTCAATGGTGGAAGGAAACCCACCAAATCAGGGGTTTTGAATACTGGCCTGCTCAAAGCTCTGATTTGAACCACATCAAGCATGTTTGGAATGCTCTTGAAAGGCAAATTGAAGAAAAGGATCGTTAATCAAAAACTTGGAACAATTGAAGGTGGCTCTACAAGAATGGGCAAGACTGGATGATGAGTTTGCTGAACAGTTTGTTCGAAGCATGAAGAGGCGATATAAAGCAGTTATTAAAGCCAAAGGCGACGTAACAGAGTACTGAAAATTATTTTATGGATATATTCTTAGAATAAGCACTTGAACCTTTCTTTTCTGACAATCTGAAATCCCAAACTTAAGTTCACATGTAGTATTTGGTCTTATTTGGTGCGATTTGTCAGGTTTGTTTTGTTCATGATTTATTTAAAGAAAATACATGTTGCTCACAATCAGCCTCTTTTTTCTTTAAACTAAACAGACAATGTTATCTGCCCGCCGAGCCAAAGTAAGAGAAACACAAGAACGTATGATGGAACAACTCTGCGATGAAGATGATAAGTTTCTTAAACGTATCCATGCCAAGAAGGTATCAATGTATGTGAATATTTGATCGATTTCTCATATTAAAAACGAATAGGAGAACAAGCATGTTGCTTCATATCATCCCAGCTATTTGGATCAATGCCTTTGCGGATGTTAGCTTTAAGGATGAGCAGGCACCAATGTGCTTTCGTATAGCGGCCAAAGGGGATCTGTTGTTTTCAAATAGATACGAAATGGTGCCATAGCCAGTAAATATGACACGAATTCAATTGGTTTTAAAACAGAACGTCATGCCCTGTGAATCATACAACGTTGGATGGAAACCCCTCCAGAATACCTCGAATTCAGGCACATTGCCCTTGGTGTCGAACAGGGGTCAATCACACAGCAACGCGGAAATCTGGCGGTTGATTCGTTAAGGTATAGACAGACGAGACAAGAAGATGATGATGTTTCAGGGAAGGAAGGTAAACGTGATCAAGTTAGTCAGGATTTTGTAAGTAAAAAGTGAAATACTAGTAGTTGATGTCGTTTTGAACAGGTTCTAGGTCGCTGTCTGCTATTTTTGTCTTGAAAAAGCACAAGGAAAGTTTTGGGACAGACCCATTTGTATTTTCTACAAGTGTGCAAGAAAAAAATGTATAGTCAGGTCATGAAAATGCTTTACCATGGGGATTCTGTAAGCAATCGTGTACAAAGAAAAATGGAAAAGATTATCAAGGTTGGTAGGGAAGGGAGAGAACAATTCGAGGGAGATACGGCATTGACCTTTTTTTTGGGCGATCTTTTAGAGTTATGTTGCTGGCACGATAGATAATGATGAAGCTAGATATAAGATTTTTTCTTTACTAAGAAAAACAACGGGCAGCAATCGAGCCGTTTTGCGTTGTGTTCAAGCTGTGTAAGTTTTTATAGCAAGAAAGAGAGGGGGAACAGGCAATCAACTATAAAATTACTTTAGGTTGCCTGGTACGTTTAGCTCAGCTGTGTCAGCCATTTCAGAAGCTGAGTTGCTGGCTTCCCATGTGCATCCTTTTATGCAGGCATTGTTTTCTGGATGGGAGCCCCAAAGAGTTCCACATGCGTAAATATTGTTTTTGTTGGCTGCATTGCAAGTGGCTAATGAGCTCTTAGGTCGGATAAGGTGTTTAGTGATGACAACATCACAAACAATGCAAGGCCTGACTATATTGTTGATGTGTATCAACAGGCTGATGTGCGATATGCGAATGTGATTGGTGAGTTAAAGGTTGAAGGGGTAAGCAAAAGAGAGATTGCAAAGGACTTTTGCCGAGTTGCTCTTTTAACAAAGGAGGTAATTGGTAAACATAAGTTGACAGCCGCCATGGGTTTTCAAGCTCTAGGTAAGAGGCACAAGTAAGGATTAGATAGATGACCTTGTTAACTTTATCTCTGAAGGACATCGATTGACATTTTATGTTATGACATTGATGTACGAAAAGGTATATATGTTTACAGAAGTATGTACTATTGAACTGCCCAGAACAACCGCTGATCTCCTTCAATTTTTAACTCATTTGAATGATATTTACGTATTATCAATGATATACAACTATCATTGCTCGACTCAACATGAGAACACAAGGGCTTTGCCTATCGAAAGAGCATCGTTTGGTTTTTTAGAAGATTAAAGTATTATTATTTTTGCATTTAAAATTGTGTAAAGTCAGTTACATGAAAATATGAAAAAAAAAAGCCAACATTTCTCCTTCCAAAGATAAGATATTTACGGGCACCCGTTATGTTTAAATTAGGCAGGACACACTGAGGAACATATCAATTTTTTTTTTGTTTTAATATTCTCTATTTTTAAACACAAAACATCTTTTGACGTATTCCTAGAAGAACTCAAACATAATCTATTGAACAATAAAAACAATTCGTAAACAAATAGTAAATCATTTAAAAAGGGCCACATGGTTTGAGGTCAACAAGGAATATCTGAAAAGGAATTTGAACAGATCCAGTTCATATTTCCATCATAGTACTCACACAGTGTCAACAATCTTTATGCCAAGCGGTAACATCTATCTATTTTGCCTTGATCGCAATTGACAGGCTCAAAAAATCCCATTTTGGTCAACTTATAGTATTATGATTATTCGCGAAATCTGATGTCGGTCCGTTGACGGATTGACAACCATCATCTTTTGTAGTACGAAACATGAAGTCCATAAATGTATTCCCATCTACTTTGCTCATAAGCTCATCAAACTGGATCTTGACAAAAAAAAAAAAAAAGGAAAATTAAATAAACGACATTATTCGAGCTACATTTTATTCGAATAAAATGTCTTTAAACAATTTATTAAACTCTTCCTGTTCTATCGTTTCGTCTCTTTTGTCATAGACGTAAATCTTCACTTTGTACACCAAGAAATGGTTGGTATTCTTTCTCAACAAAAAATTCACTTCAGCGTCATACTTGTTATTGTTGAGCAAATTGCACAAAAGGGCCTTTTCATATTTCTCGTCTGCATAAAAAATGATACACGAAAGGTCACTACAGAGATCCAAATGCAATCGGGCGCTATAAACCACCAGTCTACTGTTTTGTCCACTGGACGGATAGTGTTTGTCGAATGTCTTCATACCCAGTAGGTTCAAAAAAGACTTAACGCCATCATCGCTTCCAGTGACAAACACCATTTCTTTCAAATGACTCCTCTTTATTTGTCATCCATTAGGGTGCCTTCAAAGACGACAACCAATAGGAAATTCACAGTGTTTACAGAACTGCTCAAGTCACTGCATCTTCACGATCACAGAGTTTAAAGGCACCTCCACAACAGAGACTGAACAGAGGGGCTTATTGAGCTCATCATTTCCTATCTTATCTTCTCCAAACTCACAAACTACAACAGAAAACGGCTTCAAAAGCAAAAAAACACAGGAATTGCTTGACAAAGCATCCAACACGATCAACCTAATCTCGCTATGAATCTAACTTTATAATTCACTCCATTTGACAGTGAAGAAAGCGAGTCAAGCAAACAGATACAGAGAGCATGTATTGTGATGAACTAAACTGCTTTCTCCAGTCTTATTGCACCCCCGTTTCCGCACCCACCAGGACAAAACAAAAGCAACCTTGTTCACATCTCGCTAAGGTTGTCTGTCGGCAGCGGGGCCAAGCCCCACCCCACCCCGGGTAGATATCTTTATTCTCTCGTAACATCAATCTCTCTTTCTAACAAAAATTCCTTCAGGCGTTGATATTCTCTAACAACGACGGTCATTTATCATCCCACTTTATTCCCTTACCCCGCAGCCACCTGCTTACCTTTCAATCTCTTCTCTCGGTTTTGTATTCTCCTTTCGGGTAGAGGGCACACAGTACCAGAGCGTCTGATGACCCGTATTGACCCAACGTTGTTCTTGCACGGGCCCGTACTGTATATCCCGAAAACGGTAAATGTACTTGCCCACTGACCAACACCACCACCTAGGTTGCAAGGCCCGCACCCTTCGTCTCAATGTCTGCCGACAGAGGTCAATCTCAGGCTTCGTCATCGTTTTCACCGGTTCAGAGTCATCTGGGTCTTGAAAGGACAGAAGGCTGACGTGGTATTCTTCATCCAACACCTTCTACGGCTCTGCCATGCCTTCTGTCAACATCGGAAAGAGACCTTTACACACGATTCAGAACCACCTATCTCGTTTGACAACATTACACCCACTGCTTACCTATTCCTGCCATCACAGACCAAAAACGATCCTTCTTTTGAGGAAACGGCACGTTCTCCTCTACCACACTATTCTCCACGATCATCAGCTGGTTATATTTGTATGCAACGACCATGACGTTCCTTATTTTTATAGACAAAATAAAAAACAGGAAAAAAAGAGGGAAAAAAAAAGGAAAAAAGCTAATTAAAAAAAAAGGCAGAAAGACAACATCATCTTTATTCTTTCATGCCTTGGTCGGCATCTTCCATTTTGAGGCCCTCTATAATTCTATTCAGGACCTCAGGAGCGACCCGCGAACGCTTTGGCTTTTGGCCAACACCCAGCTGTTCATCCTCCTCATCCACCAGCAAGCGTTTATTCTTGCTTACCCCTATATGGACGTTCAGTATTTTTCTTCTTCTTCCCGTCAAAACCTACCCAAGCTGTGCAGCGCCTCCGTCAGCTTTTCTCCGACCAACTTCTTAGGCCCCCTGGCCTTGACCAACTGTCCATTCTCCCAATTCGTCAACACATACTTGAGGACTTCCGCCTCCCTCCAGACCTCATCATACTCGCTAGCTTTGTACACCTCGCTGCCTGTCTTCCACTCTGCCAGGTTGGCTGTGGCTGCGCAGCGAGAGTATCCATCTTCATCTATCCAGTGCCGCAAACTGAATTCACCTAAAACAAAGTCAATACTTGCCTACAATGCCACTCTCATTCTAGCGTTATTCTCCTGACCTTCGAATTCATACACACTGCCCTCCTTCCAGCCCTCCATCAACGCATGGCCAGCTGCCAAGTTCCACAAATCCACCTTCAGGTAATACCCCTCCATCCTGGGCATCTTGATCGTGAGCTTAACTCCTCCTTTCTTCGTCACCTCGAAGGTTGGAGCATGCTCTGCGACATATTGTGTTATCTTGTAAACTGCTTTCATATTGATATCAAGTTTCAAAAAAAAAAAAAAAGTAAAAAAAAAGGACGAAAAAGAACAGGTTGGAAAGATGATAAAAAGCTTCAACGACATTTTTTTTCCCATATCATCTATCACAGCCACGTCACTTCCTCTCCCTCTTCCTTCACTTTCTTATGTCGACCGAATCCTCAATGATCACTAGCGTCAAGAACAATATCATCTTTCCAAAGAATATCCACTTTAACGATGGCACAGCAGATAACATCTGTAGGGTTCTTTGTTTTTTCGAAAACAGGTTCCCATTTTGACGAAGATCTGATGACCTAATTATTAATTTTTCTTATTTTAGACCAACCACCTTACTTCTTCAAATCAACTTACCCGACTTGGTCCGCTCTTCCTTGCCTTGGAGAGAAATCTTTGACGTCTTTGAACCACCTACTGAGAATCCTATCATCGTTTCCTTCACTGGTGTTTAGGAAAGTGGAGTTCTAGGTAAAATGTAATATAGCAATCAAAGATAAAGAAATACTGTTAGAACTTGGTATCTCTTTATTAAGTTAAGTTAACTCTAATTAAGATTAAAATGAATTCTACATGTAAAAAGTGAGAGTATTTATAGACATGATGCGGATAAAGAATTAGGACAGATTTATAATCAACTTGACAGAATAGATGATTGCTATTTCTAATTATTAGTTTAACCTGTTCCTAGCTTGTATTGTCAATCATTCTATTGAGATGATTTCAGATAACTCTGGGCATAGGATTATTTAAGGAGACGGTATGGATGAATATAAAGACCTTTAGTTCCATGATTGGATATCATTGCTGACAACAATATCTCAATCAGGATAAATGTTTTCATGACTAATGATGATCTGGTAAGTAATTGTCATTCCCTATTCAACCTGCTCATATTATCACTAAACTATATTACAACCATGTCATTTTATTTGACTATGTGAAGTTAATATGAATAAAGCTTAATATAAAGATCTAATCAAAGTATCTCATTGATCTGTGTTGGGAATAATGTTATAAATGATTCCAAGTTATATCAACATATTATTCAGGATTATATCTGATTCCTTTTTTCTAAAATAAAATGATTATGATCTTATGTATCTTTAATAACTGGCGACATTGATTTTATGCGTACGTTTGAGGTGATGGGTACTTGTAGTACCTTACCTCGAATCGTCATCACTTACCTGCACTTTGAAAAAGTATACGACAATCCTCCTGCCTCCCTGATTCAAAAAGCAATGATGGTATAAGGAGATCAATACCGTCCCAAGTACGATCGGGTACACTCTCTGTTGACTTGAATACCCCTGATGAAGAAGAAATCGAATAGACAGACAACAGGACAACCAGCAGAGATCCCAGTCTGAACCGAGAGCTTTCCAGGTTATTGGTAGCCGATATTAAGGAAGAAGAAGAGATCATTGTCTTTGATTTTAACAATCCCCAAACCCTCACCAACACCATCCAGCAGTCAAAAGAGACGCCCCCGCGCCATGCGTCAGTCCAAGCGCAGTTGTCACAAAGTCTTCAACACTTACATCATCAACTCGGTAAATCATTCCCCTCTCACCTTTTTTTTTTCTCCTACCCTTGCGACTTGCTTCTCATTCTTCATTTTTTTACTTTCCAGTCCTTTGCAAATAAAGTAGGTGGGATCCTCGATTGGTCCAGGACTGTGGAAATCCAAGATCGAAGCAGCCCTCACGTACACATTGTTCTCTGAACCGGTAAAACTCAGCAGGAACTACTCGATCAGCAAGATCTCGTGGTTGCCCAGTGGCCAGATCAGTTGCATGATCCTGATTTGTATGCCCTCGTCTGAAAACATCAAGTTCAGGACTATCATCCCTACTGTCTTCGCCGTCGCTACAAAGCTGATAAACCTCAACCAAACCAACGCCAACACTGTCGTTGCGGTTTCCCGTTTGAACCTTGCCCAAAGAGCTATTTTGACACGGACAGTAAACGTTCATATTACAAACGAGGTCCATCGGATGCCTCCATCAGCTCCTCTATTCCTTACCTACTCAAACTTCTTCGTGTCAATATGGACATTGAAATCAACGCGGATCGCAAAGTGCTCTCCTACTTTACAAAGTATTTGAGTAAAGTGGATTCGGATGTCCACTTGCACTATCATATGGAAACAAGTCAAGAACATTTTAAAGCACGCATGGTAGGCGCTGTGGAAGCTGTCTATCACATCTGTGGATGGAATCTTTAGAAATTTCTAGTGATGAAATGGGATGTGAAGATACTTTTGATAAAAAAGTAGTTAAAACAATACTCAAAATAATATTAATAGCCTACATTTTATTTGTTAATTCTATAATGTCGTCGTTTATTTTCTCGAGCTCTTCTCTATTGTTATTTAATTCCACAATACATTTTTTAGGGTTATTTTTGACATAAACCCAATAAATGCTCAAAAAGTTTTTCATGATTAATAATTTCTTTTTCAAGTATATCTCTAAGGAAAACGATAAAATAACTTTTGTTAGGGTAAATAATCAACTTCCTAATAAATATGTCAGCTATCTTCCCCCATTATCCAAATTTTGTTTGGATTTCAGGTCAGGTGCGTTAAGGTTAACAAAATTTTGTTGAAGTTTGGGTCACGTGTGTTAAGGTTAACAAAATTTCGTTGGATTTCAGGTCACGTGCGTTAAGGTTAACGAAATTTTCGCCTTCATCCAGGCCTGTGAGGTCAACTTACCTCATCTTTTCTGCACCCTCAAATCTACTACCTAAAAGTGTACAGCATTTTTCCACCAATCTCAATCATGTCTGTTTAGGAACATATAAAATCTGAATCATCTTCAGTAAAAGCTAAAACGCTGATGTTTTTTTTTTTATTTCTTATTTTTTTTTGTTAATAAATTCAAGAGACAGAGTTTCAGTTCTTAAATCATCTTTTTTTACACCCTCTTGCACACATCTTGTAGAAAAAATGTTGACAATCAAGTGTATCTTTTTTATCTGATCTACAACGAGAAGAAGATCCTTTTTTTCTATCGGCAATACAATTGTTGTCAGCTCCGTGTACGTATAAAATTTTTCATAAAAAAGGTTCAGACCATAGAAGGTGATGGTGGTTCCAATGGCTTGAAAACCAATCACCATCTCCAAATTGTACTTGTCCAAACACTCTTTCGCAAAAATTGCGGTTCGATACAAATCAAGCACTGCATCACCTTTGCTGACGTTGGCCAACTTCATTTCGCCTACACTGTTGGTATAGGCGTGTTTGTTTTTTTCATACACGTCAACGACGTAATCAGGACGATGCGTCGCCGTGGCTACACTGTTGGGCAGCAAAAGATTCAAACTAACAAGAAATCAAATCAACCAAGGCGAACGGTTATCTGAGCTCTGACTTACCAGTGAGGGATGGTAGAAGGCATGATATCGGATAATAAGCCATGCAAAAACGGATGAAGGTACGATGTTGACAGGCCATGCTCTGAAAAAGGCATCATCTCGCATTCATTAGCACTGTTTACACTACAATCCCCAATTTATCTTTAGTTTTTCTCGTTCTCGTCCACTGTACATAGCCCCTGAATACACTTACATCGCCTCCACCGCCTGCAGTATGCGTCCTTCCTCCTTCGTGCCTTTTAAGCTCAGTTGTAATCATTTTATTCTGGTCTTGGTCAGACACAAAGACCCAGCAGCGTATCGCTAGCATAACGATCAGTATTGTTTTCCTCCTTTGTGATCTTTGTTCTCCCTACGTACCTGGAGTGTTTTCTTCAATTTTTTAATAAACGTCTATTAAACACGGGCATCATTTCGAGGTTGCTCATGACATCTTCATGCATCGCCCTCAACTCTGCCTTGTCAAAACACCCCAGTAAACTACCACTGTAATCATCACTTTCTTTCAGCAGCAAGATCCCAGACATTGCACTACGTTAAATTGAGTTTTCAGTCCCACTTATGTCTACTACCAAAGACACTTACAAAAACTCATTCAGGTAATCCTGCGACTTGTAGTCTGTTAAGGGTAGATATTCAACCTGCTCCCGATAGCGTTGAAATTTTGCTGACAAATCGATGCCGTTCAGTACCCAACGATGATCGGTTTTCAGCACACTTGGTTGAGGACTATGAGCAAGGAGTCAGTCAGTCGTAACTAAGTTATATCCTCTCCTTTGCCAATCCAGAACAATTTTTACCTGTACAGATGCTGGTCTACAGCATGATAGAGTATTCATTATACAGCTAGGTTGTACACTACAGATAGAGCCAGTAAGGTGTCAAGGTAAGGAGCGGAAAGGAATACAAACAATGGTATAAAGAAGAGCAAGGGTTGTTGCATGTTGTAATGTAGCCATAACTAACTTTTCTTTTAATTAGTGAACCATTCGTTAAAAACATCTTGTTTGACTAAAGCTCTCGCAATATTTGAAGTAAAAGAATACTAGAACTTACTATAAGCAAAGATAAAAAGAAATGGTTAAAAGGAATACAACATTCAACAACTTTATACCCAGACAACATACTAATTACTTTTCTTTCGTTTGTAATGCGTTAAGTTTTGAGCTGATTTAGTTTTAGCTATTTTGCTTTCCAAACATGGTGCATATCAGCAATAGCTAAAAGTATCAGAAACTGTTAACAAAGTAGAATTGTAATGCATATACAAAAAAAAAGAGAAGAAAAGTGCCTGAAAAAAAAAAAAAAAATAAAAAATAAACGATGCTTTAAATCCATGCAGATTTATTTCGTATAATGACGTCATAGGACCAATGGTATTGAAGAATAGCAACTAAGTTATATAAAAAAGTACTAACATTATCATCGTGAAGATCTAGTCATAACAAGACAATTCTAAACGACATTTAACAAATAATAGTTAGCATAAACTATTTTTATACCTTTTGTAGCTGTAATAAAAAAGAATCGTTTTAAGAGTTTTTAAACAAAGCTTCAGGTTTTGTACCTGTTAACAAGCTGCAGTGCAAAATGATATGTTATTTGACACTTTCCATTATCTCTACAGTGTTACGTTGTTGTTAAAGGAATTTATAACCTTATATCTAATATGCTAATCAAAATAAGATTTTTTTCATTATGAGTACTGAACTTGTATGCTTTTTTTTTCCTACCAAATAAAGACTTTTTCCTACTAAATATTTCATAAAGCATAAGATTAAACAGAGTGTAGCTCATATTCTATAGACATACATCAAACACAATGTATATCAACAAACGATCACTATTTACCTTAAAAAAAAGATAATTCTTGTTAAATAATTGTAAAAGTATGTTGTTCAAGTTTCTTCTACAAATTATTAGAATCAAAGGTAAACGGATTTTTCTTTACCATAACTATTTACTTTTACACTTTCATGGAGCCATGTATTAATCGACCATGGTATAATTATAATTCAGGATAAAAGAACAATTTTGATGCAAAGGGCCAAATAACTAGATTAAGGTACCAGATAAATAATAGCAGTTTAATTATTAGCAAGTGTTTAGAATAGTAAAAATAATTACGAGCCGTAAGAATTTCGTAGCAGGATTACATTAAGAAAGAAAAGAAGTACAATCGGAAGTTTCTTGTACTTTTTGAAACACTTGTAAGTTATAACGACTCATCCCAGAGCATTTGCAAACTCTTTTTTTATTATTATTATTATTTTTGAAATTCAGTTTATTTAATTCATGATTACAGCAATTATTAGGTCTATCGTTCTTTAGTAGCCTAACAGATTGAATTCCTTTGGCTTCAATTAAACTGATTATAACAGAGAAAAAGTATAACAACAAAGATCAACCTACTCAAATCAATATTTTTACCCAATGAAGAAGTAATTTATAAACAAATTACTTTATTGTATATGGTCTGAACTTGATAATAGCTTATACTCTTCAGTTTATTTCTCCATATTTAATACAAAAAAGTAAACATTCACAAATATGACAAATCACTCTCAGTCCAATTAACATAAAAACGTTTACGAAATTTTCGTCCGCTAAAAGGTGTGCATCTAGGGAGGAGAGAGGTGGAGACAGGTGGAGAGAGGTGGAGACAGGTGGAGAGAGGTGTGCATATAGGGAGGGGGAAGCGGAGAGAGGTGTACATCTAGAGAGGAGAGAGATGAAGCGAAATAAAATAACTGACTTTATACAATTTTAAATGCAAAAAAAAAAATACTTTAATCTTCTAAAAAACTAAACGATGCTCTTTCGATAGGCAAAGGCCTTGTGCTCTCATGTTGAGTCGAGCAATGATAGTTGTATATCATTGATAATACGTAAATATCATTCAAATGCGTTAAAAAATTTAAAATATCAGCGGTTGTCCTTGGTAATTCAATCGTACATACTTCTGTAAACATATATACTTTTTCGCACATCAATACCATAACATAAAATGTCAATCGATGTCCTTCAGAGATAAAGTTAACAAGATCATCTAGATAATCCTTACTTGTGGCGCTTACCTAGAGCTTGAAATCCCATGGCGGCTGTCAAGTTGTGTTTATCAACTACCTCCTTTGTTAAAAGAGCAACTCGGCAAAAATCCTTTGCAATCTCTCTTTTGCTTGCACCTTGCACCTTCAACTCACCAATCACATTTGCATATCGCACATCAGCCTATTGATGCACATCAACAATGTAATCCAGCCTTGCATTGTTTGTGATGCTGTCGTCACTAAACACCTTATCCGACCTAACAGCTCATTAGCCACTTGTCTGTATTCCGGCAATGCAGCCAACAAAAACAATATTTACGCATGAGGAACTCTTTGGGGCTCCCATCCAGAAAACAATGCCTGCATAAATGGATGCACATAGGAAGCCAGTAACTCAGCTTCTGAAATGGCTGACACAGCTGAACTAAACGTACCAGGCAACCTGAAGCAACTTTATAGTTGATTGCCTGTTCTCCCTCTCTTTCTTGCTATAAAAACTTACACAGCTTGAACACAACGCAAAACGGCTCGATTGCTGCCCGTTGATTTTCTTAGTAAGGAAAAAATCTTATATCTGGCTTCATCATTATCTATCGTGCCAGCAACATAACTCTAAAAGATCGCCCCCACCAAAAAAAACAAAAAAAAAAAAACATTAATGCCATATCCCCTCGAATTTTTCCCTCACTCTTATAACAACCTTCATAATCTTTTCCACTTTTCTTTCTACACGATTGTTTACAGAGTCTCCATGGTAAAGCCTTTTCATGACCTGGCTATACAATTTTTCTTGTACATTCGTAGGAAACACGGATGGGCCTGCCCCCAAACTTTCCTTCTGCTTTTTCAAAACAAAAATAGCAGACAGCGACCTAGACCCTTTTCAGAACGACAATAACAACCAGAAGTATTTAACTCTTTACTTACAAAATCTTCTCCGCATCATTCTTTACCAAAAACCGCAATTCAGCTTGCTGAAGCCTGTTGGCTTCACTGTACGTATAAAACATGGCAAGGATGTTAACCCCTTCAATCACCCACTCAAACGTCCCCTGAAATTCTTCCAATTTTGGAACACTACTCCATCCTAACAATCAACAAAGTGATATTTCCCCTCAAGAAAGCGCCTATACCTTATAATGTGTATCTCTTCAATATGCTTTTTCATTGCCTCTCTCAGACAGGGTTACGATACAACGAGGACAAACATAAACAACAACGACATTCGGACATTTCTCTGCGTTTTTCTCACTATAAACAAGAGCTTTCTTTATTTGATCACTTCTTTTTCGAGAGGGTAAATCATGGCCATGTCTTTTCTTAATGTGGCGACGCAAGTTGTAATGACTATAAAAATAATCGCTAACACTACTTGCAGTATGCTCATCGCAAAAAGGACACAATCTTCATAACAACAAAACTGCCATTTTCTAAAAGAGAAACAAACCACAAAAAAAAGGCAATAAAAGAAACAGCTGCACTCTTGGAACGCCTAATCCATGTATCACGTTTCTCACTGTACAACAATAACAATAACTGTACATGATCACTTCAACACTAGTGTTTTTATT
Organism: Rhizopus arrhizus; assembly: GCA_024220505.1. Taxonomy (NCBI): domain Eukaryota; kingdom Fungi; phylum Mucoromycota; class Mucoromycetes; order Mucorales; family Rhizopodaceae; genus Rhizopus; species Rhizopus arrhizus. The sequence continues at coordinate 42,295 of JAKZZE010000032.1, read as the reverse complement.
CATCCATTATTTCTATCACACCAAAACACCTATCTTCAAACACCCACTCATCATCATCTCCATACAATTTTTTCAACTCCTTATCCAACATCCAATATATTCTATATCTTATTTTAAAAAAAATATGCATCACTACATATCTATCATGATATTTATCGCTTGTCAATATATTAATAAAAATCTTTGTCTAAACTATTTACTCAACTCATTCAACTTTAAGTTTAATATTTTTAACAACTCTTGACGACCACAGCTACAATCAACACGCGTTGCATCTTCAAAATAACACAACGCATAATTCAGCAGAAAAATGTCTCGACAACTCTCTTCTACGTCTTCCTCCTTCACTGTTTTACCCTCACTTGTTATGGATTTTACCATTATGTACACCATTGATCGCGGTCTTCCATCTTATGTGCTCCAACAGGAATTAGACAGTAGCCCTTCTCATTATATATTAATTCATCATCCATACATTCAAGTCAAATATACAACTTACCATGAACCGAGTGAACAGTGTTCAACATGGATTTTTTCATCATATGTTTGATTAAACCAACATGATAGGATGTGAGTTGCACAGCAAACGAGGCCCCTCCCATGTTCATCTTCATCTTGACCCCCCATGCTTATTCACCAAGAGAATTGGCAGTTTTGTGATCGTGATGTTTTCAATAGAACCAAGAATAATCATAGAGAAGATGAAAAAAAAAATTCAGAGAACATCACCTTTTTATACTTTACAATTTATCAATATTGGGTCAACCCTTCATTTACAATACTTCTTTGAAACCTGTTTTTTTAATTCATTCCAGCCTACATATTTACAGTCGACCCCTTTCCACACTATTACATTTGCTATATACTGCAGACAATTCCCATAAAATTCAATTATATTTGCAATTATCAACATAGCATAGCATTAATAACATTATTCCTTTAATACATGATTAGTTAGGCACATTATTGTGTGTTTTTTTTTTTTTTTTGGAGTCTACTACCTCTTCTTGACATCTTCACCTTGTCCGTTTCGTTTGAACTTTCTCGTTTCTTGGACATCTGTAATCCATCATTGTCAAACTCCACACGAGTCAATTTCTTCTTTTTCTTTGGTGCCTTATTGCTTTGTGACCTACTTCTCTTTCTGCTTCCCTTACTGCTCAATGATGCGTTCTCTGACTGCAATCTATCTTTGCTGAATCCCATGCTTTTTGTACGTTCGCAAATCGATGAGCTACTGCTGCTCTGGGTCAGCAGCAATTCAGTTTCCTCTTCACTCTGTGATATTTAGGGTTTATAATATAAAAAAGTATTGAGTCAATCAACAAATATAAAAATAAGTGAGATTCAAAGTAGATTGTCTTTTATTCAAGTTAAAAATATGAGAGTATTTATACTTTTCTATCCACAGCTAAATAATAGTATTCACAGTATATGATTATTGATTATTAATCGATATTAGACAATGAGTTATTTATAGGATTGGTATTGTTTGACAACTTTTTATAAAGAAGTAATTATTAATCCTGATCCAGGAACTTGTTATTGGAGGTGACATAATACAACGTCCGTTATTCCCAATTTGGACAATCATTGTTCGTCGTAATTTACATTATTACTCTATTACTTGTGTAAATACCACACACTCTCTTCCTTTATCTATTCGCTCTTCACCTCTTCTAAAGACGCATCTTTTAAAAAATGGCCAGGCTGCCATTGTTCAGACACGTTATCTGTCACATTCTCTCCATGTCACAGAAAGGTTGGATCATCCTCACTATTCAAGTTGGTTGACATGAGACCTGAGGTTGCAGTCCCAACAGACGGCATCGGTCGATAAGCATGTCCTGGGGCAGCCATCGACTTTCTCTTTATAGCTTCTGACGCATCAAGATGCAAGCCAATGATCTGCGTATCTTCTCATTTTTTTTTTTAAAAATAAACACTTTTTTCTTTCAGAGCAAAGTACAACAGGGCAAATTGTCACTTTATCCAACTTTCATCTTTACGTATGATGATGATTTCATAATTGAAAACGACAGGTGATTGCATAGCACGATTTAGAGGCCCCAAACACCTCCATTACAGTAGCTAATTACTTGTTTTTAGTTGACGACCCATGGACCTCTGGCGACAGGCATCTGAGTACCATCACTCATAAGTGAATAAAACCATTTCATAATGTTAAGCGGCCTGTGATTGTATCAATCGATTTTCACGACAGAAATACACATTGTAGATGCTCTAATTATTGACTTGACCATCCATCATTATCTACCCCATTAAGCAAATGGGTAGGCAGATGGGCCTGGCATCATGAGACTTCATGCTTTTGTTTCGCCATGATGCCACTAATGGTCATGATTAGTGAAATGCATAGGGTTGTTTGGTTTTCGTTTCTGCATCTTCAAGACAGCTTTTGGTGGTAAGAAAGTTCTTATTGAACCTGCTGATTCCATTGCTGGAATGATCAATGTACTTGATCATCTTGCATCAAAAGACAATGGCACTTATATTGATTTCCAAGGGAATAAACTCAAATGGTGATGTATGCAATAAAACAATAATATGAGTTTTTTATGTGGGGAAAAAAAAATGTATGATTTCAGTAATGAGGTGGGGAATACATGGGTCCAAGATTACCCATACCAGCGCTATCCTCTTCTTTGGTCAATTTTATAATTATTGGATTTATAATGCTGCTTAATTGGGTATAATTTTCATTATTGTATCGGAACTTAGAACAATTTGCTTGATGTTCATTTTTGACATCTATAATATTTTTTACTGCTTGTTCTAACAGACACTATTTAAAAAGTTATTTAGTATGTTTAATTCATTCAAATACGCCTATTATTATTACCTTTGTATTCCAACAAAATTTTATCAACTGTGGCAAGAAGATTATTCGATCTTCAAAGAGTGGCTTAATTTCTAAGCACAACTCTCTCCAAAGATCAAAAAACCCATCGGGTTGATAACGCATGCTCCACAAGTGCAATTTAGTTTCTAAATACAAATATTAGAATTCAATACTATCTGACAAATTAATACATTACCAGCTGCGTGTAAAAAGAATACTTTTACTTGGCTAAATTTGGCAACAGAAGCGAAAGAGTATTCATCGGCAATGCACTTGAGCATCGCTAGGATGCCATAAATCCCTTTGTGATGGTCTAGATTAATTTTTACCTTATCACTATTACTGAAATGCCCTGAACTTTCAAGTAAAAGGATTTCAAGGTCCTTCAAATTAGAAACCTTTACTAATCCGTCCGACTTATATTGGGATTTTTCATCCACAAAACAGGTGTTTCCTTTAAATGCCGACCCATACTCTGTAAGATAGGCTGGCCTTGGATAAAATACCCTTTATATTCATCAATGTTGATATTGTTGCCAATTAATTGAAGATACGGCCATGTGTATAGCTGATTAAATGCGTCTTCATTGGAATCATGTTTAACTGGCGACTTATACATCTGATGCCTATAAAAAATATACAGTCAATCTGTGCAAATGAAAGCAAAAAGATAAGTATAGTTTACGCTTGATTGAGAAATTCTTCAAGAAATGCCAAGCATTCATTTTCATTTTGTGCTCTTTCCTCTTCTCTTAATAACAAAGCTGATATTTTTCTGATTTCTTTCTTAAATTCGACCAAATTATTCTATATCAAAAAAATATATTAGGTATGTTTACAATATTTAAAGTGCACATAGTTACGGCGTCAATGGCTGGATCAAGATGATCACGTAATACAGTTGGGAGTGTATATTGCTCTACATCGTGGCTTTCCATATATTTTTCATATAAATCCCTATCCAAGTCTGGTCTTAGAGAAATTCCATTGCCAGATCTAATGATACAGTTGGCCGCAGGACTATGGTAAAGAAAAGTATTTTTATTAGTTTAATACAACAAACACTGAACGCTAAATATTTACCTAAATGGGTGAAATACCGATTGATGCCTTTTGATAAATTTGAGCCATTCAATTCCAATGCTAGGTTCCTAAATTAAGTAATAGGGAAAAGATATAAGACTTTTTTTTAAAAGATTCTGTGGACCAACTACATACGAGTTCGTCAAGGTTTTCTTGATTGTTTGCACTTGATTCTTGTTCTACAGCATTTTGCTGCTCGTCATAAACTCTTTAAACAAATGTCGATTATATTTCTATGTATAAAGTCCTACCAAATTCAGTGACAAGGACTATATCACTCCACCATATAAGGATCAACAAGAGATTCTTGATGGAGTCCATAAATTCGGACACTTTGGAGCTGATCATATTGTGAAATCAATCCATAACCAAAACCTACATTGGCCAAACTTATTAGCTGATGCAGTAAATTATGTAAGCAAGTGCAATACCTGCCAAGAGTACAATATTGCTAAAAAGGGTTATAATCCTCATCGACCTGTCTACGTTTATGTTCCTGGGATGCCTATGCTTTTGATTTAATTGGACCCTTTCAATCTAGTAGCAACATGTATACATATGTGTTGATTCTAGTCGACATTTGCACCAGATCCTGCGTGTTGAAACCCCTAGTAGACAAAAAGGCAAAAACTGTCGCAGGTGCCATGGTTGATACATTTTCTTTACTCGGCTATCCTAGACATTTTGTATGTAGCGATAACGGCTCTGAATTCAAAAATGAAATTTAGAGAATCTATTCAATGCAATGGGTATCGACAAAAGATATACCATTCCTTACCATCGTTCAGCAAATGGAGCTGCTGAACGTTATGTTCAATCTGCTAGAAAATATTAGCAAAGTTCCTTGAAAGTGCCACCGAAGATTGGCATCATTACATTCCATCTGTACAGCTCATGATCAACAATAAGATCTCCACACGCTTGCAGACCACACCCTTTTCATTGATGTTTGCTCGCAACATAAATGACTTCATTGAATACAGGGATGATGCTGGTGAATTAAAAAAGAAGGAGTACATGCCGCACGATGAGATATTGAAAAGAATAGACTACATGTCGCAAGTTGTCTTCCCTGCTATACAAGATAGAACCGACCTTTACACCAAAAGGCAAAAAGAAAAAGTTGACAACAAAAATCGTCAGTCCACGTTCCCGGAAGGAAGTTACGTAATGGTGCGTGACAGAGAGCAGTACAATAGTCTCTCCACGGTTTACAAAGGTCCATATCGTATTGTACGTCAAGTACAAGGTGGTGCTTATATACTTCGTGATGTTGATGAAACACTCATGTCTCGAAATTATTCTCCAGAAGAATTAAAGATCATTTCACAGGATGAAGTCATTCCAAAAGATGAATTGTACGAAATTGAGGCAATCATCAATCATAGAGGCGAACCTGGAAACAGAGAATATCTCGTACGCTGGAAAAACTACAGCAAAGACGATGATAGCTGGTTAACTGCTGAAGCATTTACTCATCCCAAGTGCATTAACATTTATTGGCGCAAGCTGGGTAAATCCATAAATCAAAATGGTGAAGTAATAAAAAAGAAAAATAATGAGGCTGAAAAGAATAAAAAGCAAAAATTGCCCTCAGACTATACCCCTAGTAAATTATTGACTACGACAACTATGAATGAACAGTCAAAGTCTGGAATCATATCGCACAATAGACAATCTCATAATACAAAAGAAAAAAAAGAAAAGCCAATCCAAACGTAATGGCAACACTTTATCCAGATATCCCAAACGAAGACTACACCAAAATCAAGAAAGCTCTGATTGAAGAACAGATCATCATGAAGGCTTCGTAAAAAATACCGTGACTGCAAATAGTAATCTTAGGCACAGCAAGCGCATCAAGAGAAATTAGGTCACACAAAAATTTATAGCTGTTCAAACACTTCCCATTCAAACGTTGATACCAACTGGTAGGGGGTGATGTTGTTTTTGGTCATTAATGATGTCTTTATTATTTTATTATTGATCTCAGTCCAGCCTACGTCAGACTATACAATTAATAGTCAGATGATATAACCCAGGGTTCATTCTAAATTATTAGTTCCTCTTCTTTTTCTTACTTAATAAATAGTAGTTGTTAGCTATTGGCTTCTTACTGTTTTCATATTATAAGTATCAAATATAACAGTAAGTAGTGCTTTAAGTCATTTGGTCGTATTGTGTACTTACAATTTGTTTCAGAGCCTTGCTTACCAACTTGGGGATGTTCGAGATTGGAGCTATACGATTGAATTGCAAGATCGAGGTAGTCCACATGTTCACATGGTACTTTGGACGGGAAAGAGTTCGGAAGAGCTGGTAGGCATGGAATCTTTAGTGATCGCCCAAATCCCTTCTTATGACGATGATCCTGAGCTTTATCGATTGGTGACAGAGTTGTAAATCCACACCTGTGGCAATTATTGTCGACCGCGACGACCAACAGAAGAAAGAATAGAGCCTCAAGCGTTTCAGACATGTCGTTTTGGATATCCAAAGCCAGCGAGTGATCACAGTTACTTTAATCCGATTACACAGCGGGCTGTCTATCGCCATTCGGTGGTGGATGGGAACGTGAATGGCTATAACCCTTATCTGCTGAAACTACTGAAAGTGAGTATGGATATCCAGATAAACTCGAGTGGCCGTGTGTTGTATTACCTTGCCAAGTATCTAAGTAAAATTGATACGCCTGTGGATATCACGATCGGGGCCGATCAGGCGAGATCTCACTTTAAGACGAGACAAGTCGGAGCTGTGGATGCGGCCTATTTCCTTTGTGGTTGGAATAAACATCGTAGCAGCCGAGGAACAGTGTTCATTAGCACTGTGTTCCCTGGCGAAGATGAGAGATGTCAGTTGCGAACAAACATTGGTATGTTGGCCCCGGATGACACCAACATCTTTAGCCGAACTCACTTGGAAAAGTTTTTGAATTGCCATGACCAAGTACGGCATTTGTGTATGGTGGAATATTTTACGACCTATATCTTGACAGAAGTGATGGACGTCGAGGACGAGTTTGGCGAGGGAGGAGCAGTGAGGATTGGCGTATATGATCGTGGTACAATCAACCAAAGAGAAGAGGTATTTTTTTCACAAACGGCTGCAGTAATGGATCCCAAAGGTATGCACAGATAGGTTCAGCAATCGCTACAGAGCTCGCGACCAAAGGAGAAAAGAGCCAGTATGGCGTACGCATGCCTATAGTCAAAGTGAAGGGGAAGCTTTTTATTTTCAGCAAGTGGTATTATGGTATCCGATCCAAGAGACAGACTTGAGCGCTTTACTATACAGAGGAGAAGGAAGTTGGGAGAATGTATACGCTGCAGCGTGTCAAGAGAACAACTTTAGACAGGATCGAGAAGTAGTGGAGTCGGTCTTATAGTTGCGAGAAAGCCTGAGGGTCGTTAGTGAGACAGCAGGAGGGGGAATGGCAGTTGAACCACAAGTGACTAATGAGGAGGAAGTGATGAGGATGTTGTAGCAGGCGTCGACAGAGCAGTTGGCCATCTATCAACACTTGTGTGAGTATAGCACTAGCGTATTGTACTTTGTGTTTGATGCGGCTGGGACAGGCAAAAGTTTCTTGTTGAATCTTTTACGGTTGATATGTATCTGTGATCAGGTGCAACCAGTGGTGCTGGCTCCTACTGGTATTGCTGCGCAAAATGTGCAAGGCGAAACAATCCATCGGTTTTTTGGCTTTATTGAACATACGGATGAACCAAACTTGGTACGATTGCAAGACTTTGTCAAAACACATAAGCATGTTGCGTTCTTGATTGATGAATGTTCGATGATAAGCAAAAGGCTGCTGGAAACAATGTCAAGATGTCTACAGAGTGTGACAGGCAACCATGAAGATTTTAGAGGCGCCATAGTCGTTTGCTTTGGAGATGCTGCACAATTGCCACCAATGACAGCCGCAGCGGACGGCTTTTTCTTTCAATCAGCCTTGACATCTTTTGCTTTCACCTACCAATTTCGTATCCCTCAACGTCAAGATGCCACCTGTGGTGAGCGGTTTTTGCGTTTCTTGGCAGATGTTCGTAGCAATAACATGAATCGGCAAGTAATTGACTTCATTCAGAGTCGTATGTTAAACGAAGCAAATATTCCGAGCAGCTACGTACGTTTGTTTACCACAAGAGCGGAAGTAACCTCTTTCAACCGGGAACATGTGAGTACGGTGGTGGGTAGGGCCAAGACGTTTTACAGTATCGATGAGGGGCCAGCTCGTGTTCTGAAAAAGACTGGACTGGTGAGGATGTTGAAACTGAAACTAGGCGTGCAGTGTTTATTGATTGATAACTTGAATGTCAGCACGGGCTGGGTGAATGGAACCCCGTGTGTGGTGGAGAGCATGTCAGATGATGACATGATTATTGTGCGGCGGTTGAAGGACAATCGTACGCGCGCCATTCAGCGTATTATCTGTCAAGTCTTTCGAACCGGCTGCAGTCGCTGCCAATTCCCGCTGATTCTTAGTTTTGCTGCCACTGTTCACAAAGTACAGAGTTTGACCCTGTCTGGAGTGGCTATTTCTTTGGTGCAAAAATTCCGTTCAGCAGGACAATTCTATATGACTTGCTCTCGCGTAAAGACAGAGCAAGTCATTTATTTTTTTTTGCGGGTCCAAGTAGGCAGTTGTTGTTTACTAGAGACCAGATGATCGAAGACTTCTTGGCCAACTTGGATACGTTATCGTAAAAAATTCATCAAGAGATAGGAAGAATACTTGCGTAATAAATAATTTGAAATTGTCACTGCTGCATACTTTGTTTGATATAGAAGTTCTGACAAGAAGTGATGTGGGTTAGGGATAGGACCCTAAGTCACCTTGCAGTTTTGAAATTGAGTGCTTATGTCATAAACTAATTGAACACGAAAAAGTATTACGGTCAACCTATGTTAAAAGGACGAGGGAGTAAAAGAAGACAATCTGGAAACAAATGCGCTTGAGTGTCTGCTGATTATTAGGATCGATTGCCTAAATGCTACTGATATGATTCGCCTGGTGGTAAGAACAACTGACAAGGACGGTGTTGGTCAAAAGGAAGATGAATGAGATCCTCTTCTCCTTCCGCCTTGCCGAGCTTCTAGTTTGAGTTTAAAAAAGGAACCAGAATAAATGGCGGGTGGTTCCTGTACGATAGGTGAGCGATGGAAGAGCACTAGAATAAATGGTCTATCTGTGGATAGACGGATGGTTATCCTGTAAAACGAGCACTGTCTTTGACTCTGTGATGGGCAAACCATGGTGCTTTGGTATGCATATAGTTGAAGAGTCATTTTTAGAGGGTAAAGAGAACGCGGCATGATAGGTGTTTTGCCAAATATTAAAATAAGAGACGAAAACTAAAAAAGACAATAGTTGTGAAACTAAAGATTATATTGCTTTATTAATAAAAAACATTTGAGGCTATTTATACTTTTTGGATGTCTGGATCTTTACCGCTATTTCAATTGATCGGTTAAAAGAATGATATGGGAAGGACGGGAAGATAAAGGAAAGATACTGGATAATCAATAGCCGCTGTCTTATTGGCGAATCAAGGGACAATGAAGTAGATAAATTATTGATCTAACGATAATTATCGAATAAGGTTGGATTGAACTGCCATTGTTGTAATCAGGTTCCGATATAGTCGTGGGAACGCCGATAGGGACAATAGGGCAAAGTTGGCTATTGCGGAAATCTCACATCTACCCATGAATGTTCACTTTACTAGTTGTGTGGATACAACAAAAGGAAAAGGAAAAGGAAACACAAATAAAGTGAAATCGTTTGCCTTTGACTACTATCCATCTTGTTTATTTCATATCTATAGTAAACTTACTATGGCCATATATCACTACAAACGCTTAAATCACGTCTCCAACTCACGGACAAAGTCAATAGGGACTGTGTCAAATCCTACCACTAATTCTTCAAGGGACGTTCGCATAAAATAAATATCGCACCCGTTCTTCACTCGTAAATAGGCCACGTAGAACTCTCCATGTGATAAAAAGGGTCTGTTGTATAATGGTAAAAGTGACTAAGAAAAAGATAGAAACAAAAATAAAGAAACAGTTTGGATACTTTTTGAGACTGATCTTTATTTCAGTTTAAGTTAAATTAAAAATTATTCTAATTGAAGGCAGGTATTTATATCTTATTGAGTGAGTGGCTTGATATCTTCTATTGTAAGCGTTCTCCTAATATTCAGGTATTTTAGCAAGTGTCATCTATAATTATGATTATGAAAACTTTTCATTTGTCCTTTTGTATGTCTGTCGTAGATTACCTTTTATTCTGGGAATTCCTCACTGATTTGAATAGGGTTATTTTACGCGTTATTTCAATTATATGAAAGATTAGCAATATTCCTGATATTGGATTGGATCTTGTTATTTTAGTTGATACTTCTTCTTATCAAAGAACTCTCATTAATACAAAACATACTCTAAAAGAACATGTTTAATTGGAATTGATTGTATGATCTTATTTAAATAAACTTACATTTTTATTTTATTTAATTATGATCTTGTATTAAGGCTTGTATTTATCAATGCCAGCTACAATCAGTTACTGTTCTACAATATCTATGATACCCATTTTGATTCTTCAAAAGGAAAGGAGATTTGTTGTACCATATTTCCTTCGAATGAATAAAAAGAAATGTTTAACTTGAAAAAGTATGCTTTATTGCATTGATCTGTGTCGGCTCCGAGTATACTCTTTGATAAAGTCCAAAGGAATCTATAGAATCAAATTAGTCAAGCGCCGAGATTAAATAATATACATACTGATCTTAAATGTAAATCTAAAAGAGACCTCGAGAGCAGCACGTTTTCATTGCTGCCGCAATATTCAACAATAACTGCAACTTTTTGCCCCAATTGTAGTATGTACAACACTTTTTGTATTCTATTTGGTAAAAAGTGTATTTGGGCAAAACCGTGTTGACCCAAGGCAGAAGAGCCTTTTTCATGACAAAACAGTTTCCACATTTCCAAGGCACTTTTGAATTGGCGAAACTTTTGTGTGTACTCTTGCTGCTCTGCTTGAACAAAAGCTTCATATAAAGCCTGTGGTTCGTTCTCAACCACTTCCTCATCTTCCCGAAGATTGATGTACGTATAGACATCTAGCTCGCACCGTTCGTTAATACCGATGATTACTATGCTTAGTCCTACCTCTGACATCCCGCTCAAGAGTGTCTAAACGGGAATAATACCCTGCGCTTCTTGTCGTTTTCACTTTGCCATGCATTAGTTTTTCCCGATTTCAAAATCAAGCCTAATATCACTTACTTTCCACACTTTGACGGCGCTTTCTTTTCCTTTTCCCTGAAGTGGCTTCGGAGGCACCAGCTTCCGAAGGGCCTGCAGGACTGGACAAAGTTTGCAGCGCAAAAACAGGGGTTTCCACTGACGATGCTGCAGGCACAACTTCAGTCGGGAGAGGAAGCGGCGTCCATACCGCTGAAGTACCTGTAAGAGGACCAAGAGAACTTGCAGGAGGCGACTGAACCACAGGAATAGCAACAGGCGGAGCAGAAACAGTGGGGGTGGTGGCAGAAGGACGAGCTGCTTCAATCACTGCCCTCCTATCAATCTTTCCAAGTGTTTTGCGCTGCATATTTCGCGATAGCACTTCTACCACATCATTTTTAATACCTAACTGGCATCCTTCTTCTTGAAGAACTTGTCCTATATTCTCGATGCATACATCGACTATACAGATGGCTTAGGATGTAGTCTGTCATGTAATGTGCACCATACAATTTTCACTTAACCATTTTCTCACTACTTCTTTTAAACCTTCTGTTACTTTGTTGGACATTATGAGTAGAGTAATCCTGATATACTTTTAAAAATGGATAAGGGAAAAGACAAAAAAAAAGAAAGGTGGTAGTAACAGCCTAGGTGTGTAAAGCCTCCATCAGCTTTTCTCCTACCAACTTCTTAGACCCCCTGGCCTTCACCAACTGTCCATTCTCCCAATTGCTCAGGGCATACTTTAGCACTTCTGCCTCCCTCCAGACCTCATCATACTGGCTAACTTGATACACCTCGTTTCCTGTCTTCCACTCCGTCAGGTTCACTGTCGCTGCGCAGCGCGAATACCCATCTTCATCAATCCAGTGCCATAAACTGAATTCTCCTAAAACAAAGTCAATACTTGCCTTCAATGCTACTCTCATTCTATCGTTATTCTCCTGACCTTCAAACTCGTAGACGGCACCCTCTTTCCAACCCTCCATCAACGCATGGCCAGCTGCCAAGTTCCATAAATCCACCTTCAGGTAATACCCCTCCATCCTGGGCATCCTGATCGTTAATTTTATCCCTCCTTTTTTAGTCACCTCGAAACTTGGAGCATACTCGGCGATATATTGTGAGATCTTGTGTTGTGTTTTCATATCGATATCAAGTTTCAAAAAAAAAATAAAAAGTAAAAAAAAAAGGACGAAAAAGAACAGGTTGGAAAGATGATAAAAAGCTTCAACGACATTTTTTTTCCCATATCATCTATCACAGCCACGTTACTTCTTCTCCCTCTTCCTTTACTTTCTTATGTCGACCGAATCCTCAATGATCACTAGCGTCAAGAACAATATCATCTTTCCAAAGAATATCCACTTTAACGATGGCACAGCAGATAACATCTGTAGGGTTCTTTGTTTTTTCGAAAACAGGTTCCCATTTTGACGAGGATCTGATGACCTAATTTATTAATTTTTCTTATTTTAGACCAACCACCTTACTTCTTCAAATCAACTTACCCGACTTGGTTCGCTCTTCCTTGCCTTGGAGAGAAATCTTTGTCTTTGAACCACCTACTGAGAATCCTATCATCATTTCCTTCACTGGTGTTTAGGAAAGGGAAGTTTTAGGTAAAATGTAATATAGCAACAAAGATAAAGAAATACTGTTAGAACTTGGTATCTCTTTATTAAGTTGAGATTGAGATATTTGGTGCTTATAATATAAAAACAGTAAGAAGTCAATAGCTAACAATTACTATTTATTAAGTAAGAAAAAGGGGAGGAACTAATAATTAGAATGAACCCTGGGTTATATTGTCTGACTATTAATTATATAGGCTGGACTGCGATCAATAATAAAATAATAAAGACATCATTAATGACCAAAAACGACAGAGATAACTATCATTAAGATTAAAATGAATTCTACATGTAAAAAGTGAGAGTATTTATAGACATGATACGGATAAAGAATTAGGACAGATTTATAATCAACTTGACAGAATAGATGATTACTATTTTTAATTATTAGTTTAGCCTGTCCCTAGCTTGTATTGTCAATTATGCTATTGAGATGGTTTCAGATAACTCTGGACATATAACTATTTAAGGAGACGGTACGGATGAATATAAAGACCTTTAGTTCCATGATTGGATATCATTGCTGACAACAATATCTCAATCAGGATAAATGTTTTCATGATTAATGATGATCCGGTAAGTAATCGTCATTCCTTATTCAACATGCTCATATTATCAATAAACTATATTACAACCATGTCATCTTATTTGACTATGTGAAGTTAATATGAATAAAGCTTAATATAAAAATCTAATCAAAGTATTTTATTGATCTGTGTTGGGAATAATGTTATAAATGATTCCAAGTTATGTCAACATATTATTCAGGATCATATCTGATTCCTTTTACTAAAATAAAGTGACTATAATCTTATGTATCCTTAACAAACTGCACCTCCATCCCCCAAGACCGATCAGTAACCTTGCCTACTAACCATGCAAAGCGCTACAAAAGAAAGGGAGTACTTTGTTAGTAAATTACTCACGGAACCCACAAAGCCACTCTCGCTTTTTTTACCCCTTTCTTGATATACTTGTTCATAATCTCTTGACTCATTCGCTTATAATGAAGTGCAAAGAGAACTGGGTCCACCCAAGGGCGTTCACCTTCCAATAGAGTTGTAAACTCCGTTGCAAAATCATTACAAGTCAATGTGATGAACAACTGAGGAGGTCCCAGCGAATCAAACATAGCTTGCAAGTTAAGACTGTGAATTCGCTTGTAAGCGTATGATGATCTTATTACATGCGGAACCAACGACACCCGACCAAACTTATACGCGCCATCCAAAAACACGTCCTGACGTCGCAATGGCGCTTCTCTTTCTTTTAGTGGGACCACATGTCGGTTGCTTGACTGGATATTGTGCTTCTCGATCATGTCCATCATGAAGAAGAGATATTCTGGACTTCGCCCAAAGCGTCGATCCGCTAATAGTAGCCTCTGCTTTGCGTATTTTGCCAAAGTGCATTGCCTATTGGCGACGGCGTACCCTCCTTCATTCTCTGACAGCTCACGACCCTCCGCCTGCGGAGGACTACAAAGGCTATAGTAGCCACGTCCGTTCGTATAGAGGTATGGGAACAACAACACTAACAAATCCGGGTGCTCCGAAAACTTTACATCATACTCCCTTAGACTGCCTATCACTAAGTCATCCAACCGGGCTTGTGAAGCGTTGGGCGTGACATCACTGATAGGCATCAAGTAATTCATCGGCCAGCTGTTAACAGGCAAAGGATCCCCCTCCTTGACCATTTTCAACAATGTAAATCTTGCGTATAATGCCTGCATTTCAACACCAGCATAAATGTCTAGTCTTGGGTTCAACGTACACAGGTGGGAAAACACGGCTTGCACTTTGTGCGGGTCAATCCTCTCTTGATAGTCTTTGTTGTAAGGCATTCCCAACGTTCCTGCATGCAACATATCGCTAAAGTTAAGATTGCGTTCCGTCCACAGGGCTCCAGAAACTTGATATTGGCCGCAATAAGCTCTATTTGCGGATCTCATTCTTGTCATTTTGCTCATTAATTTCAATGGAGCCACTGCCCCACGTTCATGATAATTCAGATCAAATGGAATTGTTGGGCCACAGTAGATCGGTTCGATGCAACTATCACGATCATGACGTTGCTTACAAACTACAACGCAGTTGAGGCTAGACAGAGGTCTAGTTGGAAGAAATCCCCATTCATAGCAAGGCAGATCATTTTCTTCTCCAACAAAGGCTTTATAGAACACTTGATCTGGATACAGTAGTTGCAAGCAATAAGCACAAAAAGCTGATGGTGTCTGTTCTTTAAAAGCGTCAAACTGTGTGAAGTGTCGTTGCTGTGCAGATGTAAATGTATATCTAGGGTATATCATAGACATTGTCAAACTTAGAGAAAAAGAAAGGGCTAGTTTAAATTTGTTGTCTAACCAACAGAAAAAGAAAGGTCAAGATTAAATTTGTTGTTAAATTTATTGTTATTTGTTTTCTTTCCATTTTCCTTTTTTTTAAGTTTCCAAAGCAACATATAATGACCACTGTCCCCGCAAGCGCTTGGAGATCGATGATAGCAGGAGGTGTGTTTTTTTTTTAAACATATCAAACAGAACCAATCGATCAATAATAAAAACTACCATACTATTTCACTGCATTTGCCGTCACAGTAAGTAATATACAATACGGGACGACACCAAGTGGCTTTTTTTTTAAAAAAAAATAGACATGCTACAGTCCTGGTTCATGTGAACTGTGAACTGTTGGACAGCGTTGTAGAACAGTATGCAAACAGCGTGACAGATGCTTCCTGCGCAGTTGTTTCTTTGATGGGCAATCATCGCACAATCAATGCTTACCATTCGTTGCCAAAACAATATGCAGTCCCTCGTGATCAAATCACGCTCGAAACAAACGACCGTTTTACAATCACCGTGTTCTTCAGCAGCCATCCTCCTGCTTACGAAAAGTATCAACATATATCGTTACATGCCAGCCCTACACGAGCCACCGAAGGAGAGAGTGGCACCATTCGTGCTAATCTTGCAACAGGCACAGTGCAGACGACATACAACCGACAATCGTCGCTTATGAGCTTAATTTCTGAGTCCAGCTCAGAAATGATGACCCAACCGTCATTCTATTCCGTAGAGGAATCTGACTCAGCGAATAACTCCGAGGGAGAGCCATTCTCCATCCAAGAGCGAATTGTTACCTGCAATGGACCTGCTTTGGAAGAAGCTAACAAAATCGAAGAAATGGCTGCAAAAAAAATTTCCAAGCAATCCCCCGGCAAATCAAGCTCAGGCAAGGTTAAAAAACCCAGTGCCAAGCGAAGCAAAAGACAGAAGGGCAAGGGCAAAGATAAATTGCTAAATTAATAAATCAGTATTCTATCATTTCATTATTCTTACATTTTAAACTCCCATACTGAAGTGTTTTAAGTATAAAAAATAGGACAAAGAATAATTAACGAGACCGAACAATAGTTCTAAAGTCGAATACTTTTATTAAAGAAAGATTTCAAGGCTATTTATATTAGCTGAGCAAGACCTGAGATTAGATGACAAAAGATAGTTACGACCGATATGATTTGACATGTATAAGAAGAATGTTATAAGCTGATGATAGTAATAAACTGTCTAGATATAAACTGAAACATATTATTCAGGGCAGTTACTAATTATCCAGGACCTATTCTTATTCAACCTCATTTGTAAAGATAGCAATAAATTGTCTAGATATAAACTGAAACATATTATTCAGGGTAGATGCTAATTATCAGGATTTATTCTTATTCAACCTCATTTGTGAAGATTTAGTCCAGAATGATAAGACTGTATCTTATTGACATGACAAAACATGACAAGTGTACCCGATCGTACTTGGGAAGGTATTGATCCCCTCCTACCATGATCGCTTTTTGGATCAGGGTGGCAGGAGGATCATCGTATATTTTTTCAAAGTGGAGGTCAGTGGTGATGATTCGAGGTAAGGTACTGCAAGTACCCATCACCTCAAACGTACGCATGAAATCAATGTCGCCAGTGAAAGAAACAATGATCGGATTGTCAGTAGCTGGTTCAAAGACGTCAAAGATTTCTTTCCAAGGCAAGGAAGAGCGGACCAAGTCGGTTAAGTTGATTTGAAGAAGTAGGGTGGTTGGTCTAAGATAAGAAAAATTAACAAATTAGGTCATCCGATCCTCGTCAAGATAGGAACCTGTTTTCGAAAAAGCAGAGAACTCTACAGAAGCTATCTCCTGTGTCATCACCAAAGTAGATATTCTTTGGAAAGATGATACCGTTCTTGACGGTAGTGATCATGGAGGATTCGATCGACATGAGAAACTTACGGAAGAGGGGAAGAAGGAACGCGGCTGCGATAGATGACATGATAAAAAAATTGTTGTCGAATCTTCTTATCCTGTTTCCGACCTGTTTTATAATCTTTCGTACCTTTTTTTGTCGTCTTCTTTACCTTTTATTTTTTTTTTGAATTTTTTTATCGATATGAAAACACAACACAAGATCTCACAATATATCGCCGAGAATGCTCCAACCTTTGAGGTAACGAAGAAAGGTGGAGTTAAGCTCACGATCAGGATGCCCAAGATGGAGGGCTACTACCTGAAGGTGGATTTATGGAACTTGGCAGCTAGCCACGCGTTGATGGAGGGCTGGAAGGAGGGCAGTGTGTTTGAATTTGAAGGTCAGGAGAATAACGCTAGAATGAGAGTGGCATTGTAGGCAAGTATTGACTTTGTTTTAGGCGAATTCAGTTTGCGGCACTGGATTGACGAAGATGGATACTCTCGCTGTGCTGCCACAGTGAACCTGACAGAGTGGAAGACAGGAAACGAGGCATTTCAAGTTAGCCAGTATGATGAGGTTTGGAGGGAGGCGGAAGTGCTGAAGTACGTGTTGAACAGTTGGGACGATGGTCAGTTGGTGAATGCCAGGGGGCCAAAGAAGTTGGTCGCTGAGAAGTTGACGGAGGCGCTACACACCTTGGGTAGGTTTTGACGAGAAGAAGAAGAAAAATACTGAACGTCCATATAGGCGTAAGCAAGGCAAAACGCTTGTTGGTTGATGAGGGGAATAAAGGGCTGGGTCTTGCCCAGAAGTCTTGAACAGGATCATAGAGGGCCTGAAAATGGAGGACGCTGGCAAAGGCATGAAAGAATGATGATCATCTTGTCCTTGTGGGATTTTTTTTCATTTTGTTTTTAAAAATAAAGATAAGTTATGGTCGTGGCATACCAATATAACCAGCTTGTCGTATCCAAACATACTTTAAACATGATTCATATTCAATTTATAAGAAATCAGAGTAGTGAATGCTTTACAAAGATTTATTACAGCCTTTTCTCTATTATTCGGTCATAACTAATTCCATTCCTTTAACTCAATACAAGTTGTTTTAATATAGCTCCTGATGCAATAAGACATAAATGAAAAATAGATCTACTTAAATAATTATACAGTCCACTTGCATAACTAGGAACAGATCTTCATACTAAAATTTATTCATGCTAGATCTACAGCCATAATTAATTAAAGCATATTGAAAAGGATTTAATTGAATCTTCATGAAAAGGATATAAATACCAGATACAATAATATTAAATAAAAATATAACTTTTTTAAGTCTTGTTGAATTTTATAGTCTTTTTTATTCTTACGAGATAACACACTAAGAAAAAAAAAAAAAAAAAAAAAAAAAAAAAAAAAAAAAAAAAAAAGGCAAAACAAAAAGAGGGAAATGATAAGCGGTGAAGTGATAAGTGAGGAAATAATAAAAGATAAACTGACAACAAATCAAATGATAACTGATTCCATCACTGAAATAAAGCAGAGCAAGCCGGGCCATTTCTCTTTTTTTTTCATCCAAACCATCATGGCTAGCACAATTTATGAAGATACTCCACCACAGTCGTTGACTTATATGTTACAAAATTATATTTTTTTTCCAAAAAGATCAACTTGACTGCAGACGGTAGAAGCGTCATTTTGTTAGCTCACAGTCATCAAAAGTATCCTCATCAGATCTTCCCTTCTGCTTCTGTTTATCTCTTCACTCACCATTTTCTTTTTTTTTTTGGTTACAGGAAACAGTCGATTGTCTTGCGAGTTCCAAGACATGTTTTCATGATTAGTGTCACTCGGCTGGAAAACGAAACAGGCATCAACCTCTTGCAGTCTGATATAGATCACTGTGTTGTCTTGTTTGCACGTGGGGACGGGCTGTTGACTCACACGTTTAACGTTTTTGATCATCCCACCGTGTCTCCCATGATGGTGATGGACACTATTAACTTGGACTTTATTCGTATTTTAAACAATCCTTCGCCGTCTATTCGTGCTCTGAACATGGTCGTCAGCGGGCCTATTGATCGTCCTCCTCTTTCACAAACGATGGCCGTAGAGGATGTTGTCGTCGATTTGCAAACAGGTCGTAGCCATGTTCACTGAAAAGAATCAGAGATACAACCTACACCAGATGTAGAAATGGAACGCTTGCCTTCGGAGGAATTCTCGATCCATGCCCCCGAGCCATCCTTTCTCACTTCTCCTCTTCCTGTGGCCTCCAGCTTCCCCACGGACCCGCCTTCTTCCTTGCGTTCTCCGGCCACTGAATCCAGGCAAGGTGAAAGCAGTAGTGGTAGTTTGACGGACGTGAATGATGAACCAGACTACGATCTCCCATCTCGTTCAGTCGGAAGGGAATTCAGCTTCGATTTTTTTCGCGTGTCTTCCGTTGAGGATTCCCAACACACTCAAGGAAGCAGTCAATCAAAGTTGGGTTCACAATCGTCCGCTAAGCGCAGTCGCTCTTTTGGAAGCCCAGAAGTTAGGCTCCTGCCGACTTTATATGCACCACGTGCCAAGCGAGCCAAGCGATCGATGAAAGGGAAAGAACGGGAATAGAACATGGCAGACTTTGCTTCAAATAAAATCCTGACAACTTTTTTTTTCTTTCTCGTAAAGCAACAATGTCAATCATCTTAAAACATGCGATTGTAACAAGAAGAGCCAAATTGTTCGTAGACGGCGGTGGAGGTCTGCGAATGCAGTGCTCTGTAAAATATGATGGTGTTTTCTATAGTTTGGGGTCATATAACCCTATAGTAATCGCATTCTTTTTAAAACATGGCTTAGAAGAAGCCATGTTCTATGTCCAAGGTAATGTGCGAATGCTTTAAAAGAAAGGAACAGAAGGCGATCCAAAAATTACCAGCAGGACTTGAACTAACCCATGCTCTTCTTTTATTTCCTTTTTTCTTAAAATCAAAAAGGCACGTGCAAGTTTGACACCTTTATGAAGAAGGATGGCTACATAGAAAAGACTATTCGGGTGACGGTAGAGGAAGCCAGGTTGTAGATGACAAAAGATAGTTACGACCGATATGATTTGACATGTATAAGCTGATGATAGTAATAAGCTGTCTAGATATAAACTGAAACATATTATTCACGGCAGATGCTAATTATCAGGACCTATTCTTATTCAACCTCATTTGTAAAGATAGCAATAAATTGTCTGGATATAAACTGAAACATATTATTCAGGGTAGATGCTAATTATCCAGGACCTATTCTTATTCAACCTCATTTGTAAAGATAGCAATAAATTGTCTAGATATAAACTGAAACATATTATTCACGGCAGATGCTAATTATCAGGACCTATTCTTATTCAACCTCATTTGTAAAGATAGCAATAAATTGTCTGGATATTAAGTGAAACTTGGCTGTTCAGGGTAGTGATAATTATTGGAATCCATCCTTATTCAAACTCATTTGTAAAGATTTAGTCCAGAATGGTAAGACTGTATCTTATTGACATGTCAAAACATGACAGCTACATCTTTACTTTCAACCATTGGTTGTTATTGTTGATCTTAGTGACTGATACTGTGTGCACCCACAGAAAGAAAAGGACGCCGATCCGACTTTTCATCATCAAATGTGTTTATAAATCTGACAAAAGTCTCCTGCAAGTATACATGCAATATGTGTCTTGTTCAAAAAATTAAGCGATGGTACAGAATTGCAACATATGGATGTTGATAAACTTTTTTGTCCGCCGCTGTCTGTATGTGGTTGTGATCATCGCAAACGACAAAAGATAAAAAGAGTGGAGGTAAAGTCCTCGGGAACTGACTACTACTAACAGGAGTTAAGGGATTGTCAGGTCAAAAAGGATAAAGTAGGAAGTTCGCATGGAAGTTGGGAATAGGTTACTACATATTAACTGGCTTGTGGTAGCCAAGCGTTCATAGCGACTATTAAGGATATATAAGATTATAGTCATTTTATTTTTGTAAAAGGAATCGGATATGATCCTAAATAGTATGCTGACATAACTTGGAATCATTTATAACATTATTCCCAGCACAGATCAATAAAATACTTTGATTAGATTTTTATATTAAGCTTTATTCATATTAACTTCACATAGTCAAATAAGATGACATGATTGTAATATAGCTAGTGATAATATGAGCATGCTGAATAAGGAGTGACGATTACTTACCGGATCATCATTAGTCATGAAAGCATTTATCCTGACTGAGATACTATTGTTAACTGTTTTAATCGTAAGATTAAATAAAAAAATTAAACAAAAAAACAATAGCAGCAATATAAAATTAAAATCCTTCTTTATTGCAGATTTCTTTATATTGCGAAAAGGCCTCGCTTTATGGATAAAAAGTTGGCATCTATTTATATTCTTTGTGAGCGTAGATATAAAAGATAGACTCGATCACGATGTCGTGCTGAAGAACCAATGATTAAGCTAAAGCTTGTCGATGTTCTAATATATGCATCTGAAATTGAACAATAGAAATAATAACCAGTCAATTAACTTTGATCTAATTACTTTTGGGGTTGACAATTGATTAGACTCTCTAGGATGACAGATATTGATCTTATTGTTCTAAATTTGGAAAAGTGTGGAATTGTTCAATCATAGTTTAATCTTTTGTGTATCGTTGTTTATTTTAATACAACTGATATCATATAGAAAATAACTATGTTTACAACACTTCCTATCATAATGAAGCAGAATTCATTAAGTGTTGGATTGTTCACCCACTAATAGGGAACGTGAGCTGGGTTTAGACCGTCGTGAGACAGGTTAGTTTTACCCTACTGATGGTATTGGTATCGCAACAGTAATTGAAGTTAGTACGAGAGGAACCCTTCATTCAGATAATTGGTATTTGCGGCTGGTTGAAAGGCCAATGCCGCGAAGCTACCATCTGCTGGATAATGGCTGAACGCCTCTAAGTCAGAATCCATGCTGGAAGCGATACTACTGTGCTTTGATTGTACTAGTTGTGTACAAATAAAGCTTCGGCTTGAAAACCTTACTTGCGGGATAGGCTTTGCAGCGGAAATGCTGTGATTCACTACCCTGTGATGATAATGCAAATGATCAAAGTGATAAATCGCATGCAGACGACATGAAATGGACGGGGTATTGTAAGTACTAGAGTAGCCTTTGTTGCTACGATGTACTGAGATTAAGCCCTTGTCATTGAATTTGTTCCTTACGGAACACTTTCAGCTATACAAATTAAATATTATTATTTTTTTTTTGCTTTTTTTTTATGTAAACAGTATTAGTTTAATGTTCAGTTTGCACTTGACCGTTTCCTATCCCTCTACTATCTGTGGTTCTTACCTGCCTGCACCTTGTAAATGAGAAATCAGGTTCATCTACGTTCAGGTTGAGAAACGTTTTCCCCCTAAGCTCAGCACGTATGCATCAAAAGTCCAAAAATTTTACAGTACGCGTTAAGGTTAACGAAATTTTATCGAAGTTTGGGTCACGTGCGTTAAGGTTAACAAAAATTCGTTGGATTTCAGGTCACGTGCGTTAAGGTTAACGAAATTTTCTCTGCGCACTCGAACCTCTTACCTAAAAAACTTCATTTTCGTACAAAACACAACCATAGCAACTTAAAAATATATAAAATCTGAATCATCTTCACCAAAATCTAAATGCTTATGTCTATTTCTTTATTTTCTTTTTTTGTTAATAAATTCAAGAGACAGAGTTTCAGTTCTTAAATCATCTTTTTTTACACCCTCTTGCACACATCTTGTAGAAAAAATGTTGACAATCAAGTGTATCTTTTTTATCTGATCTACAACGAGAAGAAGATCCTTTTTTTCTATCGGCAATACAATTGTTGTCAGCTCCGTGTACGTATAAAATTTTTCATAAAAAAGGTTCAGACCATAGAAGGTGATGGTGGTTCCAATGGCTTGAAAACCAATCACCATCTCCAAATTGTACTTGTCCAAACACTCTTTCGCAAAAATTGCGGTTCGATACAAATCAATCACTGCATCGCCTTGTCTTACAGTGGCCAACTTCATTTCGCCTACACCATTAGTATAAGCATGTTTGTTTTGTTTATACACATCGACGACGTAATCAGGACGATTCGTCGCCGTGGCTACACTGTTGGGCAGCAAAAGATTCAAACTAACAAAAAATACAATCAACCAGGGCCAAAAACTTTCTAATAACTGACTTACCAGTGAGGAATGGTAGAAGGCATGATATCGGATAATAAGCCATGCAAAAACGGATGAAGGTACGATGTTGACAGGCCATGCTCTGAAAAAGGCATCATCTCGCATTCATTAGCACTGTTCACACTACAATCCCCAATTTATCTTTAGTTTTTCTGTATCTAATCCGCTATACACATCCCCAGATATACTTACATCGCCTCCACCGCCCGCAATATCTGTCCTTCCTCTCTCGATCCTTTCAAACTTAATTGGAGCAATTTAACTCTAGTCTTGGTCACACACAAAGAACCAGCAGCGTATCGCTATCATGACTATCATTAATGTCTTTCCCCCCCCCCTTTGTAATCTTTATTCTCACTACATACCAAGAGTATTTTTTTTAACTTTTTCAATAAACGTTTATTAAACACGGGCATAACACCCAATTTATCCATCATCTTCTTATACATTACTCTCAACTCTACAATGGGAAAGCAACCCAATAAACTACCGCTATAATCTTCACTTTCTTTCAACAACAAAATTCCAGACATCGCCCTACGTTCAATTGAGTTTTTAGCCCCACTAATTATTACCGCTAAAGGCACCTACAAAAATTCATGCAAATGATCCTGCAACTTGTAATCAGTCAAGGGCATATGCTGGACCTGCTCCCGATAACGCTGAAATTTCGCTGATAAATCAATACCATTTAGCATCCAACAATTATCAGTTTGCAACACACTTGATTGGGGACTATGAGTAAAGATCCATCAGTCGTGACTAAGTTGCATTTTCTCTTTTGCTAACTTAAAACAATTTTTACCTATACAGATGCTGGTCTAAAACATGCTGCCGCAAATCAGAAATAGTGTCCCAGTGAACCAAACAAGAAGGACATCCAAAACGAACAATTCCGTTTGGATACCTTTTCTTGTTGCATTCTGAATACACCACTTCATCTTCTCCAACATAAGCATACCATACTCCCTTAACAAAGATACAGGTATATCCTTGGACGATTTCGTAGCTACAGGATAAGCATTGACAAAGCCAATATTTTTCTTTTCAAATAAAACAACATCATCTAATTCCTCTTGTATATCTTCAAAGAACTCTAAACAACATTTTATCTACCTCATTAATACCAACTTCCTTCTTCCAATTTCCAAACGTTCTCAACAATTTCCAAAAATTATTTCTTTTTCCTTCGAAATAATGCCCTTTACGAATAAAATTCAAACTAGGATTAACTCCAACAAACACCAAATCCAAATCTTCTTTTAATAATTCAACCATTTCATTCATAATAATAGTAATAATAAAAACAAAACAAAAAAAAACCCCCTTTTTCAATTTTTTTTTAAAACAATAAAACAATACATTAATAAATCACTCTACTCTACTATCAGACCCATTCAAAATCCTTTACAAATTGATACATGCGAACATCCCCTTTCACTTGAAGTGTATTTAAATCTTCCCTATACCCAAAAAATCTAATATCATCTGGATTTTTAACTCTTGACATTGCCACATACAATGACCCATGGTATGAAAAATGTTGCAAACTAATCCCTACTTTTGATAATGTAAGACTCTGCACCTTATGAATCGTTGAACAATATGCTAAACGCAAAGTAAACTGCCTTCTACTATATCTACCATCAGCATCAGAACGTTCCACTCGTCTAACATCAATCACATCATCCGTAGCTTCCTTCTTTATACAAATAGCATCATCAGACATACTAATAACGACACCCAGCATACCGTTCACAAAACCTCTTCTAACATCCAAATTTTCCAACAACATCACTCTACAGCCAACCACCACAGACAATCTTCTTTCCAACAAAACCCTCGATAAACACTTTAAGGCAACATCAATATTTTCTCCAGAATAATAATCATCAGCTTCATACTCCCTAATTTCTGAATTAAACTCTTGCAAACGTAAAGCATTCACTTTTTCCACCATTTCATTCTCTGGAAATAACAATGTATATTCTGGCCCCAACAATCTATAATCAGCCACCAATCTTGCCTTTATGAAATTCATTACACCAACAGTAAACATATTCATACGAACCATATCTAATAACTCTATAAATATCGCATCCGTTTGTCGCATTGTTTGCGTTAATTTCAACTTCATTCCCAAATCATATAAATCACTTTCAAACAAAGGCACATACTCCTTTTCCACTGGTAACAGTTGACAAAAATCACCAAAAAAACAAACACTAACCCCACCAAAAGGCTTATTACTGTTTGTTACTTGCATCAACGCAGTCGAAATATTTTCCAACATGTCTTTAGATATCATTGAACATTCATCAATCAACAGAACTGTCCTCCTTCCTTTCTTGATCAACCCATCCAAACTTATCAAATTCACCGCACCAACAGAATTATTCATGCCAAAGAAACTATGCACTGTCATCCCTTCTATATTCCTTGCAGCAATACCAGTAGGAGCCAATTTATATACCTAAATGAAAACAATTAGCATCAAACAATAAACATAAATCAAAACTCCCAACAAAACATACACCATAATGCTTAACTCGCAAATGCAAATATAACAACTGTAAAACAAAAGACTTGCCCGTACCAGCAGCACCAAAAACAAAAGCATGTCCACCAACATCCAAAACCTCAGTCAACACACTATAGACCGTATACTGATCTTCATTCAATCTCATGGACATCATATCAACACTTTCTTGAGAAACATTGATCATATCCACCACCTCTTCATCCACATTTCTATAAACATCAAGTATATATGGATCTCCTATAATATCTCCGCGATCCACCAAAGCAAAATAAGCAGCTTTACAAAAAAAACATATAAATAAATGATAACCAGTACGATTCCATATACCTTTCCAAGTTCCATACTGCACCAACAGTAATCCAAAATTATTACAACAATGTTTCAACACAATCTGCTGATAATAGTAAGCTTCACCATTAGAAGGAGCACAAAACTTAGTACGCCATAAAGGCCTAGACTTCTTACGTAATCTCCATTTTTTCCTTTTTTTATCACTCACTATCAAAGGAAGTTCTCTTGATACACCATTTCCCCTTGCATCAACTATGACTTCAACGCTTATCGTGTTTCTTTGTCTACCCATTCCTAATAACCCATTAAACCTCACTATCTCTCATAGTAAAAAAAATCCATACCTCTAGCCCTTCCTCTACCTATTTTCCTATTTAAATAACAAAATCTCTACAAAAAAAAAGAAGCCTTACCTCGCCTCATTCCACGACCTCTTCCTCTTCCACTACCTCTACCATTACTTGCTCCCCTTCCTCTATCATTCAAAACTAAAAAATACAAAATAAAAGTAAAAACCACATACTTACACAATCCTATCCTATTACCCTCATCATTTTCAAAAGACTCCTCATCTTCCTCTTCTTCATCCATTGACTCGTAGTAGTCATTATTGTCGGTGGTGGTCGTGTAGTCGTCGTCATCGGTGGGAATGACATCGTTGTGGTTGGTGATGGTTTGTAGTCGTTATTGTGACCCGTTGTTATTGCTCTGCTGGAGGCAGGGTTGCTGATGGCGGGTTCTATTTTACTCGGGCCAGGGCTGTAGGTTACAAGTTGTGATTTACTGGGACCAGGGCTGTAGGTTATAAGTTGTGATTTACTGGGACCAGGGTTGTCGATAGCGGGTGGTGATTGTAGTTTTATGGTTTCTTGTATGGTTTGGATGGTATCGTCATCCAGTGGGTTTTGTGTGTCGGCACTCGTTCTGTTTAGTACCATCGCGTTTATTTGTTGTTCTAGTTGCGTGGTGGAGGTAGTAAGGACCGACGTTTGTTGTGCTGGGGAACTACGGTCGCTGCTTGTATCGCTGTCGGTAGTATCAAACGTCCATGTTGCTCTATGGATTCGGTTGTTTCCAAGTTGGAATAGGTTAGGAGGGGCTGATTGTGGCGATGTATTTTGTGAAATGTTTGTACGTCAGTCCTTGGTCGATTTTGTTGATGATCCTTTTTAGTTGCTGGTATGTTCTATGGTTGATATAGGGTTAGTGTGATGTGGGATTAGTTTATATATTTATTACTTTTGTATCAGCTCATGGCTATATTTTTGCTTGTTGCCTGGTAGTACGCAGACCATCGACATACCAGGCTCGTCGTGCCATTTGATGGCATTAGGTGTTAATCCGAGGGATTGCCTTGTGTCTGGCTTCTTAGTGTACTGTAGGAGGACATTATATGTTTCAACGTTTACACAAACGATAAGTTTTGGCTTGTATTTTGCTATTTCTTCTAAAGTATCAGTGGAGTACTTTAGTAGGTCTTTTGCAGGGACCGTGTTTTCGTTGCGGTATGTATTGGGGAGGATTGTGGTATAGCCAAATCCGTTGTAGGAAAAATAAGTGTCAATGGTTGTGTTGTCGATTTCAAGTGCGGGATGGATAATGCCTATTTCTTATATGTGAATATTGTGACAAGTATTGATATTGTATGACTTACCATGGTCTTGGATGTTGGCCCAGAAACCAGTGTTTGGCTTTTGAAAGTAGTAAGTGCTGTACACCTTGCTAGGGAAGTGAAGTTGCACAAAGAGAATAGAGGTTTGGTTGGTGAATAATTTGGGTTGGAATAAAGAAGCGTTCATGATGTAAATTGATTTGATTTTTTTTTTTTTAAAAAAAAAAAAGAGAGGTTCGTAGGGATATGTATATACTAATCGTGTCTCTTTGTAGTCATGGTTATTGTAGAGATGCTTTATGGGTAGAAATGGGTAAAGATGGATAATGGGCAAGGCTAGGTAGTGTGTTAATTTTGTTTTTGAAAACGTCTGGGTGATTATTGTTCAAATTTGGTTTGTTTATTTGGGTTTTTTATTAAGGGTTTGATTTATTTTGGATAGAGGAATAAAAGATACGATAAGGATTACTTTATATCTTTATTTGTGTAGTTTTCATGTGTCTTGTAGGATGTCTATGTTTTCAAGTTCATTTTGCAGTTGATCAAGAAAGTCTTCTTTTGTGGGTGATGATGTGGATTTTTTTTTGCGTAGTCGTTTTTGTGGTGAGGTCTTATTGTTTTCTAGTCGGAATTTGGAATAGTGAATGCAAGAGGATGTTTGTGGTATAAAGGGCATCGTGGGTGACTATTGTTTAAAGTTGGTTCATTTAATTGGGTTTTTTAAAGAAAGATTTTTTATTTATTTTAGATGGGGTAACAAAAGATACAATGAGGATTATTCTATATATTGATATGTGTAGTCTTTATGTATTTCTTCTAAGATATCTACGCCTTTATGTGCGATTTCTAGTTGATCAAAAAAGTCCTTTTCGGTAGGCGATGGTGAGGATTCTTGACGTTGTCGTTTTCTTGGTGATGGTTTATTGTTTTCTAAGTGGAATTTGGAGAAGTATGTAGAAGAAGATGCCTGTGGTGTAGTGGGTATTGGGGATGGGCGTCTTTGTTGTGATTGGTGTTCTTGTATGGAGATACCTCTTATTGCCTGTTTTCCTTTGGAGATTTCTTTTCTAATGATTTGTTTGAGTGTATTATTTTTTCTTTTGCTTTATGTTTTTCTTTTTGTTTTTCTATATTCTTTTTTTGTTGTTTTTTTTGTAATTTTTCTAGTTTATGTTGTTTTTGTTGCTGTTCTATTGTTTGTTGTTGTTGTTGCTGGAAATCGATGCTTTGTTGATGTATAGTGCTGTAAGTGGTGTAAATTTGGTTGATGAAGTCTTGTTGTTGGTGTTCATTTGATGAGTTGATTGTTTGGTGAGACTGTGATTGATGCCCGTTTTCGAATTGAGTGTTGTATGTGGTTGATTGTGTTGTATGTTCGGGTGTGTTGAATGATATGAGTGGGGATGTATGTTGTGCTGATTCGAATGTGGGTGTTGAAGAAGCTTGTTGGATGTATTGGTATACCTAAAGATAATTGTGATTAGTTTTTTATTATTATTATTAGTATTATTATTATTATTTTACGGGTGTGGTTAATGCATTCAGCATTGTGTCTAGGGTGTTGTCTTCAGTGGTTGAGGTTGGAGATGTATATTTTGTCAGTTGATTTTCTTCTTTTTGGTCTTGAATGATGTTTGTTATTCTATTTTTGGCTTCTTGGTGATCAGCATCTGTCAATTGGTTTATGTGTGGATGTATTGTGTTTAGGATAGAGTATATCCTGTTTGGTTTTGGGGTGATAAAGATGGTGTTCGAAGATTTTTTTGATTTTGTAAGGTATTGGCTACAAGCTGATAGACGTTGGCTTGTTGTTGTAGGTAATTTGTGTTTATTTGGAGATTGTTTTGGATGTTTGTGGTCCATTGTCTATTGTCGTTTGTTTGTTGTGTTATTTGATTTTGCTGTATGTTTTGATTTTGGTTTAACTGGTGAAAGTTTTGTGTGGTATGAATA
This sequence comes from Rhizopus arrhizus, assembly GCA_024220505.1. Lineage (NCBI taxonomy): Eukaryota > Fungi > Mucoromycota > Mucoromycetes > Mucorales > Rhizopodaceae > Rhizopus > Rhizopus arrhizus. Next base: position 12,565 of record JAKZZE010000032.1, on the reverse strand, counting down.
TTGAATAGAGCTGGAGGAATGATGGGTTGAGGGGTTGGGTGTCTAGAGGCAGTGGGACTACCACTTGAAGTGGATGTGGTAGAGGCGGGGCTAGCAGGGCTGGTTTCTTGATCGCTGTCGATGGAATTGATGGGTGTGAAATGATGTCGCATACGATGTGGGATATGCGAGAGAGAGTGGCGGGGGGATTGAGGGATTGCGGTTGTGATTGGGTTTTGTATGTTGTGTTGATTGTATTGCTGTATTGCTTCTATTGGTAAGGTTAATGGGCAGAATTGGATGTCGAGTGTATCGAGCATGAAATTAGGAGTGCTGCCAGCAGGAGAATAGTCATGAATTTGTTGAATGGGGTTTAATCGACCGAAGGCCATCATGAGACATGGTGTATTGGCATTACTGTCTGGTAGCTGGTGGAATAGGTGTTCGGGGACTCGTATTTGGATTGGAAACCATCTATGATAAAATTAAGGTTAGGGATTGTTGGACATGAATGAGTAATTATTTTGCCTTTTCTCATTATAAAGTTCAAACATTTTGAATAGAGTATTTTCAAGGTCGATTGTTTTGACGGTTTGTGGGAAAAGTATCCAATGATGTAGGTACTAGTGTGCCACATGATTTGGGTAATTTTTTTTAAAGGTAAAGTAGTGATGAAGTGATTTATTTGGTTATTATATAGTTTGTTCTATAATGAATTTCTTTTGTTTTTGTTTTTGTGAAGAGTGAATAAATTTTGTGTGTGTCTTTGTTTGAAGGGGGTTATGGGTTCATATAAGGTGATTGTTTTGGTTTTTTTTATAAAATAAAGAAGTATAGTAAAAGGGTGATTGTTTTGGTTTTTTTTATAAAAGAAAGAAGTATAGTAAAAGTGTGTTTTTTATTCATTTCTTTTCTTTATTTTTTTAAAATATGGTTATGTTTGTTGCTTTGACGTTGGATGTTATTAGCGTCAAGTTAAAATTTAAATCATTAAAAGAGCCTGTAGGTGTAGTGGTGACAGGGACGAGTGACAATGCTTTTGTTACTGCCTATTCAAGAGACCCCTTAATTGTAAATCTATGTCAGAGAGCATGTGAAAAGGGTACTACATGGCATTTTCTTGGTATATGTTTTTGTTTTTGTGTATTTGGGATGATACTGATTTTTTTTATTGTTTTTGTAGGCAGTGTTACGATGACGACTAGAATGGATGCTAATAACAGGCCAAGTACATCTTTGTTTATGATTATTAGAAAGATTGTCGAGAGTGAATCGATAGAGAAGATTTTGGATGATGGAGTGTCTGGGATGAAACAGAAGAGAACGGTGGTTATGGACACACTTAAGTTGGAGGACGAAAAATTTTTGTTGGTGCTCTATATAAGGCAATGTATAGTGGTGATGTTATAGTTGACTATGGGAGGTCTGGATATGATGGTGCACAGGCATACAATGAATTTTTTGTGGATTGGACGGCCGCGGAATTTTTAAAATGTAAATAGAAATTGTGTGTGTATTTTTTGTTTATTTATTTATATCTTAGTATCTGAAATAATGGGTAAGATGGATAGTGCGTATTTCATACGTGGTCCTGCTGTTTTGCGGGAACAATTGTCGTTGGAGAAGCAGCGAGCAATACGTGATAGAGGGACTGTTTCTCAGATCGAGAATCCGTCGTTGGGGGGTTTTGGTTTGCAGAACGACTACAAAACCATCACCAACCACAACGATGTCATTCCCACCGATGACGACGACTACACGACCACCACCGACAATAATGACTACTACGAGTCAATGGATGAAGACAAACTCGAACGAGGAGCAAAACGATCCGCAACACCACCGGAGAAACTCCAAAACGCGTCAAAAAAATAAAAAAATCAAGTTCCAGACCCCTCACCACTTTGTCCAAATAAAAATAAAAAATAAAAAAAAAATTAATCAATAATAACCATAAAACTTGCGTTTCAAACCTCAATAAGTAAACTATAACAATCTTCAGCAATACAAAAAAAAATAAACAAAACTCTACTGCCACCCTATAAACACATCCCACTACATCATCAACCCACTCAGCCACCGATCAATCACCATTCATAAAATCATCCAATCATAGATACCAAAAATTCATCAACAAAGAAATTACATATTACCCAATCAAAAATAAACACACCAATAAACAGAAAAAACACCCCTACCCATATTATTCAAATTTTCCTTTGTTTCTACTTTTTACCATTGTTATTACTTCTCTCTTCACAACCAATTGAGAAAATGACCAAAATTAAACAAAACACCACTAACAACAAAAAACCAAAAATAACTCATTAGCAACACAATCATCCACAGAAAAAACGCCATAAAAGGCGAAAATAACAAAAACACCATAAACAGCAAAAACCAGAAAAGGTGATTTATACATTTTTATCCTTTTATATTAAAAACGTAAACTAACTACCAAGGAAAAAAATAACTGGCTTGTGGCAGCCAAGCGTTCATAGCGACGTTGCTTTTTGATTCTTCGATGTCGGCTCTTCCTATCATAATGAAGCAGAATTCATTAAGTGTTGGATTGTTCACCCACTAATAGGGAACGTGAGCTGGGTTTAGACCGTCGTGAGACAGGTTAGTTTTACCCTACTGATGGTATTGGTATCGCAACAGTAATTGAAGTTAGTACGAGAGGAACCCTTCATTCAGATAATTGGTATTTGCGGCTGGTTGAAAGGCCAATGCCGCGAAGCTACCATCTGCTGGATAATGGCTGAACGCCTCTAAGTCAGAATCCATGCTGGAAGCGATACTACTGTGCTTTGATTGTACTAGTTGTGTACAAATAAAGCTTCGGCTTGAAAACCTTACTTGCGGGATAGGCTTTGCAGCGGAAATGCTGTGATTCACTACCCTGTGATGATAATGCAAATGATCAAAGTGATAAATCGCATGCAGACGACATGAAATGGACGGGGTATTGTAAGTACTAGAGTAGCCTTTGTTGCTACGATGTACTGAGATTAAGCCCTTGTCATTGAATTTGTTCCTTACGGAACACTTTCAGCTATACAAATTAAATATTATTATTTTTTTTGCTTTTTTTTATGTAAACAGTATTAGTTTAATGTTCTTACCCCACATGTGATTCTTTATCTAGATTCACATATGTAATTCAGGTTTAGGCAGTTTGACACTTGGCTTCTGATCTTCAAGGATACTTGTATGCAAGCATTATGTTAAGTTTGTCTGCCTCTCTGCTTGTCTGCTTGTCTGCTTGTCTGCTTGTCTGCTTGTCTGTGTGTGTATGATAGCACAAAATATAGGTGCGGGATTAAGGAGCAACACCTTAGGTTTTTCTTACCGGCCAGTGCCGTCCATCACCTAGAAATAACAAAACAAAGAAAAGACAACAATCTGCTGTTACTTTATAGCTATCTATTTAAAGAGTCTCCCAGAAAAAAACTTACTAAAAAAAAAAATGACAATGTGACAAATAGTTTTCAATTTTCTATGAGCTACGGCCATACAATGTTGAAAACACCGGATCCCGTCCGATCTCCGCAGTTAAGCAACATCTGGACCAGTCAGTACTATGGTGGGGGACCACATGGGAATACTGGTTGCTGTAGTTTTACTTTTTTTTATTTTATTTTAAATATTTCCTTAACATCTCCAAAACATATTGTTATAATAACCATAAAACAATCTTAGAAAAATTTAGTATATCAATTCTTTTTTTTTTTTTTTAATGTCTATTATTTACTATTTTTTTTTTCATCTGCTTTGAAGTATATCTACTGTGATTCTTTTTTATTTATTTTTGCTTTACAATTAATCACTCTGCTTAAAAAAGGGTATATTTTATTCTTATATAGCCTTGCACCTAAAAACTTTTCTAGTGTAAGAGTTATTGTAGTATTTTTTTTTTTTACATATAAGACATAGGCTTAAAATGGCTTATATTGATTGTAGACTGTAATATAGTTCACTAGCAGTGCGTAGGCCAAATATGAACAAAAAAGAAATGTGTTTAAAAAAGTTCGAAACATGTAAAAGATAGCCTTAAAACATGATTTTTTTTTTTTTTACATATAAAACATAATCTCAAAATGATTTAAATTGATCAAGGATTATAGTAAAGTGCATTTGTAATAGGTAAGGTGAATAAGATTAAGAAGAAAAAGCCTATTTAAAAATCTCAAAAATAGCTTTTTTTTTTTACATATAAATTGCATCTCCAAAATGATTTAAATTGATCAAGGGCTATAGCAAAGTACATTAGCAGTGAGTAGGGTAAGTAAAGTTACAAAAGAAAACGTATTTAAAATGGTTAAGAATCCATCACTAAAATTAACTAAGTGCATACCTGAGATTGAAATTGAATTACCGATTTCATCTCAAACTCTATGAAAAAATACATTAAACTCTACATAACTCTATGAAAACATATAGAAAATGAATGAGCAATAAGTAGAATTGTAAAAAAAAAAATTAGGTTTTTGACTATATTTTCGGATTTTTGCTAAGATATTTTTTGACTGAGATAAACTTAGTTTTGTCCAAAGCTTGATTTTTTTTTTCGGATTAATGATTTTACTACAAAATACATAATAAATGTCCGGATAGAACATATTGGACCTCATAGAAGGCGAAAACGAAAGTTTGAGCTTTCTACACATCGAGGCTATAGACTTGGATAATTTATGGTAGAAAGGAAATATCTTTTCTACTGTGAATTTCCGGGTTATTCTTGTCTTACACTTTTCTTCATAGAAAAGATGGGAGACAAGTTGCTGGCTCCTGCGGAAGCTCTTTGAGTTACCGTAGCGAGAAAAGATGGGGATTGTATATTATTACCTATCCAGGTATGATTACAAACCAAACTCCCGGGCACCTTTATTGGAGTCCATCGACTGATCTGCTAGGAAAAATTTATTTTTCTTTGCGTTGATCGGACGAAAACTGTAGGATTGCTAAAGGGAAATTAAAGTAGATTGTGCAAACGTTCAGCAGTTATGCAGAATGTAGTATGATCTGCTTTCTCTTTCAAAGGGTTTATTCCCTTTGGGTAGTCAACTGGTACGCCATGGAA